>JBAIZL010000005.1:227959868-227984868 GCA_036971475.1 Prosapia bicincta
AATATTCGGCGCTCGAGATAGGAAATTAAATATAAGGTAAGTCAGTAATTAATACATGTTGTAATAGCTAAATCAAGCCTATTAATCAAGCCTATTAATCAAGCCTATTAATTAAGCATTAAATTCGAAAAGGGTTAGCATAAATGAATATATTAAATAATATTAATTCCTTAAAATAATGTTACTATTACGAAAATAATATTTAAATATTGGTTATAAGTATTTTTAAACATACCTAAACACTGGCTTTCAATCATGTAGTACCCTTCATGGCAAACACAATTGAACGATCCGTACGTGTTCACACATCTCTGATCACACCTGTTGCCAACCAGGCACTCATCGATGTCCACACATTGGCTGTAGTTTGCGAGTATGAACCCTTGGTCGCACGAACAAACCACGTTTCCCGATGAAGAATTACAGTGCGTCGCACAGCCCCCGTTGTTTACTTCACACGGGTTTGTTTCATCGCAGACAGTTTGGTTTTGCAGCGTGTAACCGGGATTGCACTCACAGATGAAACTCCCCACTGTGTTCTTACAAATCTGAGAACAAGACGAATTTTGCGAACACTCGTCTGTATCGATACAGGTGATATTATCTTTGGATAGATCGTAGCCAGAATTACAGCTGCAAAAATATGAGCCAACTGTGTTTTGACAAATTTGAGAACAGCTCGAAACGTTTTCTGAACACTCGTCAATGTCTTCGCATGTTTCATTGTTGTCGTAAAGCTTATAGCCCTCCATGCAAGTAAAAATATCTGATTTGCTAGTATTTTGTGAGTGGTTTATTAAACACGTCACGCCATCTTGTGATAACGTGAAGCCTTCGTCACAGTGACAATAAAAGCTTCCCATTGTGTTGACGCAGTCCTGTGAGCAAATGGTATCTGCGCATTCGTCAATATCTACACAGTTATGTTGATCGTCTCTACTGTAACCTTCTCCACAACTTGCAAGATTGTTTTCACAATCATGACACTTTGACTTGTTTCCAAAGTCACCGTTGTAGTTTACCTCTTCACAGATATATTCGTCTCGCAACACAAAACCAAAATCACAAGCACAATGAAAACTTCCATTGTTGTTTATACAAATCTGAGAACACCTTCCGTTTTCAGTTTCACATTCGTTAACATCAACGCATTCGTTCAAACCGTCCAGTGCGTAACCTTCATCACATTCACAGTGATGGCTTCCTTCCTCGTTAACACACCTTCGAGAACAGCCGCCATTATCTTGTAAACATTCGTTAACATCAACGCATTCGCTCAAACCGTCCAGTGCGTAACCTTCATCACATTCACAATGATGGCTTCCTTCCTTGTTAACACACCTTTGAGAACAGCCGCCATTATCCTGTAAACATTCGTTAACATCAACGCATTCGTTCAAGCCGTCCAGTGCGTAACCTTCATCACATTCACAGTGGTGGCTTCCTTCCTCGTTAACACACCTTTGAGAACAGCCGCCATTATCTTGTGAACATTCGTTAACATCAACGCATTCGTTCAAACCGTCCAGTGCGTAACCTTCATCACATTCACAGTGATGGCTTCCTTCCTCGTTAACACACCTTCGAGAACAGCCGCCATTATCTTGTAAACATTCGTTTATATCTACACAAGTATTGAAGACTGTGCTTAAAACGAAACCTTCAGAGCAGGAACAGGTTTCATTTATAGAACAGTTGGTTTTAAATGGTTTCTCAAAGCAAGTGACATTGTCGTTGGATAAAAACAGGTGATCAGGGCATTCACATGAAGAGGAACCAATTGTATCTACGCACACATGTGAACAGCCTCCGTTGTCTATTTCACATTCGTTTACTTCTATACAAATATTCTCCTGTACCACGTATCCTCGAGGACACTCGCAATGATAGCTTCCTATTTCGTTCACACAATCATGGGAACACCTACTGTTTATCTCATTATTGTCAAGGCATTCATCAATGTCCTCACATGTTCTGTAATCTCTTGCTAGGAGGAAACCCTTGGGGCATTCACATCTATAACTTCCTTGCGTGTTTATACAGTTGTGCGAACAAATCGACGCATCTTCGTCGACTACTAATAAACATTCGTTGACATCTTCACACGTCTTCATACCTTGGTCTAGCCTAAAACCTTCAGGGCATGAGCAGACATAACTACCCTTTGTGTTTGTGCAATCATGTGAACACAGGTGTTCACTTGAGCATTCGTTTACGTCATCACAAGATACTAGATCGTCGTTCAAAAAATATCCAACTGGACAAGTGCATTTAAACTTTCCGCTGTCTTGAACGCAACTGTGAGTACACTTCAGAAGGCATTGGTTTTCAATTTTGCAGTTTCTATTGTCGGAAAGCAAATGAAATCCTTCAGGACACGAACAACGAAACGTTCCCTCTTCGTTCACACACTCGTGCGAACATCCTGGATCTCCCAAGCACTCGTTGATATCCGCACAAGAGTTATGGTTCTCCAGGTAGAATCCCGAGTCACAGATGCACAGAGCAGTTCCGTTTTCGATAACGCAATCGTGGGAACAGTTCATCTTCTGACACTCGTCTTCGGTAGGATGGCAGGTTCTGTGATCTGAAGCGAGGTCGTGTTTATCTGGACACTTGCACAAATAGCTTCCGACGGTGTTGATACACTCGTGGGAGCATAAAGTGCCGCCGGAGAATTCGGAGCATTCGTCAATGTCGTAGCAGGTTTTCTGGTCGTCACCAAGGTTGTAGCCACTGTCACATGAACAAGTAAACGATCCTGGAGTGTTTTCACAGTCTTGAGAACAAGGTGATCCATTGCATTCGTCGATATCTGAACACAAATCAAGCATAAGTAGTTATTTAAAATTATTTTAAAATGTTAATTACATCAGAAAAATAAATTGTGTTCCAAGTAAAAACCGAATCAGCTTTTACCACAGAATTTGTGTAATTAAATAGTGTAGCAAATGACCTCTGTATTTAAGTTTGTAACATGTAATTTAAATCCAAAAGAAAATATTGAGGGTTATTGTCGCAATAAAATTATTCCTTTGAATTTAAAGTACGTAATTTTAAACTTCAATAATTACCATCCAAAGAAAATTTCGGTCGAGTGACTTGTCTTGTAAATAAATTAAAACGTTTAGCAAAATTTAGTTACTATGTAAAACAATCAAATACATTTTACATAAACCTTATTGTAAGAACTGTATTACTAAAATAATATATTTTAATGTAATATTTAAATTTATTTTATGTAAGCAAACAACCAATATTTGAATTTACTTTACGAGGTCATCGCATATATTCAAATTAGAAGTGTATACTATAGGATTGTATAACAAAATAAAGAAAAGTATTGGACATCTGCATGATTAAGACAGATCTTTGGTTTGAAGAAGAAAACCAAGTAATTATGAGTCTTCATACTAACACAATGAAAGATCAAACCATATGTAAGAACGTATTGTTTAGGTACACGATTACTTAAATTATAGACATTAGGGTACACAAAGTATAGTATTTTTGTTTATAAAAATAAGAGTGGAAAATATTTTAGTAGGAAATATAAAGATCATAGTGAAACATATTAACAGCAACAAAATGTATCAAGATGATGAAAGTTTTGATAGTATACTTTCTAATAAAAGGCATCAACCCTAGCAAGAAATTAAGAACATAATGAAAGCCATAAAAGTTTACTCTTATAACAAATAATTTCTAACCTTCAAGTAAGTTAATCCTAGCAAAACTTACCCAACATAGTGGGTCCTTTAAAAGTTTACTTTTCTAATAATTTCTACCATTCAAGTAAGTTAACCGTAGCAAACTTACCCAACATAGTGAGTCCTTTAAAAGTTTACTTTTCTAATAATTTCTACCATTCAAGTAAGTTAACCGTAGCAAACTTACCCAACATAGTGAGTCCTTTAAAAGTTTACTTTTCAAATAATTTCTACCATTCAAGTAAGTTAACCGTAACAAACTTACCCAACATAGTGAGTCCTTTAAAAGTTTACTTTTCTAATAATTTCTACCATTCAAGTAAGTTAACCGTAGCAAACTTACCCAACATAGTGAGTCCTTTAAAAGTTTACTTTTCAAATAATTTCTACCATTCAAGTAAGTTAACCGTAGCAAACTTACCCAACATAGTGAGTCCTTTAAAAGTTTACTTTTCTAATAATCCATAGGCGTGCAATTAATCCTAGTAAGAAAATTAAAGTAACAAAGAGAGCTATAAAAAATTACTTTTCTAATGATTCTAAACATTCAAGACACCCTAACAATAAAAATGCAAATAATTTTAGCAAGAAATAAAGTAACATAATGAAAGCTATAAAATTTGGCTTATCTATAATCCATAAGCTTACTACAAATAATCAAAATTCAGCAACATAGTAGGGCCCATACATCATAAATGTGTGATGTGTTTTTGTTATTTTACGCTTAAATGTTACAGTATATTAGAAATTTAAATACTCATAAATTAAAAAGAATAATTCTAGTAAGAAATTTATTCAAGATAATGAAAATTATAGGTTTGCTTTTCTACTCATATGTCTACTCATATAATCCTTGTAAAAACGTGTTTAAGGGAAGTGTTATAAAATCGTAACATAACAGACTAGTTTTATGTTTTATAAACAAATAGTCTAGTAAACACATTTACTCAACACACTCAAAAGTACAAAAATATGCTTTATTTGCATTACTACTTACAAGCATTCAATTATTCATAATAAAAGACATAAATAAAATAGAGAAGCTTATAAATGTAAGGGGTTTGTTTTTTTTTACTCTCCTACTCATAAGCTTACAAATAACCCTACAAAGCAAAATTTTAATATGGGGAAAGCTTTAAAAGTACGTTTTTTGTTCTACTACTCAAAGGGATTAGCAATTATCGTGGTTAGAAAAATAAGCAACAATAAGATATATTTAATATTTAGCAATAATAAACTTGGTTGTTTGAATAAAATTAAGTGGAAGTGTTTTAATGACTATAATTACAATGATAGGTTTTTAAAGTAATTTTTTGTTTAATGTTTTAATTCTTGAGCATAATATATCAAAATAGCAACCATATAAACTAGTTAATTTAGCTTCTATTCCATCTTACCGACACACTCGCCGCTGATATTGCCATATCCTTGGGTACAAATAGTAGAAATGGATTTTTCCTTCTCGTCATAATCGCCGTGTTCCTCTTCTGCCAGCGCGCATCGGTACGATCCCTGAGTATTCACGCATCCGAAGTCACACTTTTGTAAAGTCTCTTTTTGCTCGCATTCGTTGATATCTAGCAACCCATAAACCTGTTTTTTGTTATTGCTAATATTCGGTAAATACGTCAATCATATTATATAAAATATATACTGGGTAAATTTTTAAAAACTTTACAAAAAAAGAATGGCAGAAGTAGATAACAGATTCTATTTGTGTGGTCAGTAAAAGTGATTACAATGGAGGGCACGAACAAAATTGCAAATATAGATAGAATTAAGAGCATAGAAATCCTTGGTTTAGGATATAAGGACTTATCCCCTACTGTGGGGCACTAGGGTCACCTACCCATTACATCAAAATTACGAAGGAGGCTAGACCTAAAGTTAGATCTGCTCTCTTTTGGAGTCATTTTAAAGTGATCTCACGCTACACTCTAAAAATATGTGTACGTAAGTAAGTGGATTAAATGGAGTGTGTATGTTCGTGGTTTCTCTGTATCTTTGTGTTGAGTGTTCTGTATACAGTAAAGCCTCGAGTGTCAGAATCAACGTGGATCAATTCCGCCAATAATCAGTCACAAATCAAGACGGAAACGTATGGTAAATTAGTAAAATGAAAACGTCGTCATTGATGACGTCACTGTATTACGAAATGTAAAACTAACGTACAAATGGAAATACAAAATGAAATAGAAACAATTTTCTACACTTTACAAGCAGATGCTCTTGAAGCAGTAAAATTGTAAACATATTTTTACGTCACTGTGCCAAGAGCGTACCGAGAGCCAAAACGTACATACGGAATGCATATGTTTTTATTCGGTTAGTTGGGGTCCGGATAATCGAGACTCTACTATATGACGTATCGTAACATGAAGGACATCAAATCCGTCTTAAATAGGTGTTACTGGAAGCCTATATAGAAAAAATTCAAACCATCTAACTTGAAATGCGGATCAATTAATATTGTTTCCAATTTATTGTTTTCTTTTAAAATTGTTAAGGCAAAACGTTACTAAAAGGTTATTATAACCTGAAAATATAACTTTGTAGGATTGTGAATATTGGGTAAAACTAAGGAAAGAACATAGAGCTCCTTTGGTCTGAGATATTGAGTGATATTATTGTTAAAGTTATTATTTGTTGATTGTTGAAAGAAGGTTGACAAATCGCTTATCCAACATCATTTCCCCCTTATTCCCAATGGCAAAGGGATTACTACCAAAGGAAGGCTTTAGGCCTTCCTGATTCCATTTCTTTTTCTTAAATTATCCACGGGTAGGCTCCTTTTTATACACCCTATAACGAATAAATCCCTTCAGATAATGCCTTTTCACAAGTAATACAATGATCAGCCCCATGTTTTCTACCAGGGAAGAAGGGGGTTAGGTCTCTCTGTGAATAACCCTCAATCCAACCTATATTAACAATCCTTTCGCATTCTACGTAAGTGATAATAGTCATAATGAAAGCAGGGGCTTTTAAACTGGTAGTCGTAGAAAGTTTTACGACTAAAAGTGCCTACAGACGAGAGGTGTGCATCAATCAGGTGTACCAGAGGGTACCACGTGACATGTGCGTAATGAACTACGTCATTGTTTTTTGTAGAACGTTTAATATTAATAGTGTCTTGTTATTGTGTTATGATCTATGTGGTCAAGGGATAGGTAAGAATCTTAATTTAATAAGATTATAGGGTGCAGCATTATCATTTGCTATGGGAACTATAATTATATACCATTTTAAAAGTTAAATAGTATTATCTGGTGTTTAATTCACCTAACCAGCTTTCGTTTAGTACTCAGGTTGTAGTTCTCGACCAAACGTAAATGGGAGGTGGGCGAGGCATTATGTCAGGTTATAAAGGAGGGCAAAGAGCAAGAAAGTTTGATAATCCCAGTTCTAAGGTATCATGGCCTTTCTAAGGTATAATGGCCTTTCTAAGGTATCATGGCCTTTCTAAGGTATCATGGCCTTTCTAACGTTCCATTTAATCGTTTGATTGACTTCTGTAAAATAATTGGTTACCAAACACAGAATAAATTAAATTAAACAAGGTGAGAATTTATAAAGCTCATACAAAAACTATATTAAATTTAACACTAATTAAGAATAAACTTTGGAAAATACACAATATATCATACATATGGGAAAAGAAATATGCCATTTAATAATAATAATAGTAAATAATTGAAAACATAAAAAATAAAGAATACATAAACTCAAAAAACTCTATTGAATTTTATAATAAACTTGTAAATTAGGTTTCTAAAATACTTAACAAACTTCAGAAACAAAGTTTTAAAAAAAAATTGTAATCTAATTACTAAGGGTGCTACTTTGAAATACAAATATATCAATAAAACGGTTTCCCTTATAAAAAAAACATACTTTCCGTTCATAATCATTTTGAACACAGTAATGTTAAATTAATGCTCGAGATCATTCAATATTTACAACTGTTTTTCAACAAGCTCTATCATATCGATTACCTGCACAGGTTTTCCAGTCGGAGCCAAGCGTGTATCCATCGGGGCAGTGGCAGAAAGCGGTGCCTATTGTGTTAATACAAGAATGCGAGCAACCTAAAGAGTGCTCAGTGTCGTTACACTCGTCAATGTCTTCGCAAGAGTGACGGTCTTTGCCCAGCCGAGTTCCAGGGATGTCTTTGCAACTGCACTGGTAGCTTCCCGGGGTATTGAGGCATTGGCCTTGGCAAGGTCCATGGCCGTTACGTAGGATGCACTCGTTTATGTCTGAAGGTGAACAGAATGTGTTACTAAAGCCTTTCCAGACAGACACAGATACACAAACACACACACACACACACACACACACACGCACACATACACACACACTTATACATAGGCCTATATATATATATATATATATATATATATATATATATATATATATATATATTTATATTTATATATATATATATATATATAAATATAAAATACTTTTTCTTGTTTAATAATTTAAAACAACACAGGTTGTTGTTTTAAAATATATATATATATATATATATATATATATATACATATATATACATTTCGCTATCAATATGGCAGCATTTTATTTTGATACGATAGGGCAGCCACTTGAAAGAGTGGAGTATATATGTTATTCGTCGTGTATAATTTATTTCTAATAATTATGATACTAATCCATGAACTCCAATATCATAAAATCCTAAAGAGACATATACTCTCACTTAAACTGATGAGGATGGTTTTTTGTAGATATTTAACATAAACCAGAATTGTTTGAAAAAAAAACATTGTCAGCATCTTCCGGGACATGTTACCTAAACAAGTTACTCTTAACTTCTCAAAAAATCCACTTTTCAAAGGTTTACTACTTAGCGTAAACCAACTTACACAATATACACAACTATTTAAACGCGTTTTTCACTATAAGTCGCATGGTTGATAAAAAATGTTTGCTATGACAAAAGTCTAAAATAAATCATTGGTAATAAGATTTTATGCTTTGCCTTCTTAATACCTTACCTTCGCATGAAGTATGGTCGTAAGACAGTCTAAAGCCCTGTTCACACTGGCAAAAGTAAGAGCCGGCAGTATTCACACAGGTGACGTCACAGACGCCTTTGTCTTCTGTACACTCGTTTACGTCTGGACAAATTCAGTTCTCATTTAATTAAATTACACTCATCAGGGAAGTGATACAGCTGAAATATTTAGCACAGTTTGCTATAGCTCTGTTTTCTAGGCAAATGTATTAACAAATTAATAGATATTTATGCAAAATCAGTTTTATAAATAAATTAATGGAATTATTTAATATGTGTTAAAAACTAAAATGGAAAAGTAAATGATTTTGCAATTTAGAAAAGGAATCATACTGTCAAAACTTAATTTGAGAGTTTTGTTCCATTTTTTGGAGTAAACTCTGATCTGTAAACCTTTTGGCAGGAGGTTGAAAATGCGCTGCTGTATTGAATAAAAACACAATAATTTTTTAAAATCGTTATAATATTTGTAGTTTGATCAAGATTTGTAAACACAGGTCAAGTGTAAGAGAAATATAACGCTATGAACGACAGAAGCCTACATTACTTAACAGACACTTCAAAATATCTCTCACACTTACTTATTAAGAGCATTATATACTCTTAGATACACACGAACAAACATGGTCGGTTTGTATAAAAATTGTGTTCCTATATACTTACGGTCATTGTAAGTTATTAATTGACACATAGTTGACAGCTGATTACTTTTCCACAATGTTACCGCCTGGACATTATTTCTGTGGAAATATGTTTACTTTACGGTTTTGAATACTAATTTCCTTTTTAAAGAAATCTGTATATAAAAACTGTAGGCTTTTTGTAAATAGCATTACTCATTCTGTAACAGAGTTCAACACTCATAATTTTATAACATGCTAAATTTTATTTATGTCACTTATTTCATTTATGTCATTTTTTAAATCATCTATTTTTATGCTCTATTAATGTGTTTTATTGGTTTTACTTTATGCTACAATTATGTCATTTATATAATTTATGTCATCTTATTGTATGCTGTATTTCTGTCATTTATTTTAATTATATCTTTTCATTAATTTTATTTCTTGCTGAATTTATATCTCTTATTTAATTTATGTTCTTTATTCAGTTTATTTTATGTTGCATTTATATCGCTTACCATGGCACAGCTTTCCGTCCTGTTTGAACCCTTTGAAACAGAAACATTCAGGACTTCCGTCAACTACCTTGCAGTCGTGTTCGCATCCTGCTGCCATGCAACTCCTCGACTGCAGAGCACCTAGCGGCCAAAGGCATAACGTTTCAACACTTTTCAGTTTCTATAAAGATCTTAACTAAATATCCGCGTTGCCTAACTTGACGAACAATCTTACCGTCAGTTTGGCTGCAAACAGGTCTCTTGCCCACCCACCGACCTCCGCTGCAAGCAAGCGTCCTCTCCCGAGGGTTTCGGAGTGTGTATCCAGGAATGCAAGTGTACGTGGCTGCTAGATATCTGCCTCTCGGGTTCTTCCTTCTGCATCACAATACCCACAGTCAGAAAGAGGGATGAATTCGAACCATTAAAGTAACTTATAACGGTACAAAATCACATCCTAAATTCATATAAGGTTTGAAATAAAGAGAGTGAAAGATAAACATAAAATAAATCAAGTTATGACAATAAAATGAATCTGGCGTTTTGTATGTAGTAATAATTAATCAGTGTTCTAACGAATAGCACAGGACAACAATGGAACAGTACACAGGGAAACAGGTTAGAGTTACTTTAACCATTCAATATTTAAGGATTAACTTCTGGCATTTATCAAGGCTAAACTATATTGCTAGTAGAAATTATTGACTCCTTTTGTACCATCGGCAGGATTAAGGGAGACATGGCGGAGTTTCCTTAGGGGCATATTGTATTCAATAAGGGCCAGCAATATACTTCAACCGCCCATTAAACGACCCAGGATTGGCTCTAAATACTCATTTGCATAGGTAAAGTCGATCTGGATGGTAAAATTGGACACACAAAATTCTTTGCCATTACCGGGGATTGAGTGTATAAATACTATAAAATAATATTATTAAAATAGTAGATCGTTCTGGTCTTGATAATGGATTTTAAATACTGACATACTAAACTAGTTAGTTATTTAATTTCTGTTCGCCAGAATCTGATTTTTCAAAGCCCGATTATTTCTAATTTATTTTAAAACCAATAAATGTAATACATTGTTTATTCTATGCATATCATGATTTATTAAATTTATGTAACTAAATATAGTTTTAGAAAAGTTTAAAACATTATTATAAATCACGCAATAAATATAGAGATTTCAAAATTTATTGAACTCGTCTTAGTAAAATTTGTTTAGTTCCTAAATACAGATTTAATTTGCACATAATCTTCTCTTGATCTTGTAATATATTAAGTTTAAGAGTGTAACTTTTTATTACCATGTCCCATGTCATTTACGTAAATTTTATATTTTTCTCTATTAGTGTCTCTGATAATGCACTTCTCTGTTAACCGTGATGCTGATAATTCTCTAATCATTGTAAATAAATATTTCTCTTGTGCTCTATCATTGGGAATATAGTTCATAACCGTATATTGGTCAGAGCATATTTCAATAGCAATCCTACTATTACCAATATATTTCAATAGCACCCTCTTTTCAAAAATAGATTTTTCAACCTATTGTAGAAAATTTATTTCTCTGAAAATAGCCTTCCATAAAAACCTATTTGTTATTGGAAATAGTTTTCAATAGCACACCATTTTTTTATTTGAAGTTTAAATATTTCTTTTTTCCCTCTATAATAGACAATAAATTTCTTTATTACCATAATAATGAGAAAATATTCTTCTTACACTTTATAATTGAGATACATTTCTTTTTAAAACACTCTCATCATGTTTTTGCGCCAACGAAATTCTACAATTTTATTTTTATTATTATTCTTATTACCTTTGTACAAAGTATTCATTGGAACCAGCCCTTTTTCATCTCTCCCCGCTCTTGAGATCTTTATATTGAATCCATAAATTAATATAATTTAAGTGATATATGTTTAATTGTTTAAAATTCGTTTCATAAAATTTATTATGGTATTTTAACATAATTTAAAGTTATTGAATTTATTTTGGCTTAGGAATATAGAAATCTTGCTTTTAAATTTCAAGACATGAATTTATTTAAAAATTGTATAGTTTCATTTATGCACATTCATAGACGATTAAACTCACATACTTTATTTTAATAAATTGGGAGTTTATTAACTTAGGTAACAAAAAAGGTTACAATGAGATTTGAGTTTTTAAACATAATTTTCTGAAATATTTAAACTGTTTTGAAATTTAAACCTAAAGAAATCACTTTGATTGTCCAAATTCTGTTGGAAGTTTGATTGTTTAAAGTGTCTGTGCACTAAATATTTAAAATGACAAGATATATTTGACAGGATATATCTTGTAAACGCAGAATTGGGATAGTTGGCAACACTTATTTACAAATGAATAACTAAACACATATGAGGTCATACCTTGAATACCTCGGACTCAAAGCGTTCAAAATGGTCGGAGCCTTTACAAATCCAGGAGCTTTTACAGTGCCCAGAACACAGCTCATGTCCAGAGGCGGTTTCTTCCTGGCAGCGTTACCCTTTAGCGTGGATCCTGGAACTAAACGGAATTCACTTCATTTCAAATTCCTCGAAAGGTTTTCGGAAGATCTGGTTTATCAAAAAATATCTGCTAAGTATTATAGGTTTTGTATTTGGTTTACGAATTTAAATTATAAAATAAACTTTTTGAATATACTATTGTAACCTAGTACTGTGGCGACCACACCAAGATTATAAACTGAAAAAATTGTAAATATATAGTATGAATATTTACAAGGTGTCTTAAGGAAAGTGTTAGGCACGTGACAAAGATAAAATATTTAGGTTGCTCAATAATTGGGGCAAACGCCTGCTGCTTTTGTAAACCAAAATCTTCTTCAGTAATGGTTTGAACTGTTGAAATAAACGTATGTGAATGTAAAGAGAAATAGTTTTAAGTGCCCGCTAAATAAAAATATACTACAATAATAGAGTTAATTCTCTGGTGAACGAGTGTGTATAGATCTTTAGAATTAACTACCTTCTCCCCAAAGTACTTTACCGATGCGTGACTGGTGCAGATGGGCGTCTACCCCTGTTGATGTCGTGTCGCCAGGATTTCTTGCCTGCGAGGAGGACCTTCAGCGTCTCTTTGGCGAAGGAGCGGCCTGCAGGAGAGCCTTCGCATCGGATTCAGCTGTGTCGTCACCGTCAGGACATCACGTTTGACGGCTCGGAGCGGCCAGTGCAAGGGCTGTAGGACGGTTGGACATGCGTCCAAGCGGTACGGCGGCTGTCCCCAGCACTAGTCCCGGCCCCGCCGACAGAAGAAACCGAAGCAGACGCTCGCGCCGAGAAACGATCGCCAGATCCCGGGGACCTTCGGTCTCCCCCGAGGTACTGCCGCCAACACCTGCGGACAGCAAAGAGGCTGCGTCGTCGTCGCCGCCGGATACTGTGGAATCCAGGAAAACTGCTCCCCCTCGTAAGAGGAAGTACCGAAACAGCGAGGATCCCGCTGCTGTGGCTACCGGCTGGGAGAGAGTTTGGCGTCGCCGCCGTCGGCCCAAGACCAAGCCGGCCCGTGTAGAGGAGCTGAAGAAGAAGTATTTCTTCTGGGACTCTGAGGAAGCCGACAACACCTGCACTGAGCTTATCCCGGACGACGAGCTTACGACCTCTTTTAAAGAAATTACTGAGCTCGTTCTTGCTCCGGGGTGAACATAAAGGACAAATATTTCGCCATCAACCACATCCAACTCTACGAGGAAAATATGAGAGATGATGTGGAAAAGGAGTTCAGGACTAAACGCCGGTGGCGGAACAAGCAGCGGGCATGGCGAAGACGACGACGAAGAGAAGCTGAAGCAGCCTCCCTAGAAAAATAGGCTATTTTTGTATTGTAATTATATTGTATTTTTTCTTATTATTTTTAAAGATGTATTTTTTTGTTTATAATTTTTTTTAAAAATATATTTAATTCCATAAGTTCATTTTACGATACCTGTGTACGCTTTTCCGACCTAGCATTCCGTAACACTTACTTCTATATTTGGCCCTATGGTATTTATTAAAAACCTTTTTTTCAAAGGTTTCGTCATTACTGAAAAAAACCTATTCTACCAGTAACTAGTTAATTTTAAAAGTATCTGTTTCAGTACGCGTTCCATCAGACTTGAGCTATCATCAGATCAACAAACCGTAATATATGTTTCCTGAAGAAACTACTTAAATAATTGGCCCCAGTCACTTCCATTCCATAATGAAAGCTTCATTAGAATAAATATTTTTCACCAACTAAAGCGTCTTCAGCAAAGCGAAGCCTTGCTTCTCCTTTCATTGTTATTCTCACCTGATATTCCTCATCAATTGTTTAATAATAGCTGTTTCATACATATATCTATAAATTATTGACATTTGTTAGTTATTTTATTATTGAGCAATATTTCATAGATTTGTTGTATTTCATCACAATTTATTAATAATTCATTTTATTTAATATGATAATCATATTATCTTTTTTTATTTAGGTAATAAGATTTATTTATCTAATTCTTTCAAGATTTTATCTATTATCTTAATTAATTATTTGTCAATTATTTTAATAATCAAATTTTTATTTTAATACAAAAATACAATTAATAATTATAATAATAAAACAATAAATATATATAATTGTTAGTGTCGGGCGTGAGGGTATGTGAGGGGGGGAGTTGTTTAGAAGTACATAAAACATAGTTGATTTAAAAATGTAATCAGATCCCTTGGGGGAACATAATACACATGAAACTGAGGAAAAATGTTCCATGCTCACAGTCCAAAAAATGCTTTGACTTCTGGCTGACAGCCATCTTGTAGTTTTCGAGAAATAAATTGTATCATGAGAATGGATAATAATTTTTAAGGAATTATAGAACATACCAATTTTGCCTATTTATTAAATAAAGATATTTGAAAAAAAATATTTCGAAAACCTTATAAGCGACGTTTATTAAACATTTTAGTGGGAAAAATGTGTGTTTTATATGGTCACCTATTGGTATCATGAACCTTGGCTATTATAAACATTTCGAAGTATTTCGTTAGGAACAGATTGACCTCTCATTTTTTCAAAATCGGTTCGAAAATAAACAAGAAATGGGGGGACATACAAACACGTCAGAAGTCATTGAAGGGGTTGTAATGAAATCATATATGAAATCATATAACCAATTTAAATCGACTTTCATACAGATTTTAAAGATTTCCAGGATCTGTGTTCAGATTGATCAGTGTCTGCCATTCAGCTAGTGAGACACAGTCCAGACATATTTGAATATATCAATGTCAAGATGAAAGGTTCCATGCCAAGATGAATTGCAGGCTGTGAAGGAAAAAATGGGAGGGACATTTTGAATGTTCATTTTTCATTTGTTGTAGTTAATAAATAATTCTTACAAAATAAGAAACTGATCTGAATTAGTTTCTAAGTGTTCTTAACAAATTTTAAATATATATGTTATTTTAAAGAATGCAATTTTGTTTTTATCACGTTTTCAATACTATTTCAGTTCTATTGAAGATACGTAACGGGCGTTTTTTTTCAGTTCATTTTGTAGTTACATTAAATGCTCAATAACGTAGGCCTATTTACTTTGTACATAAAGTATAGGTACTCATGCTGCGTATACGTATGCATGTATACGTACATTGTTTGTGTAGAATGCTATTGTAAAATATTTATAAGCATGTTGAAAAACAAATTATTTTATATATTAGCAACAATGATTTTAAGAAAGTTTAAAGCTCTCGAAATTAACTGAGTAAAAGTTGTAATGTAAAATTAATATTTTTACAGCTATATAAGTTTTTTATGGGACGTATAATTTATTTTTTACGTAAAAACACGGGGTTTCAAAACGCTGAAAGAAATAACTCTATTCTTTCAGATAAAATATTCTACAATAAAAGAAAAAACCGGGTTATTTTTAGCAAGGGAAGGTTTTGTGTTTACCGACACAGACATTACAGTTCATAAATTGTCCTCGACACTAAACACTTGGTCGGGGTTTTCCCGACAGATTTTTCATTAAGTAGTGGGCTTGCAATATAGGTATTTCAGGATGGTCGGTTGGGGGAGCTGTTAGGCCTGGGCTAACCTTCCCTTGTATGTGTTGCTAGGGCTTTATCTGTTCAAAATATTTTGCAGGTTGATAAACATCCTGAACAAATGTAAAAATGTAACACTTTAAAATGTAAACAGCGTAAAACTATACGTATAAATAAAACCATGAAGTTTTAACTTTCAAGTTTTATTGGTTTGGCAGGTTTAGCAAATGCCGTGGTTTTGAACCTTTACTTTATTTAACGGTTCCACGCCCCCTATACTCGATTCGGAATGAAAAGCCGTATATAGGGCTAAATAAAAATAAAAGGTTTTAAAATGTTATGTTTTGGAATATTTTTATATTCAATATTTTAAAGTGTTTATTAAATTATTTGTTTATTTTAGTGATTTGAATCGTTACCCAGAAGTTTCCCCTACAATTTTCTAAAACCATAACAACCTCCAAAGCTGCGGGTGATAGTAAAGATGAACAATTCATGTCCGATATTTTGGAACTTTTACGGTAATTCTTTTAGATAACTTCTAATAAAGATACTCTAGAGGATTGTTATACTAACTTTTGTTAAATTCGCTTTATGAGGTTTCATGCTATAATTTATTCATTAAAAAATAAAAAATTGAGGTCAGGCAGTAGATAGAGCGTTGTTTTTTTTTTTTGTTTTTTTTTGGAATATTAATTTTTAATTTGATTGGATTGGTCGATTCTAGAGATCGTGAGGGGAGTATAGTGAAGGAATAATAATCATGCACAGAGGAAAATATGCACAGATCGGTGGGGATCGTGTGATGGAGTATATCTTGAAGGAAGGATATCAAAGTTGTAAAATATCAAGAATAAATATTGATTTCCACTCCAGTCCGAGACTGTTTTCTAGCCACAACTTTGTATGTATAAATACTGAAGCACTAGAAACCCAGTGTAGAAGAATCAGTCAGTATTTATTTTTTGCTAAAAACACAATAAGCAAAAAATGTGTATGTAGATAATAAAAACAATAGTCAATGCAAATATACTTTATCTATAAAACCTAAGTGTCATGGGTCATACCGTTAAATATTCTTATTTGTATATCGGAAGAAGGAACTATCGATACATGATTTGCCCGAAGCGTTGTTTCTCGACAATAGCTTGTACAGTTGATGATTCCCGCCTGTAAAATTTACAATCTTTTTGAGGTTATGTCTACCTACAGCTTTCTCTAACTCTGTTATTAAGTTTAGAATCATCTGTTCATGATATAATTTGACTCAGCGAGGAAAATATTGTCATATTTTAATCATAAATGAAATAATGAAAATTAAAAATATTTAATAGAATGGGTTTCTCAACAAACAGTTATAGAAACATTTGAACGTCAAATAAATTTTAATACAATACTCGACGATTTCGTATTATGATATCGATTTTCAGGAGTCTAATATATTAATACCATTTAACATCACAGCCACATATACAATTTCAATAAACAATAACAAAATTATAAATAAAATAAATTAATATAATCACAAAATAAAAACATTTTGATCTAAACACATCAAGTCCACTGAAATTAAAATATCTGCATGATAATTAACCTATCTGTTCAACAATTTTTTAATTGTTTTCAGTCTCAATGTTAGCTACAAAACGTTTTGTTATTACTGTTGGCTTTCACAAAATTACATTTGAATAGTGAAAACGCTTACAATAATTTTAAACACTGATTTTTCTAAAAACTTCAAATAAGTGTAAAAAATATCTAAAGTAAATTTTGTTAAATAATTGTATCATTACAGAACATTTGGCGGGCAATTTCGTTGGCTACTGCAAAGAGGTAGGCCTACACTAAGACAATGCTGTGGTACGGATGAGCAAAGTGGACATAATTGCTCTAAACAGTTATGTCCCTCCGAGTTTTAGGTACTAATGAATAATATCATAAGTAATTATTTGAAGAACTAAGTGAAAATTATTAATTCACTTGCTGACTCGTTTCGAAACCGTCGTTTTCTTGACGAAGCCTAACCTGCTACTCAAAAATAGGAAGTTGAGGTTTACCTGCTACTTGAGTAGCAGGTTGGCTTCGTCAAGGAAACGTAGGTTTCGAAACGAGTCAGCAAGTGAATTAATAATTTTCACTTAGTTTTTCAAATAATTACGCAGGATTTAATCAGAGAAACATGATTTAAACAAGATGATTACAACAACCAACTTTATTAAATAATAACTAAGACAATTTGAAACGTTTATTAATATAGCATCATGCTTTTTGAAAAAATATAAATATTACTATACTGTATTTAATATACTTATTGCGTTTTATACTATCTCATTGTACTCTGTGCTTTCTTCAGAGGTTTGTAGTAGAATTATTGAAGTTCAATGGGTTCCAACGATACACAAGTATGGCGTTCCATTTTCCATTATTCATTTAAAAAGCTTTTTTGAAGAATGAAAATGGGGTTGAAAAACTAGTCAATATGTATTTTAATTGCAGCAACATATCTGCTATTTGTTTGTTGCCTTTATAAAGACCCGAATCTAACTTATAATGTTTCAAAAGAACTTATAGGGAAAATAGTACATTTAACTAAAATAAGTACAGTACATTCTTGTAATTAGTCAGAAAAAATTAATACCATAGTAGTGAGAACGAGGAAAATTATATACAAATTAAAAAAATGAATTTATATATATATATTTTTTTTAGCTCTTACTACTCTGGTGGGTTTGTTGTATTGTGTGTGTGTGTGTGTGTGTGTGTGTGTGTGTGTGTGTGTGTGTGTGTGTGTGTGTGTGTGTGTTTTGACCATTTATAAAGATATGATGTTTACTTCTTATAATATAATATATGTAGCTAATGTAATATGTGAAGGAGGATGACGGCGAAATAGTCCTCGAAACGTTGTCAGTTTTAAGAAAATAATAATAAAATATTTACCTTGCATAGGAACTATAATATTATAATTCCATACAACTTGATTGTTTGTTAATGTTATAACTAACAATCAGGACTCTAATGAACTGCAAGAAAACATATTTTTATAAGAGTTCACTCTTCTTGTCAACATTGTCGATCACTCATGATACTTTCATAGATCTAATAAAGACTAAAAACCTACCTTTTCATCCTAAAATAACTCAGAGGGATTACATTAAATTATGAATACTAATATTTGAATAAAATTAATATTTTTTTTACTGTAATAATTAAATGTAGTTACCTTATAATTACTTTATATTAGTTACTTTATTCGGTCCTGATGATTTGTTATTTTTTATTAAGACATTGAAATATTACAAGATATTCTATTATAATTTACTTTTTTTCTTGTCACGACGTTTTTGGGTTTTTCTTTTTCCTTTACGTTTTCTCTTCTTTCGCCTTTCCTTATATGGTTTTTTCTTGCTTTCTACATTTCCTGTTTTGACTTCTTCAATGTTGGAGCGCGTCGGGATTGTGTCTAACTCGGACATGCTGTAATCAGAGAAAATGTTGATGGTTTAGATTTGTATGGTTAATTGTATAACAATATCAACCTTAGAGTTGTTTCGTAAAACATAATTATTGTATAAGAAATTTTTCTAAAAATATATCACTTTTACATTTGTAACTAATGTTTAATATTTGTGTTGTAGTTTTTTAGAAATATTCTTAAAAGTAAACAAAACCTGACAGGTTTGATAATGTGGTAAAAACTACATCCAAAACCTTAAGAGAAAGAGTAGATGAAGCGTGGTTAAGGAGGATGACTTGTTATAACAATTAGTTAGATCTTGAACGTCCCCTTTATAACAAAGTATGACAACTATCTCGTAATAGACAATTGTGGTATGTGGTTTACTAATCAGAGTAAATACGTTCCCACTAATTACAGTATCTCTGGATCTCGTCATAGGCGCTCTGATAATAATTGCATGCATCATACTTCTCCCCGGGAGGCTCTCGTCCCGTTACTTTGCTATACTCGCTCTACTACATCCGATTCAGGCCTGCCAACTTGATGGAGTTTTTACGATCGATATGTGTTTAGTTTATTACAAGTATAGCTTAGCTACTTGAATACACAAATTGTTTATTGTTGAAAAAATATTGTTTACGTTTTAGGTTTTCCAATGATTCCAATGTTGCAAGCCACCTATAAGTCAGTTAAACTGACTAACCTATACTCGAGCAATTAGTCACAGAAAATAGGTGTGGTCTACATACGAAATTCTACTCCCTCAACCCTTGCTTTTAATGCTAAAGTGCACTAAAGTAGGACCCCCAGAATTGTGTCTTTTCTCAGGTATTCATTCCCTAGTGTTCACTTAGAATCTAAACTAAGAACGAACTAAGAAACACGATAAAAAAGAAAATGTAAAGAGTTATGAAATAAACGAGAAAGAAAAGGAAATATACGAAAAGACGTCATAGTACATAATAAAGACCAAATCAGGAAAATGAAAAATTTTATAAAAGCTCAAAGCAAAACAGGCAACGAATAATAAACTACTAACACGATGAAAGCAAACTCAGGGAATAGGAAGATCAATAAGGGGAAGGAAAAGGGAGAAAATAAGATAAATAAGTCTAATAACTATAAAAAAGACGAAGAAGAAATTGAACAAGAAATAAGTGAAAGGAAAGTAAAGAAGAGAAAGATTTGAGTGTAAACAGAGAAAAAGGTAAAAAAGAAAAAAATGGAAGAAATAAAAGAAGATTTGAAGCGAGATCAAAATTAGTGAGTCTGAGAAGCAAAGAGGAAGAAAGCGAAGGAAAAGAAAAAAGCGGAATGATACAGTGAAATGAGTCAATCAAGTAAGACAAAAAAAAAATAAGAAGAAGAAGAAATAGATAAGGAAGACCAAATATAACAATAGAAAAAGTTCAAATTAATAAAGAAACGAAAACGAATACAATAGAGAAAAAACTTAAGACACAAAATCATAAATTAATTATCAATAGAACAGGAGCATTAGGTTGAGGTAATCAATACAACACAATAGTTAGGGTATATTAAAATTTGTACTATTTAATATTATTATAAAGTGATTACTAGTACAAGTAATTTTACTTAGTTTTAAATGGTAAAGTAACTTAAGAAAATTTTTCTCCTTACATCGTATGCCATCTCCTTAAAAATTATGCCAAGTAATGTTACTACCTAATAATATTAGCTATGCATTTAGTATAAATGGAGCTTATTTCTCCATGTCATACTGTAACACAGACAGCGCGCGGTCTGCATATATTATGAGCACAATACACCCAACAACATAAACACGCCTACACCAACACAGCCACGTCAAGATACCGGCCGAGACCACTCAACGACAGACAAGCAAGCACCGGACCCGAGGGCACTGATGATGCATGCTTCCCTCGTGCTCTGGTTTTGCACCAGATGCTGGAACCGAATGGGATGATGATTTACAGAGCCGCGCTTCGTTAGGAAATTTATTTGCATATTGATTCTTTTCAGTGTTTAAACTGAAGATTATTTACTGTACAATGGAAGTCACGATGAAAAGCGTTTACAGTCACGTTCTTCTAAATTTCAGAATTAAGATTTTATTTTCAAATTGATTATTTGACTTGAATTTTCTGAGACTAATTCTTGTGTTTCATTTTACTTTTTCTTATTTGCTTTCTTAGGTTTTTCTACACCTGTCTTGGTTTTCATAGTCCTCTTTAACTATATCATTTTTGTCACGTATTATTTTTTGTCTTCATTGTCTATTTCGTGTCTGTTTTGGGTCGGTTTAGCTCAACTGTTACACTTATTTCACTATGTCCATTAATTTGCTTCATTACATAGTAGTAGCATTTTTATAACATTACAAAATGTATATTTATTTTTAAAAAATTGAATAAGTTTTCAAAGTCTGATCAGTCAGGGAATTTGTATCAGCAGGAAATCAAGTAGCATAAAGAATCGATCGATTACCTACTTACTCGATATCGCTGTTTCTTCTTCGTTCATTTTATAGAAAAATAAAAGCTTCATGGAAAATTTAATCATCAGGATTGGTTAAGAACTATTTAAGATATTTCAGTTACATATGTTTGAGAGGGAATATTTCCTATGTAGAGTTTTTTTAGTGCCTTGGGTTAACTTGTGAGTTTCGATTCTTTATCATTGCGGTTTTCAACAAATACCTTTCACCATAACTAGCTTTGTGTATAAAAATTTAACTTGGGTGCCCACTGTCAGTTTTTAAAATTGTAACACATAAAGTTGGCATGTAACACTTTCTTATGTACAACTCTGACGAGAAATCCCGCCAAGTTTGAGTTTGACAGTGCCAGAGTTTATGCAATACAAAATAGAGATTTCTATGATATATCTAAAAGATTTCTTCTAATTATCTGGTATCCAAGCATACAATTTTGCGTTTACAAGACTAACGTATTTATCTTTTCCATACATAAACTGCCTCTTAGAGGAAAAAAACTTTTACACTAAAAAAAAAAAACATTTTAGATAGTGAAGCATGTAGTGTAAAAAGCGTATACTATTGTAATTTTTATATTGCTCAAAGCGTCATTCGAAAAAAATTCATTGTTGGAAAAAAAATGCATTGTTGAAGAGGTCTACACGTGACGTTGATCTTCCTTGTGACGTAAGCGCTCAAACCGTTCTCGCTTCATGCATATCGACACGATATCACTTATAAGCTACCTGTTTTTTTGCTTTCATAGAGAATGGAGTATGATAGTTTTTCATCGCTGATTTTAAAATATATATACCATTATTTTAATCGACCTAGAATGATTTTTGTAATCGTTTACGAAAACGTTTTAGAAATACTAGTCACTTATATAAAAACTTTAACAATGATGTGAAAATAATGGCATTTTAAAATATTTACATTTACGTTTGTCTTTTCTTAACATTAATTTTTAATACGGTATTAATATCTAATTTATAAGGTATTACTGTTTTGTTATTTAATTGATAGTAATTGTGCTGTAAAGAGATCAATCAATATGGCAGAGAATAGGAGAGGAATTTTATTACTGTATGAATGAAGAGAGGGCTTTATAGGCCTCGAGCCAAATATATGGGTCATGGCATAAAACGTTAAGAGTTGCATATCTAAAGAAGACTTACGTCCCATAGCTTTCAGAGGGAAATGTTTTCAACTTTATTTAAGGAAAAAATATTTCTTAATAAGGATACGTGGAATAGAGGTAAAGGCTAAGGAGAGGGCATAAAATGTCGTGATAGGGGAATGGGGAAAAGTATTGCATCACTCAGGGAAGGTAGCTTACTTGTACAGGAACTGGCTGGGAGAGACAGGTTTCATTTGTCTCATTATCCAATAACAGATAAAAGTTACGTAGCCTGTTTTTTTTAATTTCAAATTTTTCGAAATAATTTGTTCCTATTAATTTTAAATTTGACTCAAAATTATTAAGCAAACATATTTATTCACTTCGGAAGTTTTTATCAAATTTATTTAATTTTGCTTATTTGATTTTATCCTTCAGATTAATATTATTATTTATAGGAAGAATTACACGTAAGATACTTGATGTGAACTTAGTACCTGACGATGACACCAGAGTCTCCAGCGATCCCATCATTGACAGTATCTGTTGAAAATGAAACTTGGATTAATATTTATAAAAAATAACATAAGTATAGCAAAAAATGTTAGCAAGAAAATAGATATACGAACTGCCTAATATACGTTAAAAAAAATGTATAATACATCGGCTATTAAATGTGTATTATATACTGATATAAGTATATTTTTAAAGTATACATAGCATAAAGTATTATTATTATACCTATAATACTTATACGTAATATAGAATCGGGAAAAATAATGTAGGAGATAACTGAAAAGTGCACATGAATCGAATTTATAAAAAATAAGATCTTAACTGACAGTTCAAACTATATCGTACTTAGGTTACATTATTCCTAAAGTTACAATGATAATAACGGTAAAGGTTAATACTAGCGTTTACCTATAATAAAGTTTATAGGTAAACTTATTATGTTAACCCTGATTATATAAAATAATATAATACATTGTAAATACTTTAGTAGCCGTGGTTGTAAATTTTACAATGCCCAGGTCCGGTTCTAACTTTTGTAAAAATATTATAGGTCATGTTCCATTTCGTTAATGAAAGTTATATGTTTGTGATAGCATCACTGATAATGATGTTATTCATTGAAACGCGTATGAAATTAAAGTTTTATAATTGTGAGTTGTGTATATTTCTTGTAGCTATAACCTAAACTCAGAAGCCAGCTCGAATATTCATTATATATTAATGTATTTATAATTTATTTAAGTGAATGAAATAAGCATCACTTTAGAGAAAAATACACGTCTTCTGTATAGGCCCTACTGCTAACCCTTACTATACTTTAGGTATTCTACTTTAAGTAGATTTAAAACCTATGTAAATGTAACAATCTTAAGTTTAACGTTTCAGAATAAACTTATTATTTTCACAAGCCACCAAATCTGCAAGAATTACTAAAATATAATAATAAATTATTAGTGAATAATTTATTATTCGCAATTTCGTTTATTGAATTATAATTACAGATTATTTTTAATTCTTAATTACGTTTTTGAACCTATAATTACCAATTACTTACTCTTTCGTTCCGTTATGCACCTTACATAATCACGTGTTTACCAACATACCCAAATATAAGTTTCAAACTTTTACATTTTCAAATCAATAATTGCTTATTATTTTATTAATTAATTAATTTAATTATTTTAGTAATATTAATCCCTCAATGAAGGGATGCAGGTTTACCATAGTTAAATATATATATGAAACTCAATCACATACCATGACCTATTCCATGTAACCATTCACAAATAACCGTATCATATAGTGTTGTAACAAAAACAAAGGTTAACAATTTATCGAGTGCCGAAAAGGTCCCAGGTGTCGGTAATGATTGCCGTGGCAAGGAAATTTCAAGGTGTTTTTAGCTAGCGCAGTTAGGGGCGTGCTTTGTAATCTCGCTAAATACTCGAGAGAGGCGTGGCCAATAAAAGCGCAAAGCAGCTGACCTCTTAATTACAGGCGTGACGCGCATTAATATGGAAATTCTAAGTGAAAT
>JBAIZL010000005.1:227989868-228067368 GCA_036971475.1 Prosapia bicincta
AATCGCGAGTACAAGTTCTCAGTGTTTAGTTTTGGATCCAACCGTTTTTTACAATCGCTTACATTTGTGACTTGAAAGCAAATAACTCAGGGCAGTAGGGTTTGCCCTTCAAAACCTCAAAAATCTTGAAAGTATTGAGCCTCAAATAATATCGTATTAGCAGCTTTGTCCGAAGTAAAATAATGTACTTTTCTTCTCACTATAAATAAAGAGAAGTAGTCATTTATTTATCCTGTGACATTTGACCATGACAATTCTCTCCCATTGTCAAAATAGTGATATAAAAATTCAAATATTATTTACTTCTATATTCGTGTTGAACCGCTACTTTATTTGTTTATTTATATATTTAGTGTATAAAGATATATAAAATTAGGTATTAATTTAATAAATTAAATGTTTTAGACTAAACGTGTATATACTGGATTTTAGTGACCATATGTGTGTACATGTGTATATATATTTTTACATAATGTTAAAATATTGTAAAAATATACGATAACTCAATATTGAATATTGTAACATACTAACCATCTATTTTACATTAGTAATAGATATGTAAACTTATCCCTACTTCCATTTTATGCTTTAATAAATCAAGACGTTTGTACGGTTTGAGATGACAAAGGAACACATTTCCCTAAACTGTCTTCCTCATTTATGGAAAAATATGTTCCACTATAGAAATTATTTATATATCAGTATATGTTAATGTGTACAAAATATTACAATGCTCAGCAACTCCACCCATTCTTATAAAATTTAGGTAATTTCTTCTGAGAAAGAAAGGTCAAAACGAGAAAAAATTATAGATTAGAAAATTAGATGCAATAAGATAATGATCACAACCGACGACCGTACAGAGGCACTGTTTAGTGAGTCAGGTTAATCTTATTCATACCGCAGCTTAATCTACTTAAGATAATTTAAAAATCATTTTTGAAGATTAGATTAGCAATTCCAAATTCTTTAAAATAAAAAACTATTGCTATTGGCATTTTCAATAAGTAGAATTTTAACTGTTTCCCCATATTCATTGTTTATATAAGTATAAAAGCGTTTCAGGTAGATAATCGGGGGAACAATAATACTAAAACTATCCCTAAGTTACGCACTCTAAATATGAAAAGGCTTTTACTTGGTCCACTTAAACATATATTATGATCGAGCCTAACCTAATCCCCTTTTCTTGTTCACGTAGAGTTATTCTACGCTTATTTTATATATATGTACAAACAATTCCAAACTATCTTCCCTAATAAAAATTTAATAATAGTATTTCTATAACTACAATAGCCAAATATAACTAAATATTTTTGGTTTTGTTTTCGAAATCTCGAAATTTCGCTCTAAATCTCATTACACACTAGTTTAGTAAAACATATCGACTAGTTACGATGATGATGCCGTTTTCATCAGTGATAGGCTACTACTAACAAATTTCATCAAGCCACGTCAATATAAATTGTGTATAAACTTCGTACCGTACAACTATAAAACAAACAAATTAATGTATTTAAAACTCAAACAATAAAGACATTATAACCTACAGAACACCAAACTCCTTACTCACGAGTTATCTATTTTACATTAGTATTTTTTGTATCATCAATATACAGGAAATACTATTCCGCACGTGTAGGCCTAACTCTGTGGTAAATTTATCAAGGGAAAGAATCCATTAAGTTCCAAATACATCGTCGACATATAGGGTCCAAACCAGAAGAAGAAATTTCTTTGTCTCTTTAGTATTGCTCTTAAACCTGCTCAAAACGAAAAAGGCCAAGAAATCCGCCTGTGAGAAATTCGGAATTTACAGCGTGAGATGTGCAATGGAATATATATTGGCCAAACAAGTATGTATGAATATTAAGGCAAGAAGCAGGGAGCAGCACTTTAAAAACTACTAACTTGAATACTCAACGATGACCAAGCATTGCCTGGACAATCAGAGTTTCTTTAAGTCTGACCATTCTAGAATAAACAGGTGATTAGGTACAACACTCATGATGCTTGGTAGACTTGGATAATAAACTAGTTTCGAGATGTCTCAGTCATCAATGAGTCTAGTTGCTACCGCTAATTTAAATGTTTTAAGTAATGTTTAAATTTTAATAATTATATAATAATCCCTTACTTGATTTTCTGTTTTTATTCATAATTTTGTAATAAACTTAATTTATAAACGAATACTTTAAAGCGATAATTTGTTAAAATATGTTTTAAAACTGTTTTAGAATTATTAATAGTAAATATATTGGTAATACGAGAAATATTAATGTAAAATAGATACCACCCCTTAGTAAGGAGTTTAGTGTTCTGTAGTTTAGGATGTCTTTATTTGTTTGAGTTTTAAATATTTCATCTTGTTTATTTTATATTTGCACGATACAAAGCCTATCGTTAATATATAATGATGTAGTTTGATGAAGGCCATTTACTGAGGAGGCGACATCGTCATCGAAACTAGTCTGTATATTTTAACAAACTAGTGTGTAGTGAACTGTTATAATGCATATCGATGTATCTTAGACGTGAATCTGTGAAATAAATTAGACAGGAGTTGAAAGGACAAATAGGCTAAGGTAAACGCAGTGTTTAAAATGCCTTTGCTACCATACCTTTCGAAAAAAATCAATCATCCAGTGCCTCCTGATGTATGTATAGTGTCGTGGAGCTGAACAGAATGGTTTTAAAGGGGTTTGGTAATCGATATAGTATACTTATATATTTACCCATTATATTACCATCTGCTTTTACGGATACAATTTTTGCCATTTTTCCATATCCTTTAAATTAGGTACATTCATTATATTTTCATTGTAGTCGTAAGAATTTATTTAATTCCTACAGCATATCTTTTCCACAACGATTACAAGTAAAAAACCTTAACTTTCATCGTGTTAATACAAGGATGTTACTTTCTACAAGGCCGGGTGAAGAACCTGGGAATTTCTCAAAACGGATTTAAGTCGATTTCAAACATCTTCTCTTACTATTGTATTAAATCTTTCTCCTGGTTTCATTTATTATTAATGATTTTCCATTTTGTTGAAATAGCTACAAATAAAAATGAGGAAGTGAGTGAAGAAGGAGTTAAATAAACAAGCCATAAAAAAGCTCCTTGTTATACTGGGTATACAGATTACTGATAATAACTAGCGATGTCTATCTTATTGTTAGTGCAAAAAAGCAAAAGGTTTTGACTGTTTTTAATTTTTTTTACCTGTGTATTTGCTTTATTAACTGATTTTACATCAATTAACACAATCTTTTGTAGTTAGTATGAAGTAATTTTACATTGAACGTAAGGTACAATAATGTTTATGATACCATGTCAAGCGAATTGTTATAAATACAGTAAACTTAAGTCCAAGCCTCTTCTAGATGAAGGGCTCAACCTGATCCCCGCATTTTGTGCCTCAATTGGTCAATCCTGATATAAATGTGTCTACAATATAATCTACGGGCGATGATCACCATATTAGAAGTATTCTTAATGCGTTTGACGCAGATCTAGCTACCTGCATTCATGCATTTTCATCTCTTTCTTTCGATTCGTAGGTTAAACGTGAACCACTAAGGGCAGCAGTGGGTATTGAATAGCCCTCCAAAAGATTTGTAAAGGTTGTATTTATATTAAAATAACACCAACAGTTTTGTCCAATATATTGTGCTTTTCTCTCAAGTGAAGGAAAATAGTCAAATTTTCTTCCTATGACTTTTGACTATGACCGTTTTCTCCCAAAGTTGAAACATTATTTGTTTCTATCATCGATCGACTTCAGCCTCTGATTACCTATGTTTGTTTACTTATCTCTTTAGTGCAAACATAGAAATTAACACGTAGTACACATACGTTGGTCATATTAAATGCCAAATTGTATGCAATGCTGCGATATTCTAACAACACGAGTATACTATTGGTTTCTATTGCATGTTCGCACATATTAACCACATAGAACATTAGTATTGCAAGTTAGGATTATGGAAACCTGTCCATACTCCCATCCTATTCTTAAAAAACAAGACGTATTATTGCACTATCAAAATGCAACCGAAGATTCACTTCTGCATTATTCGTTGTGGTAGTCTGTATTATTTATTCTTTAAATACATGACCGAAGTATCATATCAATCACATATTTGTAAATAATAACGGCCATACTTCTCTTCAGTATAATATCGCGAACCCAACAATTATGGATTATGCTTTAACGTCGCAAGGTTAGGCCATAGTCAATACAAATTAAAATAAAGCAATGCTTTATAAAATAGATTTTAGTTTAGGCCATCAAAATATAGATAAATATGAAAAGACCGAACTAACTCTAACAATTCTCCAACATTATCTTCGCGCCGCCGGGAACCGTGATATAAATTTGCATGAGCTGAACAATCTATTTAATATATTGAATGTAATTCCATACTAAGAGGTGTATTTATAGTTGGTTGTTTATTTTCCATATTGTTTCACTTCTTTTTAAACAAGAGTGTTTGTTCTAGAACTTCGCTTTAAGAAACATCAACTTATAAATACCCCATTTATAACATTAGTGGTTTAGTAAACAGTAATGGTTAAGGCTTGTTAAATTAATTTCAGTGTTTATTTCAAAACTTTTCTATAAGAAACATAAACTTATAAATACCTCATTATAACATGAACGTATAACGGTTTAGGGTTAATAGAATAATTTCAAGAACATATACTTAAAAGCCCTAAACAGCATTGAGTAACTCTATCATTCTTTTCCAATTAAATACTCAGCACTAGACAGCAATAATGAATAGCCCATTGACCCGCAACGTTTAGAGCCACAAATGCCTACAGTACTTTTCACATATAAAAGGTGAATTGTGGCAACTAAGTAGTAGTATAATACCACGTTACTGATCCCCTCCTTACATAACCTAGTCTACTGTGTAAATATTTCCCAGTAACGGAAAAGAGAAAAATACTGTTTATATCTATACGTCCTTCTCAGATAAAACTGAACCTTGTCATATTGTGAGTTGTATAATAACAAAGAAATCATGGAGGGTAATTTAAATTGGGTAATAGTTTTTTTTCAAAGGTTTTTATAAAATAAAATTTACATATTATTTTATATTAATCGGCGAAGACATTTAAATAATAAAACAATACAAATAGATATTAGTGGATCTGTTTCTAAGTTAGCGAAATCCGCTTGGCTTACCATCGTTTTTACTTTTAGGATTAGGTCAAAATGTCAAAATTAGGCTCAACAAATTAATAATGATTACGGAACACATAACAGTAAGATTCTGTGTTTATTTTACCACGGGATTTAAGTAGTTTTCAGTGTACTAATAATACGGTATGTCCAGTGCATCCCCAGCTTATGAAAAAAGGTAATCAGTTTTATCACAACTATTTCCACAATTACCCTAAAATGACCACACACGTTTGTAATCAAGCTACTTGAGGTTCTAGGTTATTATGATGATTTAGTAGCTTTAATCGAAAGTGAAACTGTTCGAGAAAAGAGGCTCCAAGCTTTTAAATACCTGCAATCGGTAATTTCATACATTTATAAACATCGTGTTACAATTATATACACAACAATATTATATTTTAAACACAAATCATATTATAATTTAAATCTTATAGAATAACTTTAGTTGTTTGCGTTTTAATCATAAAACGGACGATTTTGAAAAAATCAGCCTGGTATTTCCTTTAGTTGTAGGCAACTGGTATTGTAACTAATTATTTATTTTATATTTATCAAAAGTAGTATGTAGCTATAAAGTTATTATTTTTTAAAAAAAGGGTAGGTCATTCGGGCACACTTGCTTAGCTTGCTTTGAAGTACCCGTTGCTATTTTGCAGTGTTTTGTAGAAAAGAGTTTGTGTTTTATTTTACTTACAAATACAGTCGATCTATACATTTTGGGAGGTATGAATGAAATTTGGAATATTCTGTAGACCCTATAGTTTTGATAGTGTTAAAATTAATATTTGTATAGATAGATAAAATTGAATTTTATGTTAGTTCTCTCTCTCTCTCTCTCTCTCTCTCTCTCTCTCTCTCTATATATATATATATATATATATATATATATATATATATATATATATATATAATTGTTTAATATTCCTGATGATGTTGGTACTGTTAGCCAACGAAAGCTTTGAATTGTATATTCAATTATAATTCTTGTATTTGTATTTTGACTTAGTTCTTTATATATATATATATATATATATATATATATATATATATATATATATATATAAATGAATTTTTGTATGTATGTTAGGCTATACACGCCTAAACCGCTGAACAGAAATTTATGAAATTGTTTGATACATTCCCAGGTTGGTTCGATTGAGGTTTGGAATAGATCTATTAACAGGGCTCTGCCCCAGTGGCTTAGGATGGTTCAAAAACTGATGTAAGTGTGTATGTATCTTATGACCGCCTAAACTTCTGAACATTTTAATGACATTTGGAGAGATTGTTTAACATATTTTCTGGATGGTTTTATATATATGTATGTATGTATGTATGTATATGTAAATTCGGAGGGATTGTTTAATATATTCTCAAGATGCTTTGTTAAGGTTAGTGTATATCCAACCAGAGGCTTAGGATTGTTCAAAAACCGATGTATATATGTATGTGTGTATGTATATATCTTATGGACGTCTTACTAACTAAACAGAGGTTATTATAATTTCGAGAGATCGTTTTATCTTTCATCAATTAAAAATCTTTTATAGTTATTATCAGAGTAATTTTACGTTGAACGTAAGGGACTCTATTAACTGTATAAAACAACTGTAGGGAAATGTTTACTATAAATAAGTGAAACCTCTCAACCACAAATGACTTTTTTTTATTATGTACGTTTCAATTGTATAGCAATCATATTGAGAGGTAATTAAAAAAATAAAATTGTAATCACCTCTGAGAATGATTGCTATGCAATCGAGATGTACATAAGGTGTTAAATAGAAGAAAAATGTGATTTGTGGTATAGAGGTTTTATTTATTTATGTTAAGGAACACTATTGTTTATGATACCATATCAAGCTAATTGTTATTCTCCAATATAAAGGCCTGAACCTGATCACCGCATTGTGTGGGCACCATAGCTCCATACTTCTGTTCAATACAATGTCGCGAATCCATCAATTATGGATTATGGTTTAACGACGCAAGGTTGAACCACAATCAATACAAATGTAAAATAAAATCATGATTTATAAAATATATTTTAATGTAGGCCATCAAATTATAGCCTAATAATTTTAGTTTATGTATGAAAACATTGAACTAACCAACAATTCGCCATCAATATCTCCGCGCCACCGGAAACCGTTACATTAGGTTACACGAGTTGAACTATCTATGTAATATATCGAATGTAATTCCATAGTAAAAGCTATATGTATAGTCGGTTGTTTATTTTCCATATTGTTTCACTTCGTTTTAAACAAGAGTGTTTGTTCTAGAACTTCGCTTTAAGAAACATTAACTTATAAATACCCCATTTATAACATTAGTGGTTTAGTAAACAGTAAAGGTTTAGGCTTATTAAATTAATTTCAAGAATCTACGTAAAATCCTGAATCAGCATTAAGTAACTGTATCCTTTTATCACATTTAATCCCCAGCACTAGAAAGTAATAATGAATTGCCCATGGTCCCGCAACGTCTAGGGCCACACATGCCTACAGTATTTTTCAAATATGAAAGGATGAATTATGGCGACTAAATAGTGGTATAATAGCTATCAAATCGTAAGACTTGAAAATGGCAAGTGTAGATTTGGTCAATGTCTTGAAATGAGCTGCTATACTCTTACTTATTGTTTAAATAAAATTATACAAATGGCTTTCAGAGAACAAATGAAATCATCTTATATAACCGAAGGCTAGTGTAGAAACATTTCATAGTAAACGGTAAAGAAAAAATATTTTTTATATCTTTGCATCCTTCTCTTAAACTGGACCTTGCCATATTGTGAGTTTTACGCAAACCAATAAAATATCGAGGTTAATTTAAATCGAGTAATAGTTTTTCTTCATAGATTTTCCTAGAATTAAATTAAATATGTTATTTTAGTAATAATCGGTGAAGATATCTAAATAATAAAACAATACAAATATATATTACTGAATCTGTTTCTAGGTTCGGAAAATCAGTTTGGAGAGTTATCGTTTCCACGTTTAGAATTAGGTCAAAAAAGTAAAAATTAGATCAACAAATTTATAATGGTTTTGGAACACATAAATGTAAGATTCTGGAAAGTTTATGTTACCACGGGATTTACATCACGTTTTCAGTTGCTGTGTGTCTATTAATACTACGGTATGTCCAGCGTCATACCCAGCTTATGAAAGAAGGTAGCGAAATTAGGTTTATCTCAACTATTTCCACAATTACCCTAAAATGACCACCCACGTTTAAACGTGCAACTTGAAGACCTGTGTTACACTGGTTATAATGATGTTTTAGTTGCTTAATCGAATAGTGAAACTGTTCGAGAAAGGAGGCTCTAAGCTTTTACATACGATCCAACTTACCATCGGCAATTTCATACATTTGTATACGTCGTGTTGAATTTGTATACGTTTTGTAAATCTTCAATCTTATACTTTAACTTTAGTTGTTCACGCTTCAAACACAAAACGGAAGATTTAGAAAAAATCACCCTGATATTTCATTTAGTTTTAAGTAATTGGTGTTATAACTAATTTTTTTTTTTTATACTTATCAAAACTAGCACTTAGCTATAAAGTTATTTTTTATTAAATTGTGTAGGCCAGGCTATTCAGTCACACTTGCCTAACTTGTTTTGGAGAATCCGTTGTTATTTTGCCGTGTTTGTAGAAACGAGTTTGTGTTTTATCTTACATACAAACACATTCAATCTATATATTTTAGGAGGCATAAATAAAATTTGCAATATTTTGTAAAACCTTGGTTTTTTTATTAATTGAATTTTAAGTTTCTATAGATAGATAAATCTGGACATAATATTTGTTTTTATTTGTCAGAAATGAGAACCCTACATTTTTGGCAATCATACAAGATATATTAGTATATAAAAACCGCCAATTCATAAATACAATTAATGGTATCGTGGAATAGGATTTTAGATTTTTTTTCTACAAAATAATCTATATTATGTTCCACGTAGAGGCAGGCATGTTGCATTGCTTTAACAGATATAAATAGTTATTGTTTTCATTTTTATAAAAAACGTTTTAGACAGAATTTTATAGCTCCTTGTGTTTATAAATCAAGAAAAAAATATTTTTAATGGTTTACTATTGTTACTATTTTTAACGATTAATTATTTTTTTTAAAAGAGTTAAAATGTAAAAACTTGTAATATATAGAACAAAATTTCAATCATAATTAAAATTTCAGAGTGAAGAAAACATGCATTTTTCAAATACATCAATTTTTTTGAGAATATTGCAGAACTTAATAGTGCCTGAAAGCAAAAGGATTTAATGCCATGGTCTAACGTTCCGATTGATCACACAAATGTAACCATCCTACTTTGGCTTCATCTGTAAACGTTGCAGATCAGCCTAATCTAGCCGTCTTTTTATCATACTACTACGCCTTATCTCAACTTCTTATGATCATAGACGTAAACATCGGTGGGTCGGAACGTAAGGAGGTGATGACTCAGATAGATAATAGTCAGGCAGAAAGCCCCCAACATACCATGCACAAGTGAGTGTGCACGCTTTAACTGCGTCCTCAGAAGAAATTTATAATACGTGAATTTAAATTTCAAGTTACATTAAAGGACAAGTTGTGCGTTTACTAATAACAATGTTTAACAGCTATGTACAAAATTTCAAGTTGATTACTTCACTAGATCTAAGAGCTCCCACAAGATGCGTGTAGAGTTTGCGACCGGCCAAGTCTCCACAAACACGTATATGTGTGTGTGTGTGTGTGTGTGTGTGTGTGTGTGTGTGTATGTGTGTGTGTGTGTGTGTGTGTGTGTGTGTGTGTGTGTGTGTGTGTGTGTGTGTGTGTGTGTGTGTGTGTGCGTGCGTTAGCGCGCTGCGCTCGTCCGTCAGTACGTGTGTGTTTATGTGTATACACATGTGCATAACGTGTATATTTGTGTTAATGTGTATAACATATAGCCTGAAGACCTAAGGAGGTATATTAATTATACAGTCCTTTTTCGCAAAAATAGTTGGATTCAAAAACAATTGATGCCGAAACACCGACAAAGGAGCTGTTGGACGGATTGACCTTGCCTTAATGTCTTCACGTAGGCTATCCCTCGCCTGGAAGTGGCCACAACTAAACTAACGCTGGCCAACGCTGTAATTTATGGTTTGGGGATTTATTTCATTGCCAATAAATACCCAGGGGTTTTATTTCTTCTTAAGTCGAGCCACAATTTTAAACTGATGTTTATTTTTAAATATTTTGAAATGGCTACACAATTTTGCTCAAAGCCGATTATGGATTTGACGTTAATGACAGAGGACGGTCAAGATTTTGGGTAAATTCGTCTACCATAAGACTTCTAACAAACTATGGTCATTATATAACTAAGGTTTAGACCAAAAATTGTTTATTAGCAAATATTTTACAGTTTACGTAACCTGTAATAATATTTCACGTGTTTAGAGACATTATTTTATTGCATCAAATTACCATGTTTGATATTAACTGCAAAAAAAAAGAAATATGAAAGTCCTGGTACTAACTGAAAGAAGTAAAAACTTGAATGGAAAATTTATTTATGGCTTGAATATGTTTAAACATTTACTGATTACAATGATTTGGAACTGGTTTGGTTTTTAACTAAAATGTGTAATACTTATGACAAAAGTATATGTAAACAAGCTACACAAACAATCACTACACACACGCGAGTGTGCTTATAGAAATATTTTAAACTATTTGATAATAAGACTATTTTCTTTCGTTGCTGGTTACAATCATTTTGTTGTTGTTATGGCTGTTGCCCTCAAAGTTTGTGTTGGTGTATCCGTTGTTAATAGTGTTTGTATTGTTGTTGCTGCCTATAATAATTTTATTGTTCTGCTTCTTCGTACATTGATTTTATTTTTGTTGTTATTCTGCAGCTTGCAACAATAATGTGTTATAACATCTTGCTATTTTTGAAACCCATTTACAATAACGGCTGGCTATTTTCAAAATAATTTAAACGATTCATCCTCAATGAAATTCGATTAAATTTATCAACACTTTGCCTGTTCGTAGGGTTAGCTTGAGAGAACCTTTGGTTGAAGAAGCAATGCAAATTAAGATTTTGAATTAAACCTTAAAACCTTAACTGCCAGTGAAGATACGATTTCTGCAAATGTCACGCATACATGTGTTTTCTAAATTTATTCTTTCCAAAATGAACAGCTATTACAAGCAGACTCGCGCACAATACACGAGAATTCGATACGGACGCACGTTTCAGTCATGAAAATTTATTGCATCGCTAACGGCGTGCATGTAGTCTGTGCGAGGAGACAATCTATTCTGCGCCCTTTAACTTAATGCCCTCGTAAAGCGTTCTTTCTACCGATGCCTTTGTTGTGCGTGCTTTACCATTCGCAGGAGCGACTTTTCTAAGAATACTTGAACGTGTAGTTTTATGGTCGTCCGAAACAAATTTGTGGCTATGATTTTAATTTTGAAATAACTAAACTCGTTTACTTTTTATGTTAATTTTTTTTTCCAATTTGTAGAATTATGTTATGTGACATTTGCCAATAGAGTGTATAAAATTTTCTTTTGGTTTAGGATAAATTTAATAGTTTAAATAAACAGGTTATTATACCTCTAAATATATAAAAACGTTCTCACAAGTATTCGAGAATATGTATGGTTTGTGAAGTTTAAGGGCGAGTTGAAGATGGTCGGTATCTTTTTATGACTGCGTGACCATTTGTCTTTTAAAAAGTTTTTATAATTTAATGTTTTATATATTAGTTTTATAATTTGTATTTTATTACAAACTTTTTATAGCACTTTTTGTTATACGTTTTTTCGAGAATCATTCATCTTTTAGCATCAACCCATATACCATTGGAATTGTTTAATTTTCCTCATTCCGTTACATATGTTCTTATTAAATTACAGTTTATGTTAATAAACTGTGTTTACAATAACTTTTCGAATATCATATTAAAATTGTAGACAATTTGGACCACAGATTTATTAGTTTTTAATTTTTAAAGTGTAAGTTTCCTTTTAAAGACTACAAAACCATGCCTTTTTTCGGTTATTCTATGATATAAAAATGAAAATAAATCAGAAAGTATGTTTAAATAATACCAATCAATGTAGAAGAGAATAGTGGATTTTTTTGTTTGTATTTGGTAAAAATTGATAGCATAGTTTATATTTTATGAGCCGCCGATCTCGAGTCTCCAAACTTTTGTTACGGACAGTAGGTTCTTTCTTTTACGTCTCTCCTTCTTTTACAAGGTGTTGTAATAGATAGGCACCTCCTTATAATTACCTTATAGAATAGGTATATTCATTTGTATAAGTTTGCACAAAGATTCCATAATCAATCCGTGTAATCCCTATCATGTAATTTTACGTCCTTACACTATCCCTGCCATTTATTCTAAATCATTTAAAATGTTTGATACCCGATACTAGTCATGTAAACGAATCAACAAGGTCTCGAGACAACGAATAAAACTCTCTCATGAAACATTACATCGAACTGTGTTCTGTGGCTATCTGTTTTCTGTGCTATTCTATGTTCCGAGCAAATTTTACTTAGTGTAAACTGTATTCTGTATTCACAATCTGTATTCTGTAAATTTGTGTTCTGTGGCAATCTGTGTTATGTGGAAATCAATGTTCTGTGACAATCTGTGTAATACAGTGTCGTGTGCCAATCTGAGGACTTCGTTAATCTATATTTTGTGGTAATCTATAATCTGGTTATTAATCTCTCTCTCTCTCTCTCTCTCTCTCTCTATATATATATATATATATATATATATATATATATATATATATATATATATATATATATACACACACACACACACACACACACACACACACACACAATTAAATGACACTTTATAAACCAGAATTTTCACTGCAGAATGCTGATACTGCCAATCAGCGAAATCTTCAATGTATGAAGAAAACTAAAATAAACATTCTTGTTTATGAAAGTGTCATTTAATTGTCTGTGTTTATATATAAAACAAGAAAAAGAAATTCATCCAACGATTACAATATATAAATATATTTAGTAAACCGTAAAAAGCTTATGGGTTTCTCGAATTTAGGAAACTGGAAGTCCTTGAATGGTTCTACATTATTCTTTATTCACTGAGTCGGACTAGATGATTTTTCTTCTACATCTGTTTTTGTTCTGTTTTACCAAACGGTTGTTTGGTTGTTTCAAACGTTTAAAATATTGTGTTTTACTATGTTCCTCGTACTTTTGGTCCTCATATGGTTCTTATGTACCAACACTCTATGTTAACAAAGGCCACAAATTACAGAATATCCTCCTGAGGCAGCCACCTCCAGTTCTCTGTCGTCCTTAAGAAATCTCGCATTTCTTTCCTTCCCTCCATAATATATGAAAACCCTACATTTTACGAGCTTTCATAAGTCAATCAAATTAATAAATCACGAAAGTGCAGCATTTTTTGCAGCAACATATTTATTTCTGTAATTCTTCCATCACTCTTGACAGATATATTACTGCCTAACTTTGGCGGCGCGGTCTAAATGAATGGCATCCATTTATAAAATGCAAATTAAATGATATCATGGCTGCTATTTTTGAACTAATTTAGGTTAGGTCAGTGTTTGTTTTACTGAGAGAGGTCACGTGTCAGAGTCTACGTGACGTTTCTTAGAAAATTTGCATACGTCAATGTTTCTACAGCTGTTAGATTTTAAACTATTTAAAATATGATGACTGTTAAACCATAGCGTTGAATATTTTGAATATACTTTAATAGTTATAAAAAATTATTGTGTGAATTTAGTTTCATTCAATAATCAGTAAAACTAATACGGTAACCATATAAAAACAATTGGGATTTTTTTCAAATTATTTTTCAAATTTCCAATTGACTGTTTAATTTTACGTTCTTTTCATTAAAGAATTTGCTTTAGATCTGCAAAATTCTGAGCTATTGTATTGTTCAAAAAGTACTTTTGTAACAACTTATAGCAACGCCATGGTATTTTGGTTAAATATTAGGCATTTACTTCCTTATTTGTTAATAGCTCGATTATTTACGATATATTTTATTCATAATTTAACTATAATAAAATTAAGAAAACCTCTGCTTTTCATTGAGGAATTCAAAAACCAACGTCTGACAACGTTTTACTTGGTTTTCCTATGCAATCCATGTAGCTCAAATGACCTTTTAGTTAAGTTACCTAATATTTGAACCAAAAATATGTTTTGAGATAAAAGTTATGAACTAGTTATAAATAATCTTATAAAAGTCACAAAACTCACAAGATATAATACATGTTTTGGCAACACTACAAGCTGCCTTCCTCACTATAAATCATTCATCCAAAAACAAAAGTAAAACGTTTGTCAAGTGGTATTTATTTTTTAACTACTGTAAGAAAAGCAGAGGTTTGCATAGCCTAGTGAAAATTAAATAATGAATAAGTTATAGCATAAGTAATCAAGATATTAATAAATTTAAACTGTAATGGCTGAACCTAGAGATTAGACGTTTTTATTCTAAACTAGCAGACCGGCGAACTTTGTACCTAAAAGTAAAGGAATGTTGTGTTAACAATAGCTGAACTTAATTTAGTATTTTATTAACATAATATTAGCTAAACTTCCAGTAATCGATCGAGAAAGGTGTGACCATATAAGTTCTTGACTGAATGTTATTTATTGCAGTACACTTGGATATATAATATTTTTGGTTTTCTCTCTGGTGCTTACACAAATAAATCGGAAGGTTCTCCGATGCGTGAGCAAGCCACATGTAGCTGTTATTGTAAAAAGCATGGATTTTCAAAACTAAGTCCAATATTTTAAATATGTTGAGTGTTGCTTAGCAACCAAAATTTGAAATGAATTTAATGAAATGTCTTAGGATAAGATAAGATAGAAAACCTTATGTTATGCTATTTTGGTACTTAAAAAATACATGTTGAAAAAAATTGTTATGTCGTTGGGAAGCTGTATTCCGAAAATCATAACGCCGTTTTATAGGTAATTATTTTTCTGCTAAAATTAATTGGTTGGGGTGGTCACGTACCCCCAGTCCCTCCCTGGCTACGTCTTTGAGACTTACTATGCCAAAATCCTTCCCAGGAATGTACTCAGGATTAGTAATGAAATTAGGCTCATACATACATACATACAAGCAACACATTCATTTATATATAGATAGATATTGTTATCCTTGCAATGTTAACCTTTCTTTAGAAAGTTACTTTCTTTCTGCTTCTGGCATGCTCCTTCATCCCTAAGAGAGTTTTGAAGGTGAACTCCCTAAAAAATTATTTGTTTTATTTAAAACTTTTATTGTATAAAATAAATACGTAAACTTACTAGTTTTATATCGAATTTTACATACATTTCAAATTCTTATAACGAAATTAAAATATTATTTCAAATTATTTCCTATAAAACCTGTTCACGATAAACTGGCAGCTGTTGATAAATGTACAATGATGCGTGGAGGTATCACTGTGAGTAACTAAGTTTGACGATGGCTGCAAATTTGAGAAATAAAACTTAAAAAGAGCTAAAATAACTTTCAATGAAGACTCGTAGTTCAGTATTTTTGTAAGTAACATTATTTTGTAGAAATGAAAATTTGATATTAGTTTTGAAGGCCTTGTTATTTCATGCAAGGTCTTTATTTTACAAGATAACCCTCTAATTGTACTTAAATATAATGATCATTGAGTAAATTTTGTGTAGTTTTAATCGTTAGGGTTTTATGTGTCATTTATTTTTATAAATTTGGTATTGGGCTAGCTCCCAGATTCTTCCGGAACGTTCGAAACCGGCTCAGCTACCCTTCTCCAGGAGGAAATTCTGGCCACTATACTGACTCATTCATATCACATTAAAAAAATTCTTTACATCTTTCAACAACCTTCTGTGAGAAAATCCCATCATCCATTGTTCCTCCAAACCCCCTTAGTTTAGTCCTCACTAATCATAATCCTTGTGTTTCAAATATATTTACAAAAGATTTCTTTACCAAGCATTTTAGCTTTTCATCGCTTCACAATGAGAATAATTGTTGATGTCTTTATTATATTCTACTTTTCTTCTAGGATTTATTTGAATATATTGTAACTTTTTTTTTTTATATATATTACCGCCAAACTAGTATTTTACCGCCAAATAGTGCTGAGAGCAAACGGTTGTAATTGTCGCCTCGAGAGACTGACTGTTGACCGATAATAAATCAGCTGACCAGGTAAAGTTCAATATTTCCGGTATAGTTTTAATAGGAAATATAGCCAGTCGTTGAAAGAGACCCGGACTAGCGAGTCAAAAGAGATCTTCCAGCAACCGACGGTCTACATCCGGCCGAATGCTAGCTTCCCGAGGAAACCAGTAAGAGGTAACGCATAAGTCCTAGTAACGACTTACAACAGGTAAACGACTCATTTAATATTCTTTTTACATTTGTTGATAATTCTTACGTTTGTTTGAATTGTCCACGGCCCGTAAAGGATTTTATGTCCATTAATTGTACTCAACGGTATTTTAGAGTTAATATGAATGACGTCCCGTTTTATTAAAATCATACGACGGCAATAGCGTGCCACTATAAAGTACAGTAAGCAACTAGTTTCTTAGCGAATGTACGTTGTCTTTCTTGGCGTGATCCACTGTAGTTAACACCGGAAATCTCTGTGTACTTACATATACCAGTATATCAGGATAGAAAGAAGGCATTTGGAACTGGTCAACTGCAAATAAGATGATATCACTAGAAAATCCAGAAGATTTCTGTATTCAACATAATAATTTTGATATTTTTTAATTCTATTTTTAAATACCAAGCTAATTCGTAAGTGAAGGTTGCTCCTAAATCATTGCCAATCTGTACTGAACATGGGTAGGTGAATTCATTAACCTTTTGCAAGTTGAAGTTGCCAATGGCTAGGTTTTTTGCCATTCCTGCATTCCTTTTGGATTCCATAACCTCTGACAAGTATGCATTCAATTCCACTCTGAACGTTTCTGCCGCGCCTCCATTTGTCCAAACGCCCTCAGGTAGTGCTGAATTTGTCCTTGAGGAGGATAACACAAAGTTTGCGTAAGGTAAATCTGTTAGTTTGAATTTACCTAGTTTGAATCTGTTAGTTCGGTTCCGTCAGAATAGATAAAAATTTCTTGTTAAATAAATTCATGTACCCTCTCTAATTTTATTAAGTATGCCTCAATAAATTAACTCAATTAGTAAATATAGCTCAATTAATTGACCTATTTACTAAATATCTTGTTGGGAAATAAAATTATTTTTCATGGATTTATCTTTTACCTAACTGCTAGCTTTAATTTAGTACATTTCATAACTTAATATGTCATCCGAGAATAAAATATCTTTTTTTGGTATTGCACGATATCACATGATCAAATATACGAAAGTTGTCATTTTATAGGGAATTGCATTTGAATATGATTTTAATATAGCCTCTGAATAGTTTCCAAGTGACGTGAAGACTCTTGTTACCATTAACCGCCATTGTAAGACTTCCGTAAATCTTCGGGACAATTCGTTCATCTTACGGAAACATGACTTTACATGGTACATCATAATTCTACAATTTTTCTTCCACAATAAAATCAAAGTATCAGGTGAACCTAAATAATCGTTTTAAAAGTATTAACACAATTTCTTATACTGTTATGTTGATTTCAGAACGAGGAAGGGAATTTCGTATGATTTATCTTTTTGTCAATACAGTCTTCTATGTCAAGTCGGGAAAAGTGTTTACATCTCTAGAAACGGCCTTCTATATTATAGTATCATTGTCAGTAGTACTATTTGTGGATTTTTATATTTTAGACGTGTATAAAATATGATGATGTATTTTTGTCTTTGTTATAATGTGTTATAGTGATAGTTAGATTTATTTTTATCATTATTTTTAATAATATCAATGTTTAATATAATAATAAAAATTATTATTATTATTATGAGGTCGTCAGTAATTTCATTGTAATGTTTGAACAGAATAATTAATTATTTTCTACAAACGATAAGTTGCGTTATAACTCATAAGTAGTAGCGAAAGTGGTATTTTTCGGGAGCAAGTGTGTTTTCCTGGAAATTCAATCGAGGACCGGGAATGTTATGAACGACACTTTTCCTCACACTGCAAATACAGGCCTAATATAGCTAGTAAATTTTATCAACATAATGTAATTATTGAACTTAAGTATAAATGTTTTATTTACAAACGATAAAAGTTATATTTCCTATATAGTATTTTGTTTATTGACTGCTAAATTGGTTACGACAAAATATGAACTCCCATAATTATTAATAAATTAAAAAATAATTTAAATTATAAAAAAATACTTAGTTTAATCAGTTTACGTTTCCACAACTTTACTCATAAAACTAAGGGATAATTGCAATGGAAGTTGGCCAAACATTTTATCACAACTACAGAATAATATTTCTCATAAAAGAACAACAATTTTATTTAAGTTACATTCAACAAAATTAAGAAGCAAAGCTAATTCTAACGCCTACTAAACAGTCAGCGCAACTGGCGGTGGAATGCATAACTACACACAATCCAAGATATTACCAGCTGTTTTTCCAGGTCTAGACTTGGAAAGATCTACTTTCGTAACATATAACAAGTACTGAAAGTGATATTCTTGATGCAGTGTGGTGAAGAATTCTTTCTTCCATACTTTATGAACAATAACGATTTTTCATTTTGCTGTAGGAAATATCACAATGATATGATACGGTAAATGGTACATACCCTTTAAATGATTACTAGTTTTTATGTATATTGCCAGAGATAAAGAGTTAGTGTTGTGGCAATGTTTTACCATAAAGTACAAGTGTAGATTGTTACCATGGAAACGAGCCAGAGTACTAGCTCGATAATGAAATTAGCACATTAATACGCACGGTCTCACCTTACCTGTCGACGGCAATGTTCTCAACGGCGAACTATACAATATCGTTACTTATCTTTTTATAATATTTATAAGTTAGCCGACGATTATAAAGTCATGGAAGAAAGTTTCTGCTCTGTCGCTCACCAGTAATGTCCTTCCATTGCATTGTATTTAAGATGCTACATATAAAAATTAAATTTTACTCTCCTAAGATTGCCACTTTTCAAACATAAAAGTTTATTACTCTTTTGTTCGTTGGCTTTAGATTACTAAAGCGTTCGTGAGATACTCTTTAGCGTTGCTAAAATAAATTGTTTCTAATTTATCATAAAAGAAATTACAAATTGCGCGCGAAGTGCATATGCAAAACTATAAACTCCGTGACGTGTGGGAGTGTCACCGCCGCCAGCAGGGTTTCTCTAATACAGGCGGCAGTGGAAATAAACTCTCAGACCGAAGTTGATATTTCTAAATAAAGCTGTAAATCTTCAACAATGATGTAGTTTATACCGGCTATTCTAGCGACATAGATCATCCGGTGCTGGGTTTAGAAACTACATCCCGCATGTAATTGGCAGAGTAGAGTTGGTTAGGCCTATATTGATGGGATATAAAATCGTTAGTGCCATCGGCCTTGTGATGTAGTGTTAATTTTGCTTTGTGTAAATGTTGCGTGTTTGCTGTATCGCGTAGTCATAAGTTTTGTGGCTTTCCTCGGCAACAATAGTGAAAACTCGGTAATTGTTGATGATTATTACTTCTGTCACAGTTTCTATGTTGAAAAAAGTTTAATTAAAGATTTTTAAAATACTTAGAAATAAGTAAAATTACTAATGACATAATAATTTAAGCCCAGAACAAATAAGATATCACTTATATGAAGAAAAAGCTGGCGGATGAACTTGGAAAATATAAGTTTGACTATAAGGAGACACAATTCATGGTCCTTAGAAGGAAATACTGCAGAACACACACATTTATGCACACAGAGACACCAACTCACAAGCACACACACACACACACACACACACACACACACACACACACACACACACACATACATATAAAAATACATGTGTATGTGTGTGTTTCTGTTTGTTAGTGCATGTACGGTTGTGTTTGTAAGTGCTTATATTTCTTCCTGCCGTAAACCTCATTTTGGTTATCATCGGCAACGTATAAAATTAGTCTGTTGTGTGTGTATATATATATATATATATATATATATATATATATATATATATATATATATATGTTTGTGTTTGTATGTGTGTGCGTGTGTGTGTGTGTGTGTGTGTGTGTGTGTGTGTGTGTGTGTGTGTGTGTGTGTGTGTGTGTGTGTGTGTGTGTGTGTGTGTGTGTGCGTTAGCGCGCTGCGCTCGTCCGTCTGTACGTTTGTGTTTATGTGTATACACATGTGCATAACGTGTATATTTGTGTTAATGTGTATAACATATAGCCTGAAGACCTAAGGAGGTATATTAATTATACAGTCCTTTTTCGCAAAAATAGTTGGATTCAAAAACAATTGATGCCGAAACACCGACAAAGGAGCTGTTGGACGGATTGACCTTGCCTTAATGTCTTCACGTAAGCTATCCCTCGCCTGGAAGTGGCCACAACTAAACTAACGCTGGCCAACGCTGTAATTTATGGTTTGGGGATTTATTTCATTGCCAATAAATACCCAGGGGTTTTATTTCTTCTTAAGTCGAGCCACAATTTTAAACTGATGTTTATTTTTAAATATTTTGAAATGGCTACACAATTTTGCTCAAAGCCGATTATGGATTTGACGTTAATGACAGAGGACGGTCAAGATTTTGGGTAACTTCGTCTACCATAAGACTTCTAAAAAACTATGGTCATTATATAACTAAGGTTTAAACCAAAAATTGTTTATTAGCAAATATTTTACAGTTTACGTAACCTGTAATAATATTTCACGTGTTTAGAGACATTATTTTATTGCATCAAATTACCATGTTTGTTATTAACTGCAAAAAAAAAAAATATGAAAGTCCTGGTACTAACTGACAGAAGTAAAAACTTGAATGGAAAATTTATTTATGGCTTGAATATGTTTAAACATTTACTGATTACAATGATTTGGAACTGATTTGGTTTTTAACTAAAATGTGTAATACTTATGACAAAAATATATGTAAACAAGCAGTATATCACTACACACACGCGAGTGTGCTTATAGAAATATTTTAAGCTATTTGATAATAAGACTATTTTCTTTCGTTGCTGGTTACAATCATTTTGTTGTTGTTATGTCTGTTACTCTCAAAGTTTGTGTTGGTGTATCCGTTGTTAATAGTGTTTGTATTGTTGTTGCTGCCTATAATAATTTTATTGTTCTGCTTCTTCGTACATTGATTTTATTTTTGTTGTTATTCTGCAGCTTGCAACAATATTGTGTTATAACATCTTGCTATATTTGAAACCCATTTACAATAACGGCTGGCTATTTTCAAAATAATTTAAACGATCCCTCCTCAATGAAATTCGATTAAATTTATCAACACTTTGCCTGTTCGTACGGTTAGCTTGAGCGAACCTTTGGTTGAAGAGGCAATGCAAATTAAGATTTTGAATTAAACCTTAAAACCTTAACTGCCAGTGAAGATACGATTTCTGCAAATGTCACGCATACATGTGTTTTCTAAATTTATTCTTTCCAAAATGAACAGCTATTACAAGCAGACTCGCGCACAATACACGAGAATTCGATACGGACGCACGTTTCAGTCATGAAAATTTATTGCATCGCTAACGGCGTGCATGTAGTCTGTGCGAGGAGACAATCTATTCTGCGCCCTTTAACTTAATGCCCTCGTAAAGCGTTCTTTCTACCGATGCCTTTGTTGTGCGTGCTTTACCATTCGCAGGAGCGACTTTTCTAAGAATACTTGAACGTATAGTTTTATGGTCGTCCGAAACAAATTTGTGGCTATGATTTTAATTTTGAAATAACTAAACTGGTTTACTTTTTATGTTAATTTTTTTTCCAATTTGTAGAATTATGTTATGTGACATTTGCCAATAGAGTGTATAAAATTTTCTTTTGGTTTAGGATAAATTTAATAGTTTAAATAAACAGGTTATTATACCTCTAAATATATAAAAACGTTCTCACAAGTATTCGAGAATAAGTATGGTTTGTGAAGTTTAAGGGCGAGTTGAAGATGGTCGGTATCTTTTTATGACTATGTGACCATTTGTCTTTTAAAAAGTTTTTATAATTTAATGTTTCATATATTAGTTTCATAATTTGTATTTTATTAGAAACTTTTTTATAGCACTTTTTATTATACGTTTTTTCCAAGAATAATTCATCTTTTAGCATCAACCCATATACCATTGGAATTGTTTAATTTTCCTCATTCCGTTACATATGTTCTTATTAAATTACAGTTTATGTTAATAAACTGTGTTTACAATACCTTTTCGAATATCATATTAAAATTGTAGACAATTTGGACCACAGATTTATTAGTTTTTAATTTTTAAAGTGTAAGTTTCCTTTTAAAGACTACAAAACCATGCCTTTTTTCGGTTATTCTATGATATAAAAATGAAAATAAATCAGAAAGTTTGTTTAAATAATACCAATCAATGTAGAAGAGAATAGTGGATTTTTTTGTTTGTATTTGGTAAAAATTGATAGCATAGTTTATATTTTATGAGCCGCCGATCTCGAGTCTCCAAACTTTTGTTACGGACAGTAGGTTCTTTCTTTTACGTCTCTCCTTCTTTTACAAGGTGTTGTAATGGATAGGCACCTCCTTATAATTACCTTATAGAATAGGTATATTCATTTGTATAAGTTTGCACAAAGATTCCATAATCAATCCGTGTAATCCCTATCATGTAATTTTACGTCCTTACACTATTCCTGTCATTTATTCTAAATCATTTAAAATGTTTGATAACCGATACTAGTCATGTAAACGAATCAACAAGGTCTCGAGACAACGAATAAAACTCTCCCATGAAACATTACATCGAACTGTGTTCTATGGCATTTTGTGTTCTGTGGCTATGTGCTTTCTGTGCCATTCTATGTTCCGAGCAGATTTTACTTAGTGTAAACTGTATTCTGTAAATCTGTGTTCTGTGGCAATCTGTGTTATGTGGAAATCAATGTTCTGTGACAATCTGTGTAATTCAGTGTCGTGTGCCAATCTGTATTCTGTGACAATCTGTGGACTTCGTTAATCTATATTTTTTGGTAATCTATATTCTGTTTATTAATTTCCCCCCCTCTCTCTCTCTCACTCTCTCTCTCTCTCTCTCTCTCTCTCTATATATATATATATATATATATATATATATATATATATATATATATATATATATATATATATACATATATATATATATATATATATATATATATATATATATATATATATATATGTGTGTGTGTGTGTGTATGTGTGTGTATATATATATATATATATATATATATATACTGCCAATCAGTGAAATCTTCAATGTATGAAGAAAACTAAAATAAACAATCTTGTTTATGAAAGTGTCATTTAATTGTGTATATATAAAACAAGAAAAAGAAATTAATCCAACGATAACAATATACATATATATATATATATATATATATATATATATATATATATATATATATGTGTGTGTGTGTGTGTGTATGTGTGTGTATATATATATATATATATATATATATATATATATATATATATATATATATATATATATATACTGCCAATCAGTGAAATCTTCAATGTATGAAGAAAACTAAAATAAACAATCTTGTTTATGAAAGTGTCATTTAATTGTGTATATATAAAACAAGAAAAAGAAATTAATCCAACGATAACAATATACATATATATATATATATATATATATATATGTATTTATAAATATATTTAGTAAACCGTAAACAGCTTATGGGTTTCTCGAATTTAGGAAACTGGAAGTCCTTGAATGGTTCTACATTATTCTTTATTCACTGAGTCGGACTAGATGATTTTTCTTCTACACCTGTTTTTGTTCTGTTTTACCAAACGGTTGTTTGGTTGTTTCAAACGTTTAAATTCTTGTGTTTTACTATGTTCCTCGTACTTTTGGTTCTTCATATGGTTCTTATGTACCAACACTCTATGTTAACAAAGGTCACAAATTACAGAATATCTTCCTGAGGCAGCCACCTCCAGTTCTCTGTCGTCCTTATGAAATCTCGCATTTCTTTCCTTCCCTCCATAATATATGAAAACCCTACACTTTACGAGCTTTCATAAGTCAATCAAATTAATAAATCACGAAAGTGCAGCATTTTTTGCAGCAAGATATTTATTTCTGTAATTCTTCCATCACTCTTGACAGATATATTACTGCCTAACTTTGGCGGTGCGGTCTAAATGAATGGCATCCATTTATAAAATGCAAATTAAATGATATCATGGCTGCTATTTTTGAACTAATTTAGGTTAGGTCAGTGTTTGTTTTACTGAGAGAGGTCACGTGTCAGAGTCTACGTGACGTTTCTTAGAAAATTTGCATACGTCAATGTTTCTACAGCTGTTAGATTTTAAACTATTTAAAATATGATGACTGTTAAACCATAGCGTTGAATATTTTGAATATACTTTAATAGTTATAAAAATTATTGTGTGAATTTAGTTTCATTCAATAATCAGTAAAACTAATACGGTAACCATATAAAAACAATTAGGATTTTTTTTCAAATTTTTTTCAAATACCAATTGACTTTTTAATTTTACGTTCTTTTCATTAAAGAATTTGCATTAGACCTGCAAAATTCTGAGCTATTGTATTGTTCAAAAAGTACTTTTGTAACAACTTATAGCAACGTCATGGTATTTTGGTTAAATATTAGGCATTTACTTCCTTATTTGTTAATAGCTCGATTATTTACGATATATTTTATTCATAATTTAACTATAATAAAATTAAGAAAACCTCTGCTTTTCATTGAGGAATTCAAAAACCAACATCTGACAACGTTTTACTTGGTTTTCCTATGCAATCCATGTAGCTCAAATGACCTTTTAGTTAAGTTACCTAATATTTGAACCAAAAATATGTTTTGAGACAAAAGTTATGAACTAGTTATAAATAATCTTATAAAAGTCACAAAACTCACAAGATATAATACATGTTTTGGCAACACTACAAGCTGCCTTCCTCACTATAAATCATTCATCCAAAAACAAAAGTAAAACGTTTGTCAAGTGGTATTTATTTTTTAACTACTGTAAGAAAAGCAGAGGTTTGCATAGCCTAGTGAAAATTAAATAATGAATAAGTTATAGCATAAGTAATCAAGATATTAATAAATTTAAACTGTAATGGCTGAACCTAGAGATTAGACGTTTTTATTCTAAACTAGCAGACCGGCGAACTTTGTACCTAAAAGTAAAGGAATGTTGTGTTAACAATAGCTGAACTTAATTTAGTATTTTATTAACATAATATTAGCTAAACTTCCAGTAATCGATCGAGAAAGGTGTGACCATATAAGTTCTTGACTGAATGTTATTTATTGCAGTACACTTGGATATATAATATTTTTGGTTTTCTCTCTGGTGCTTACACAAATAAATCGGAAGGTTCTCCGACGCGTGAGCAAGCCACATGTAGCTGTTATTGTAAAAAGCATGGATTTTCAAAACTAAGTCCAATATTTTAAATATGTTGAGTGTTGCTTAGCAACCAAAATTTGAAATGAATTTAATGAAATGTCTTAGGATAACATAAGACTGAAAACCTTATGTTATGCTATTTTGGTACTTAAAAAATACATGTTGAAAAAAATTGTTATGTCGTTGGGTAGCTGTTTTCCTAAAATCATAGCGCCGTTTTATAGGTTAATATTTTTCTGCTAAAATTAATTGGTTGGGGGGGGGGGTCACCCCTGTGCCTCTCTGGCTACGTCCTTGAGGCTTACTATGCCAAAATCCTTCCCAGGAATGTACTCAACAATTTCCCATACTTTTATGGCGATCGGATCAGTGGATCAGTAATGCAATTAGGCTCATACATACATACAAGCAACACATTCATTTATATATAGATAGATATTGTTATCCTTGCAATGTTAACCTTTCTTTAGAAAGTTACTTTCTTTCTGCTTCTGGCATGCTCCTTCATCCCTAAGAGAGTTTTGAAGGTGAACTCCCTAAAAAATTATTTGTTTTATTTAAAACTTTCATTGTATAAAATAAATACGTAAACTTACTAGTTTTGTATCGAATTTTACATACATTTCAAATTCTTATAACGAAATTAAAATATTATAATTTCAAGTTATTCCCTATAAAACCTGTCCACGATAAACTGGCAGCTGTTGATAAATGTACAATGATGTGTGGATGTATCACTGTGAGTAACTAAGTTTGACAATGGCTGCAAATTTGAGAAATAAAACTTAAAAAGAGCTAAAATAACTTTCAATGAAGAGTCGTAGTTCAGTATTTCTGTATGTAACATTATTTTGTAGAAATGAAAATTTGATATTAGTTTTGAAGGCCTTGTTATTTCATGCAAGGTCTTTATTTTACAAGATAACCCTCTAATTGTACTTAAATATAATGTTAATTGAGTAAATTTTGTGTAGTTTTAATCGTTAGGGTTGTATGTGTCATTTATTTTTATAAATTTGGTATTGGGGTGGCTCCCAGTTTCTTCCGGAACGTTCGAGACAGGCTCAGCTACCCTTCTCCAGAAGGAAATTCTGGTCACGATACTGACTCATTCATATCACATTAAAAAAATTCTTTACATCTTTCAACAACCTTCTGTGAGAAAATCCCACATCCTTTCCCCCCCAAATTGTTCCTCCAAACTCCCTGAGTTTCGTCCTCATTAACCATAATCCTTGTGTTTCAAATATATTTACAAAAGATTTCTTTACCAAGCATTTTAGCTTTTCATCGTTTCACAATGAGAATAATTGTTGATATCTTTATTATATTCTACTTTTCTGCTAGGATTTATTTGAATATATTGTAACGTTTTTTTTTATATATATTACCGCCAAACTAGTATTTTACCGCCAAATAGTGCTGAGAGCAAACGGTAGTAAATGTCGCCTCGAGAGACTGACTGTTGACCAATAATAAAACAGCTGACCAGGTAAAGTTCAATATTTCCGGTATAGTTTTAATAGGAAATAAAGCCAGTCGTTGAGAGAGTCCCGGACTAGCGACTCAAAAGAGATCTTCCTGGCAACCGACGGTCTACATCCGGCCGAATGTTAGCTTCCCGAGGAAACCAGTAAGAGGTAACGAATAAGTCCTAGTAACGACTTACAACAGGTAAACTACTCATTTAATATTCTTTTTACATTTGTTGATAATTCGTACGTTTATTTGAACTGTCCACGGCCCGTGAAGGATTTTATGTCCGTTAATTGTACTCAACGGTATTTTAAAGTTAATATGAATGACTTCCCGTTTGATTAAAATCATACGACGGCAATAGCGTGTCACTATAAAGTACAGTAAGCAACTAGTTTCTTAGCGAATGTACGTTGTCTTTCTTGGCGTGATCCACTGTAGTTGACACCAGAAATCTCTGTGTATTTACATATACCAGTATATCAGGATAGATAGAAGGCATTTGGAACTGGTCAACTGCAAATAAGATGATATCACTAGAAAAGCCACAAGATTTCTGTATTCAACATAATAGTTTTGATCTTTTTTAATTCTATTTTTAAGTACCAAGCTAATTCGTAAGTGAAGGTTGCTCCTAAATCATTGCCAGTCTGTACTGAACATGGGTAGGTGAATTCATTAACCTTTTGCAAGTTGAAGTTGCCAATGGCTAGGTTTTTTGCCATTCCTGCATTCCTCTTGGATTCCATAACCTCTGACAAGTATGCATTCAATTCCATTCTGAACGTTTCTGCCGCGCCTCCATTTGTCCAAACGCCCTCAGCTAGTACTGAATTTGTCCTTGAGGAGGATAACACAAAGTTTGCGTAAGGTAAATCTGTTAGTTTGAATCTGTTAGTTCGGTTCCGTCAGAATAGATAAAAATTTCTTGTAAAATAAATTCATTTACCCTCACTAATTTTATGAAGTATGCCTCAATAAATTAACTCAGTTAGTAAATATAGCTCAATTAATTGACCTATTTACTAATTATCGTGTTGAGAAATAAAATTATTTACCTTAGATATACCTTTTACCTAACTGCTAGCTTTAATTTAGTAATATACATTACATAACATAATATGTCGTCCGAGAATAAAATATCTTTTTTTGATACTACACGGTATCACATAATTTAATCAAATATACGAAAGTTGTGATTGTATAGGGAATTGCGTTTGAAGATGATTTTAATATAATCACTCTTGTTAGCATTAACCGCCATTGTCCGACTTTCGTAAATCTTCGGGACAATTCGTTCATCTTATGGAAACATGACTTTACATGGTACGTCATAATTCTACACTTTTTCTTCCACAATAAAATCAAAGTATCCGGTGAACCTAAATAATCGTTTTAAAAGTATTAACACAATTTCTTATACTGTTATGTTGATTTCAGAACGAGGAAGGGCGTTTCGTGTGATTTATCTTTTTGTCAATACAGTCTTCTATGTCAAGTCGGGAAAAGTGTTTACATCTCTAGAAACGGCCTTCTATATTATAGTATCATTGTCAGTAGTACTATTTGTGGATTTTCATATTTTAGACGTGTATAAAACATGATGATGTATTTTTGTCTTTGTTATAATGTGTTATAGTGATAGTTAGATTTATTTTTATCATTATTTTTAATAATATCAATGTTTAGTATGATAATAATAATAATTATCATTATTATAAGGTCGTCAGTAATTTCATTGTAATGTTTGAACAGAATAATTAATTATTTTCTACAAACGATAAGTTGCGTTATAACTCATAAGTAGTAGCGAAAGTGTTATTTTTCGGGAGGCAAGTGTGTTTTCCTGGAAATTCAATCGAGGACCGGGAATGTTATGAACGACACTTTTCCTCACACTGCAAATACAGGCCTAATATAACTAGTAAATTTTATCAACATAATGTAATTATTGAAATTAAGTATAAATGTTTCATTTACAAAAGATAAAAGTTATATTTCCTATATAGAATTTTGTTTATTGACTGCTAAATTGGTTACGACCAAATATAAACTCCCATAATTATTAATAAATTAAAAAATAATTTAAATTATAAAAAATTACTCAGTTTAATAAGTTTACGTTTCCACAACTTCACTCATAAAACTAAGGGATAATTGCAATGGAAGTTGGCCAAACATTTTATCACAACTACAGAATAATATATCTCATAAAAGAACAACAATTTTATTTAAGTTACAGTCAACAAAATTAAGAAGGAAAGCTAATTCTATCGCCTACAAGACAGTCAGCGCAACTGGTGGTGGAGCACATAACTACACACAATCCAAGACATATTACCAGCTGTTTTTCCAAGTCTAGACTTGGAAAGATCTACTTTCGTAACATATAACAAGTACTGAAAGTGATATTCTTGATGCAGTGTGGCGAAGAATTCTTTCTTCCATACTTTATTGAACAATAAAGATATTTCATTTTGCTGTAGGAAATATCACAATGATATGATACAGTAAATGGTACATACCCTTTAATTGATGACTAGTTTTTATGTATATTGCCAAAGATAAAGAGTTAGTGTTGTGGCAAAGTTTTACCATAAAGTACAAGTGTAGATTGTTACTATGGAAACGAGCCAGAGTACTAGCTCGATAATGAAATTAGCACATTAATACGCACGGTCTCTCCTCACCTGTCGACGGCAATGTTCTCAACGGTGAACTATACAATATCGTTCCTTATCTTTTTATAATATTTATAAGTTAGCCGACGATTATAAAATCATGGAAGAAAGTTTCTGCTCTGCCGCTCACCAGTAAAGTCCTTCCATTGCACTGTATTTAAGGTGCTACATATAAAAATTAAATTTTACTCTCCTAAGATTGCCACTTTTCAAACATAAAAGTTTATTACTCTTTTGTTCGTTGGCTTTAGATTACTAAAGCGTTCGTGAGATACTCTTTAGCATTGCTAAAATAAAGTGTTTCTAATTTATCATAAAAGAAATTACAAATTGCGCGCGAAGTGCATATGCAAAACTATAAACTCCGTGACGTGTGGGAGTGTCACCGCCGCCAGCAGGGTTTCTCTAATACAGGCGGCAGTGGAAATAAACTCGCAGACTGAAGTTGATATTTCCAAATAAAGCTGTAAATCTTCAACAATGATGTAGTTTATACCGGCTATTCTAGCGACATAGATCATCCGGTGCTGGGTTTAGGAACAATATCCCGCATGTAATTGGCAGAGTAGTGTTGGTTAGGCCTATATTGGTGGGATATAAAATGGTTAGTGCCATCGGCCTTGTGATGTAGTGTTAATTTTGCTTTGTGTAAATGTTGCGTGTTTGTGGTCTCGCGTAGTCATAAGTTTTGTGGCTTTCCTCGGCAACAATAGTGAAAACTCGGTAATTGTTGATGATTATTACCTCTGTCACAGTTTCTATGTTGACAAAAGTTTAATTAAAGATTTTTAAAATACTTAGAAATAAGTAAAATTACTAATGACATAATAATTTAAGCCCAGAACAAATAAGATATCACTTATATGAAGAAAAAACTGGCGGATGAACTTGGAAAATATAAGTTTGACTATAAGGAGACACAATTCATGGTCCTTAGAAGGAAATACTGCAGAAGATCTGCAGTAAAGGAATTGTCAACGTATCCGTAAAGGAAACAAACGAGTACAAATACTCGGAGTAACATTAACAGATAGAAGATTGGATGAAACAGACATAACAAATAAAGTAAAAACGGGAGATACAATAATGCAACAATTATACTCAGTCATTTGGAAAAATGACAACGAACAAAGCTAAATACCAAACTTTAAGGGAATAGTAGAAAGTTTCTCACTGTACAGTTTAGAGACATGTGCGGTGAATAAAAGAATAAATACGATGAGAAAAGCTGCAAAGCGTACTAAAGCTAAGAAAAACATAAACAACAAATAAAAACATGACAAAAAATAAATTTAAAAGAGACACTAAATAAAGAATATAAAGACTAAAGTTACTTACATATTGATAAAAATGTATTTAAACATTTTAAAAATACTTAGAAATTAGTAAAGAGACTAAGTTAAGTAAGTTAATAATGGTGAGAATTTGTATTATGCCTTATAAAATGATGAAAAAGAAAGATTACAAAAAGGTCAGTTAAATTACACCATGACACTTTTCAGTGAGGTAAAAAGAAAAGATAGGAAGTTTAAATCTACAAATTTTGCTAATTATTTACGAAGGTCGAAGCCGGTGTCATAGAGGTTGAACAGACTTGTAAGTAGTGTAGCCCTTTACTTGGTATAAACATGTTTTGCAAAGTTACGATTGTTTTTCAAATTGTTTTTGTGAAACTTGTGAACTGCACTGTAAATTATTCCTGAACATCTTTCTTGAAACATTTACAGGGATAATTATTTTTATTCAGTTTTTCTCTAATATTTCGCTTACACAATTCAACTGCAACCTTCTGTTGATGATAACCATGGGAAAATGTACGTAAAGACTTTATAATGTTTTTAAATGTGTAATTAAGGGTTTGTACTTGTTAATCACTTAATGTATATATTTACGTTTGTAGGATGCACTCTTAAAACCCGTTTTTTAAATTTCAAAATATTTTAGCTTCAATAAATTCTGACGATTATCTGTGCTGCGGTAATGACAATGGTATATAACTAAAAAACCAAAAATATTTCATTTCTTACAAAACTCTTTGCCTGCAAGATTATGTAATACCTAATAGAATTATTTTGATGTAGGATAGGTTATAATATCAAAATATCCCTGAATCCGTTCTTTGTTAATTAAACGATCGGATATTTAATTGATCATTTTAAATACTTCCTACTTCTATAACATCTGTATCTGTGATAAAATATAAGAAATAATAAGAACTAATCAAAAAAACGTAAACCTATATAGGTAAAATTTTATAAACTGTTACTTAGGGACTGTATTCCTTGGCGAGAAGCTGAGGACGAGGGGAGGGTGGAGATGCTCGCAAGCCATTTTAAAAAACATCGATCATTGCGGTCTTCCGCTGACTCGTTATTGTGTGTTTGATTAATAGTTTTTAATGTATAGTAAAAATAACAACAAATGAAAATAGGGCGTTCAAGGAAGCGTGGTAACAGGGAGGTCTAAGGGTTGGGACTGGTAGGTAGCGATTTATGGCCCCGATGAGGGATGCCGGTAGTGTCTGATGTTTTATAGATGACGTATACACAATTTCTACCTAGGACCCAAATGCCAGCTTATAAAATTTGACCTATACCTTTAAACTGTACTGCGGGTTGCCGACCAACAAATTATGGGAGTTTCTATGTTTTTTTGTTACTAAAAATCATAGTATGCAACACACTATATCACTTATTGTTATATTCATTTGGAAATTGAGCATTGCTTAAATGTTTGTAATAATATAAAATTAATGATATGACATCGTTGCCGATAATTAGAAATATTTGGATCAGTTACCCGTGATGTTTTCAAACATCATTTTGTTTCCTTGAGAATAGTGTATAGATGAATCGATCTAGGAATACATCGGAACATTTGAATACAAATTGTATTTATTGCTTTTAGGTTATAACTAAATAGATAAATTTCTAAGTAGAAGAATAAACTAATGAAAGCAGCTTTTTGTAGAAATACGTGTGCTGATTAAGGAATATTTGGTTTATTAAAAAAATTTCAGAACATTTAACAATACGTTTTTGTCATCGGTTATATTATTGGACAAAACGTTATAATTTTTAGGATATATTTAGAAGTTGATTTATTATGTTCTTTGCTTTTTGTTCTTATAAGTACCCTTAGTTTTGTTTGCCCCACACATACATTCAATTCGATAAACAAAATGACTGTATTGTTGTCATGTTACAATCGATCTTGTTGTATATTGTTTAAAATAGTCAACTTGAAGGAATTCTTAAAATCGTGTTTAGTTTGCTTTTTAATATTTAATGACCCACTTTAATATAAATGTATTAATATATATATAATATATATACCTTGTGTGATGAGGCGCCTTTCGGTCACTTGACCATTGTCGAATCATTGATGACTTTTTCTCAATTTTTCTGGTGTGGATGTTCGGTCCGTCGTGTTGGTAATTGTTGACGTCATACACGTTTCCTCTTGAGTCTTGTGTATAATGTTTTTGAATAGTATGTCTTCCGTATATGTTGTTTGTAGATTCATTAAATTGTTGTTTAAGTTTTTATAAATGTGGTATTTTTCTAGTGAGTTTAGTTCTATTGGGTTATTATTTATTTTTTAAGTATGGTTAGGTTATTTCCGTAATTTGTTATTTCATGTTTATGTGATATTAGGTATGCTGTAACATTTGATTCTTTTAAATTTTTGTTTTTGTATGCTCTATTATGTTCTTCAAATCTTATTTTAAATGATCTGGTTGTTTTCCCTATGTAAAATGCGTTACAGTTGTTACATGTAATTTTGTAAATTCCTGATGATTTTCTGAGTTTGTTTTGTGCTTTGTGTTATTAAGATATTTTATTAGTTTGTTGTTTGGTTTGTATGTTCGAGTGTAGTATTCTTTGTTGTATATATTTGTTATTTTTTCTATTTTGTTGTTGGTGTATTTATATTTTAGGTAGATTTTTTTATTTTTATTATTTTTGTGTTCCGGTTGTAGTGTTATGTTGAGGTTAGGTTTTTTTGGGAATTTATTGTACATATTTTTTATAAGGTGTTTGTTGTATCTATTTTCTATTGCTATTTTTGTAATGTTATCTAATTCTTCATTTGTTTTTTGTTTGTTATCCTGTGTGTATTTTATTGCTTTATTTATCATGTTACTGTAAGTGTTAATTTTGTGTGCCCAGGAGTGGTTAGATTTGTAGTGTATTGTGGTGTTGTTGGAAGTAGGTTTCCTGTATACTGTAATTTCTATTTTATTATCATTTATATTTAATGTGATATCGAGATAGTTGATTGTTGTATTTGCTTCTGTTTCGACGGTGTATTGTATGTTTTCGTTGTATGTATTTAGTTTGTTTAGTATTATGATGTGTTCTTTGTGAATGAAAGTCAGTGAAACGGAAAAACAATGGATAACGTAAAATATCAAGAATATAATATATAAAATATATATATATATATATATATATATATATATATTATAGTAGATTATAGACAATATATATTATATATATATATATATATATATATATATATACATCTCATCCAGCATTGACGAGGTGAACTGAACAACAGTTGACGAGCAAAACAAGAAACAAAATGAGCCACAATCACAAACACAGGATGCGATATAAAGGGAATATCTAGAATACTAAAAAGTAACAATATTAACATAACTTTAAAAAATATTGAAGCATAATCAATAAAATAAACCAACCCGAATATCTCACACTTAACAATGGAATTTATAAAATCGAATGCTCAGACTGTAACAAATTATACATTGGCCAAACAAAAATAAAATTAAAAGATATAGAGAGTATCTTAAAGCATACATCAAACCAAGTACTTACAATTCAAACTTAAGCACACATACACCGTTAGAAATAACCATACATTGCCCACATTAGAAAACATACATCTAATAAGAAAGAGCACAAAATGTCCTAAAAATGACAATCTTGGAACAACCGCAAACTTATAAACATACAAATTATATAGTAAACAAACAAGTGGAAATAAAATTAAAAAATGATAAATTATTTAACTTAATAGTGAAAATTAACGCCAAGACAGACCAAAACTAACCCAGAGTTCAATGAAACCGAAAATAGAACAGTCATGTTATACCACGTGACAATGGAACTCCAACACAATGCCATCTACACGAAGCCGCAAGTCTCTGAAACGTATCTTCAAAAAGAGTGCACGTAATTAATAGTTTTTGAAAGTTGATTAAAGTGTAAGTGATATATAAATATCAAAAAACAACTGAGGCTATTCAAAAACAAGAATTAGTTATTATTATTTATTCAAAGCTTTTCCTTGATTCATTCCTGATGATGTTGGAACTGTTTATCAGCGAAAAGCTTTGAATAAATATTAATAAATTCTTGTATATGAATAACCTCAGTTGTTTTTCATTACTATATACGAAAACAATTATATATATATATATATATATATATATATATATATATATATATATATATATATATATATACATACCTATAATACAGTATATCTATTTTTAACTGTAAAGCTCCCCAAGCATGGATTCACAAATGATTTTTTAAAATTTAACCCATTGCTGTTACTATTGTTAATTTGTAAATCTTGTAAGTTTTTCTACGATTGTTTTATTTGAATATTATTCGGCAATATATTAAGACTAATTATATTTAATGGTAAATTTTTGGTATAATTTCCTGTAATAAACCAAATAATTACAATGCCTTTTCTATTAAAGTGCGTATATATTTTTTTTTTAACTAAGAGATTGTCGTGGTTCTGCCATTTTTTTACGTGAACTCTAATACACAGCTCTCAAGCGGAAATCTCTGCCTTTAGTTTCAGCAAGTGCAAAAATGTAAATGTGTGTTCATAATTAAACCCTGAACATTCTGAGCATTAAAATGTTCTCTTGGACAACTCATTTCGTGGAATAATGTAAAAGACGTGTTTGGTGGTGTGATACGACGCGCGAAGTGCAGTTGTCGTCGACAGATTGTTATCTGCGCGAGTCTCGAACTTAATTAGCCTAACATTGAGCTTAATGAGCTGCCAAACTCGATTAGAGCGGCTGCCGTGACACCGCTAACACCTGAATTTCCCACAGCCTTCGTCATGCTCTTGCTTTTTCAAATGACTTTTTCTTGTTAGGCCTTACTGTGTATGTTTTACACACAGATAAATCAACGTCTTACCGTCATGTTCACGAAACGCTTTCATATTTTTTCTTAAATTAAGTAACATAACATATGATTTTATACAACAGCTGTTTTATCACGTAGGTTTTGTTACATTATTTAGTTAAAATATTATTATTAAATACTTTTTGTTAGGTAATGAATATAATAATTAGACATGTGTATGTATAACAAACTATAAATAACAATGTAATTGAATACGTTTTTCTGTTCAGTAACTTTGTTCTCTGAGTGTCATAATGTCTGACAGATCCAGCGTGGTGCATTTTATATAGAGGATTTACCACTTTTAAAAATCATCTTAAAAACAGTGAAATCTACGATTTTATTTAAGACCAAACTAATAAAAGAATAATGTACCTTTCTAAAATCTAATTAAATTGTCAAATTGAGTGACAACCGTGGTATTCGGAATTATTATAAGCTTGTATTTCTATTTATCGGCTTTTAGCAAGAGTGCGCCTTGACAAATGTGAAGCTGGAGGAGTTAAGCTCCGTCCCTAATCTGAAACGAGCCCACGATTGCTTGCAAAGTGACCGTGACGCTAATGTAAAGGTTAGATTCTTGTCAGTGATGAAAGAATGGTAAGTCGATACAATATTCTTCCCATCTAGCGGACTAGAAACACTCGCAATGTAAGCATTTAGAACGACAGTGTGACAAGGACACATTAAGAATGGGGAGTAAAATGTGTTAAGTAAAATTAGTTAAGAACACCAAGTTAAGGAAACTCGATTGGAGAAACATATTGTACACAAATTATGATGTCTTGCAATGGAAGAGTGCTTTATAGGGAAGAAATCCGGTCTCAGAAACTTGAGTCAGTGGTGTGAGAAACATCAAAGCTAGTGTTTTGAACAGATGCAAGTACTGAAAAGTGAGAATCGCAGTCACGATTACCATTGTTCATTGAAAGAAGAATATATAGTTTCAATATTGATCTCTTCGCGGGCTCAATGTACTTCAATGACAATGGGTTACTGTTTATTAGAATGTAACCCGGAGAGGTGGCAAAGTAGCGTTTTTTTATTAGACCAGTTTTTTCATTAAAAGAAAGAAAGACAGACTAAAAAGGTTTGATGTTACCAGCAATGAATTAACACAATTATACACCCAGGACAAAATGAATAAAATTACACAGTATTCAATAGCCTATAATATAAATTACATGCAAAATAAAAACTCAAAGAAAAAAGGAATTCATCACACTCACATAAATATACAATACATGAAGGCTCAAAACTGTATTTAAAAATATTTAATAGTTGACGTTTTAAATTAATAACAAGCTTAAATATAATATATAGTAGAACATGAATAATTCGAATATATTTAGGCTAATTCGAAATTGCCGATAATTCAAAGTTTTGGATTGGTCTCTTGGACTTTATATGTTAATAATGTAAAATAACTATGGATAATTTGAAGTTCAACTACTGTAATTGGGAGTTATTTGTTTGGATATGGGCTCGAATTCCAGGGCAATAGTCCAAACATTTTGCCTGCGTTTGGTTCCAGGCCACGGTGCGTAAGCGGGAATTATATACCATTAATATTATATTAAACCCAAAATCTTCATGTTTGTATAATTTTTCTGTACCTTTTATTCTCCTTTCAACGAAACTACAATTGTATTGATAATTTGAAAAACAAATTAAATACATTTGGATTTTGAAATGCACAATAGGTGACTAATTGCTATCCCATGCGGTGCTCAGGGCATTACTAAAGGGGTTATATGGGTCGGTTCGCCGGGGCCAATATAAAGAAACCAAAGCTTATAGCCTATAAAATGTATTAATATAATCTATCACGATGATCATCTTATATCAGAAAACATAAAAACAACTTGGGCGTTATGTTAAAACAGTTGTTAAAACGTTTCTAAAAAGAAAACAATATTTAAGAGAGATAGAATAATAGCTATTCTTTCCAATTATAATGTAAAACAAAGGGCAAAACCCACGCGCGCACGCAGTCGTTTGTTTGACTCTGTCAAGTTTTAAAATTGAGTAACGGTCAGTTCCGCGTCAACAATGGTATCTGTGAATGTTTTATCTTCCCACAGACAAGCGTAGTGTTAGATTTGTTTATCTGCAGATGACATTCTGGAAAACGAGCAGTATATATGACAATATTCCAGCGTTTTAAATTTTTTCTATTAATAATAATAAACCAATAAGGACTTATTTTTTTGAAAATATTTAGTACACTTGGGCCTCCTTTTTATTCTAATAAACTCTTATTCACTTCTAGTGTATAACCATTCTGTCAACATTTTTTTAATTCATGACTTGCCGAACAAACGTACCTAAGTAAACTATGAAAAACGTGGCAAAACATAACGTTTTAGATCGCACTAAGCTATCTTCATCATGTTCGATCAAAAAAATTATGTGCCAGTAAATTTTTCATAGATTCACTTAAATTACGCCTATATGTTCGGTAATTCATTATTTATAAAGTTTCGTCGATCATCATGGACAACTAAAATTTCTAGTTACCTGTATCCCCCCCCCCCGTATTTTGTGCAAGATTTTGCACAACTTGTTTTTCTTGCAAATTCTGACAGATTCTAAGTATCTCGATCGAAGTCATCTTACTGGTTGTATCAGAGTGTAAGAATGCCATTGGGCCCACGGTTATGTATCCTTATAATGTAAGCCTTAAAGATGTAAAGCTTCCATAGTATGGTCAATGTGGAGGATCATTGCTCAGTGCGAAGTGTAGCCCAAATGTAGTCATACTTTATAAACTAGCCACTGAGAATATGATCACTACCCAAATTTATCTGACGAAGAATGTAGGGAACATGTATGGGACATGGAAAAGCTGTCCTGACACTTCCTTCCAAGGACGTTTCGTCCTCCATAAAGAATGCGGAACTTCTCACTTTTGAGAGTGGCTTCCTGGGCCAGGTTTAGTTTGATAGTGACGTGAGAACAATTCATTCCATCCAAGAGAAGGGTTGTAGAAAGGTTCGTATATTTATTTATTTAATTGATATTCCGTCCCTCATAACACGCTATAACTATTTATATCGATCAGGATGTTTTACCTATTAGATATACAACAATATTGTTGATAATTATTTTTGTTCTAAAAATACATAATATAAAATAAATCAGCTTAGGTGACTTATGATGGAGCACGATTTTTCAAATTATGCATTGCTTGGCTGAATATTATGGTTTTTCTAATTGTGTTTTAATAGTCGTGAAAATTCTATGACTTCCTTATCAGTACTTAGGTTAATAAAGTTGACACTATTTTTTAAAAAATATTTAAATAGTGTTTGTTTCAAAATTAAACTGAGTGGTTGTTGGCTAGGTGCAAAATAGGTATATGCACCTAAAAGTGGGAATTCTCAAACACACTCACCTGGTTTGGTCAAAGGTTAGGTTAGGTTAAACGAGGTTAGGTTAGGTTGGGTGTGGCCAGGTTAGGTTAGGTTGGGTGAGTCTAGGTTAGGTTAGGTTGGGTGATGCTAGGTTAGGTTAGGTTGGGTGAGGCTAGGTTAGGTTAGGTTGGGTGATGCTAGGTTAGGTTAGGTTGGGTGAGGCTAGGTTAGGTTAGGTTGGGTGAGGCTAGATTAGATTAGAGAGACTTAACTTATTATGAAGGAAGGATGGCCAGATAAATTATTCTACGTATAGACCTTTCTACAACCCTACCCTTAGGTAGGACGTAGTGCCACCCTAGAAATATATATGGAGATCACTATCAAAACATACCTAGGAAGTAATCCCCAAAAACTGAGAGAGTTAGGGGGAGAGATATTTCATGGAGAATACAATGATTTTGAGACAAAGTGTCCTTTATTCACGAAGAAAATCTCGGCTCTCCTGGACAGAGTTTCTTATCTGAATAAGACCCGCACTCTATCGGAGCCATAGGCAGGTCTCTGTATTACACGGAGATCTAACACGTCACAAATCTACAGTAAACAGGTAGAGTCCTATTTGTGTGTAACAACGTTTTTACTATTTCCGTGATGTGACAAATATACCGTATTCATTACAAATAAATCTTTCAAATATATAACAGCCAAGAGAAATGCTCGTACATTTATAGTTAAAAAATAAGTAGACTCTTTTTACCCAATCGTAGATAATTTTTCTACCATCCAAACCCTCGATGATGCTAAAAACGACTCCCGTTTTCAATCAACTAATCACACTGGAGGTGCGAAGGTGTGTTGCCAACAAACAGGAATGAAATTGATCGCTTAATAGAAGGAATAAACATTTACGACGCTGCAGGACTAGTTGAGTAAGGGTCAATTAGTCGATAAACCATGCGTGCAACTCCCAAACCTGATTGAAACTGTTGCCAACATCATAACATAAAATATTACGACGGTTATTCCAAGCTATTACAATGTTCGGTTTGCAATTTGTTCTGACAATATTAAACTTTGAAATGTATTCAGTTTCAAAATCAAAACGCGTTGATTAAAGTAATTATTTTCGTTAGGAGCAGTTTATTTGTAGTATTATTTTTTAAAGTTTTTATTGATATTAAACAACTTGTGGGTGGCACATTTTTGAAAAATTCATTGCAGTACTGGTTGTTTTTAACTTCACGGCAAATACTCAGGAGTGGGGAAATGTGATGTAACCACTACACCACTCAACCACTGTAGTAATTAATTTAAGAAAGATCGTAACACTGATGTATAGTTGTTAAATATGACGCAATGTAAAACATATCTATTGTATTGTTAATTGTTTTGTAGTGGATGGATTTAAGTGAATGAATGTCTTTACTAAATAATATAAATGTTAAACACTTTAGCCTATTCAGCTACCAATAGAGTAACCTATTGTCTGTTAACGTCATCTTGCTATTCACAGGCTTACCTGATGGTAGGGCAATATTTCTATTGCACAATGGCAAAGGATGGGTCCATGCGCCGTGTACACACACAGCCAGTGCAGCACCTTGTAACGCATAGCCCGGTTCACAGGTATACACGACAGCAATTCCACTAGGTCTTTTTATCTTCACATGCGTCACGCCATGCACAGGGCTTCCACGTCGTTCGCACAGTTCACTTGCTTTCCCTGAAATTTAATGTCCGTTTAAAAAAATAATCGAAAATCAAATGAGATACGTATGATTAAAGTCCAAGATTTATAGCTTCAACGTTTCAATTAAATTAGTTATTTTTTCGAACCTATACTATTACTTAAAAATCTAATGGGGTGTGTGTGTGTGTGTGTGTGTGTGTGTGTGTGTGTGTGTATGTGTGTGTATGGGTGTGTGTATGTGTGTGTGTGTGTGTGTGTGTGTGTGTGTGTGTGTGTGTGTGTGTGTGTGTGTGTGTGTATGTGTGTGTTTTACTCAATCACGTAAAAACTACAGAACCCATTGAGCTGAAATTTTACATGGACAATCTTATGGTCCCTGGTTAACAAATATGGCTATTTGTATTTATAAATTCCATCAGGGTAATGCCTCACTGGCCTCGAAAACTCCCTTAACACTCTAGTATCTATACTCCATTATTTACTTGTTTTAATCAGCTGATAGTAAATATTTTTATTTTTATTTGTATGTCATGTTGCAAGCAGAAGCTTTTCCTTATTTTGGTTTTTCAGGACAATAATAAGTTTAGGGGATAATAAGTTTATAGGGATAATAAGTTTATAAACTATAGTTTGATATATTTATTGGAATTTAATTTCAGTAAATTAAATTCACCCCAAATACAAATACAAATATAGGCCTTTGTCAACCCCGTACGAATAACGGTTACTTTGCTAGTATTAGGCCTATATAAATATACATAAAAACCGATGCATGCATGCGTGCATGTATGTCTGTATGTATCTTACGGGCGTATAAACCGCTGAACAGAAGCTAATGAAATTTGGAGGAATGGTTTAACATATTCCCAGCATGGGTCGTGTAAAGTTTGGTGCAGATCCATCCAGAGGGTTCCACCACAGGTTTAGGATGGTTCAGTGTACAGTCTGATGTTAAAATGAATATCCATAATAGCGTTATTTAATTAATTAAAAACATTATAAATATAATGTAGAAATAAAAACACATTATTAATTATTTAAATTTTGTTTCAACTGCTGAATTCTATGTACAATTATTGCCACTACTCTTGCGAAATTTGAATCCACCAAAGCTGTGCAACGGAACCAGACTAACATCCATCTTGATCGAGGCAGAAATCATAAGTGGCAAGTTCAAAGGAGAGAAGGTCTCCTTTGAGATGATTTCATCTGATTTACCCTTCGATTTCAAACGAATTTTACAATTTTCTTTGCGTCTTGTATTATGAATAACCATACATAAGGCACAAGAACAATCATTGTCCATTTCTGGATCATTATGGAACATTCCTGTTTTTCTTTCGGACAGTTAAGAAAATTGATAATTAATTTTCCATTTTCCATTATAAAATTATGATTAAAATGCTAGTTATATATATTTAGAATGAATATAACTTTTACCCACTTTTAAGACAGCTTAAAGAGCTAAAATGATAATATTTTATTGTATATTAAATAGATACAAACAATTCTTTTTTGATATAATAGAAATTTACTTTAAGACTATCTTATCGATGATTTCTAAGTAATCAATAATTATTTAATTACTATACAAAAATATTGCCCATACTATTTTTTCTCCATACACTTAGTTTAGTTTAGTTTATAATGTATCGAGGTAAAACTTTTTTAAATGATAGACTACTTAATCAGATTACTTATATATATTCAAATACAAGAATATTTATTAATTTATATTTATATATTATAATATAATATTACATAAAGATTATATATATATATATATATATATATATATATATAACGTGCATTTAATTATACTTAAACAAGAATATTACTTCGTATATTTGCGAGTGTCATGGTCAAGGCTGCGGACATACAGAAGGAAACTGGTGACGGCAACGCAACGTAAACTTGAGTTGCTTTTTCACAGCATATAGAGTTGAAAGCACATATTTATAGTGAAGTGATAGCAATTCGACTAGCAAGTGACACAGAAACTGGAGTTTCTCCGGTCACGACATGCTGTAAACTCGTTGCTCAGTTTCTCAGTTGCTAGCAATATTTGTTGTGTTCTGTATGCGTTTCTCAAGGGTGCTCCGTATTTAAATAATTATTATTTGTATTTTTTGTGTTTCTGTTTCTTTGAATAGTCTTTTATTATACTGCTATAGTATGTCAGGAAAACGAAATATTGTTGGTTCCGGTCATGATTTGTGTATCCAATAACTTCAAGACGATATAAATGATTACCAACAATATTTTTTTAAATATATAAAATCGACACTTGAACTATGAAATTTCATTTGTTTAAAAACTAATTTTTATTTCATTGTAATGTAATGTAATTTTAATTTTTGCAGTTTTACATAAAACTAAATACATAAATGAACAATTAACCTCAGCTGAGTGTTATTGTTAATCTTTATCCAGCTGAAATTTATTTCTCCATCTTTCTTAAAATATAGACAAGGACGCCATCTTTCTCTGACGACGACATAACTGACAACTAAACTAGGAACTTTATATGAACAATCTTGTAAACCGACTAGCAACTTTACTAATAGCATTTCAAGTTTACGTTGCGTTGCCGTCAACAGTTGCTTTCTGTATGTCCGCAGACTTAGCCTCTAAAACTCGAAAGTGAAAGCTCTGTAATTAATAAGCTCTTGAAAATCAACTCGCTAATATTCCAAGTAAGATTCTTCTTTAAGTATATTCAAGTGTGAGTGATAAGTGATATATATATATATATATATATAATAGGACTAGTGCCTTACTTTCGAATGACGATATAGAGACAATGCGGAGAGCGAGGTGCTGACTAGAAAAAAAATTTTGTAAAATTAAATTATAAATTGCTGTAAAATGTAATAAAATAAATTTTCGATATTGCAAAAATTAAAGATCTCCTGTTTCAGAAAATTATCGACGTAGGACAAGGGTAAAAATAAGACTTTAAAACAATAACATAAAATGAAGAATGTAAGGAGCATTATAAAAGTTTTAATTTAAACATCTTTAGAATCATCTCCAACGAATTACAATTCAATGACCTACATTATTAAACACATTTCCGCCACGCCTTGTATTGGTTCGACGTGATGATGAGCTTAGGTGATTGATTTATTACGAAATTATCGATGCCAGAGCACAATCGACCTCTACTTGGCTGAATGGCGTCGGCCAATTTATTGACATTTATCTTGATATATCTTAATGGTTTTTAAATTACGGTTTTCGCTACTCTAAATTGAGTACGATATGGTTTGATTCTAACGTTCAGTGCGTGACGTCATCTCGATATCTGCTAACTTGATGGGTACTTTGAGTGTCGTCGCGTTCGATGTTGATGCCACCTATAGTTTTATATATATATATATAATCTCTCTCCTTCTCCTCTCTCTTTCTCTCTCTCTCAAAAACGAGGTCACGTATATTAATGGACGAAGATAAGCTCGTTAAAACGTCTGAAATAAATATTTGGTCCTGAGTGACAAAAATGTTGTTAATTCTGAAAAGTTGTTTTCAAATGATACAGATATATCATATATTTCTCAAAATACTCTTAGAGTTGTTTATTGTAGCAGGTTGGGTGTTTAAAAATAAGGACTGGGACAGATTATGGGCTCATTTTCCATTATTTAGACCAAATAAACGAAAAGACGAAAACCTACCTCTGGATCACTTGTCACAGAATAATCCAAGATGAATATTGTCACAGAAACAACTAGAGATGACATAGTAGCTATGTTACTGATGGCCGTTTTCGTCGTTCCCCCCCACTAAAATGGCGATCTACAAACGATACTAGACGATGTGACATACACTTAAAAATATAATATTAATGAATAAGTTACTATAGTGTTGGCCTAAATAATGAATAAACAATAGGCCTAATATAAACACCGAATATAATAATTGTAACCACCTATACATTCTGATAAGAAGTTTCATACAATAAATTAATAACACGAATATAATATTAGTGACTAAGCTACTATAGTGTTGGCCTAAATAATGACTAAACAATAGGCCTAATATAAACACCGAATATAATAATTGTAACCGCCTATACATTCTGATAAGAAGTTTTATACAATAAATTAATAACACAAATATAATATTAATGACTAAGTTACTATAGTGTTGGCCTAAATAATGACTAAACAATAGGCCTAATATAAACACCGAATATAATAATTGTAACCGCCTATACATTCTGATAAGAAGTTTTATACAATAAATTAATAACACAAATATAATATTAATGACTAAGTTACTATAGTGTTGGCCTAAATAATGACTAAACAATAGGCCTAATTATTCAGTTATTTAGAGCTTAGCTAGTGAGAACTATTCACAAAGGTAAAAGTTAAAGTAGTGTTACTCAAAACTCACAAAAATTAGTCTTTAATACGAACACAACACAAACTAGTTTCAGCGACGAAGTCGCCTTCCTCAGTGCTTGGCTACTACTAAACATATTGTCAAGCTAGTGTACAAATCAACTAAAACAAACAAGATAAAAGTACAGTCAAGCAACAAACCTAATCTATTACAATCACTAGATATATATATATTATTTATTTATTTATTTCATTTAAAATTTTACATAATTGCTATTATTAAAAAATTTTTTGGTTCTACTCAATCCCCTTATGTCACACTATCATGAATAGACAACTCCAAAAAACAGCCTAAACAGTTAAAAAACAACCATAAATTATATAAAAATACCAGCTAAAAATAATATACTAAAATTTAATTAATACATAATTGAAAACACAGACAAGATAAATAAACAAACATCAACACTATTACATAATTAAACAAGGTGACAGTAGCAACACAATAAACGATTATTATAACACGAACATTAATTTTAAAAAATAATAACAATAACAATAAAATAACAGTTATGAATCACATGCCTATCGGAACAACACAGAATTCGGAAATAGAAGCGAGGAACCCTGGACTGGGCCCGACTCATTATTAACTGAGACATCATGAAATTTATTAATAAACCAAGTCTCCCAAGCATCCAAAGTATTGTGCCTCGTGACTTCCCTCAACAACCTAAGATGATCAGATGTAAAATAATGATGGTTATCAAGGCAATGCTTGGCCATAGCTGAGTATTCCGGCTTGTTGTTTTTGAAATGAGCAAAGTGCTCCCTACATCTTATCTTAATACTCCTACGGGTTTGACCAATATACACTGCATCGCACATCCCACATCCAATGCTGTAAATCCCCGATTTCTCACAGTTATCTATGAAGTCCTTCGGAGATCCAAGCATACCTCCCAAACTCCGTCCTGAAGCTGCCGAGACACGAAGTCTGCCATACTTCATGAGGCACTTCTTGGCAACACTATATAGCGGAGGGTTGTAAGCCAACCTAACCCAGTTGTTTTCAGGTTTGTCCCTAGGTAAGGTTGTTCTAGAACATCTGTTTTTCATTAATTCGGCTTTTTTTATGATATTCTGAATCAGATCAAACCCGTACCCGTTAAATTTAGCTATTCCATATATCATGTTTAGTTCTTTAAAATAGCTTTCTCTTGATAATGGGAAATGAACTAAACGGTGTGCCATACTACGAAATGCCGCCAATTTGTGCTCTATAGGGTGGTGTGACAAACCTGAAAACAACTGGGTTAGGTTGGCTTACAACCCTCCGCTATATAGTGTTGCCAAGAAGTGCCTCATGAAGTATGGCAGACTTCGTGTCTCGGCAGCTTCAGGACGGAGTTTGGGAGGTATGCTTGGATCTCCGAAGGACTTCATAGATAACTGTGAGAAATCGGGGATTTACAGCATTGGATGTGGGATGTGCGATGCAGTGTATATTGGTCAAACCCGTAGGAGTATTAAGATAAGATGTAGGGAGCACTTTGCTCATTTCAAAAACAACAAGCCGGAATACTCAGCTATGGCCAAGCATTGCCTTGATAACCATCATTATTTTACATCTGATCATCTTAGGTTGTTGAGGGAAGTCACGAGGCACAATACTTTGGATGCTTGGGAGACTTGGTTTATTAATAAATTTCATGATGTCTCAGTTAATAATGAGTCGGGCCCAGTCCAGGGTTCCTCGCTTCTATTTCCGAATTCTGTGTTGTTCCGATAGGCATGTGATTCATAACTGTTATTTTATTGTTATTGTTATTATTTTTTAAAATTAATGTTCGTGTTATAATAATCGTTTATTATGTTGCTACTGTCACCTTGTTTAATTATGTAATAGTGTTGATGTTTGTTTATTTATCTTGTCTGTGTTTTCAATTATGTATTAATTAAATTTTAGTATATTATTTTTAGCTGGTATTTTTATATAATTTATGGTTGTTTTTTAACTGTTTAGGCTGTTTTTTGGAGTTGTCTATTCATGATAGTGTGACATAAGGGGATTGAGTAGAACCAAAAAATTTTTTAATAATAGCAATTATGTAAAATTTTAAATGAAATAAATAAATAAATAATATATATATATCTAGTGATTAAGTGGAATTGTAATAGATTAGGTTTGTTGCTTGACTGTACTTTTATCTTGTTTGTTTTAGTTGATTTGTACACTAGCTTGACAATATGTTTAGTAGTAGCCAAGCACTGAGGAAGGCGACTTCGTCGCTGAAACTAGTTTGTGTTGTGTTCGTATTAAAGACTAATTTTTGTGAGTTTTGAGTAACACTACTTTAACTTTTACCTTTGTGAATAGGCCTAATATAAACACCGAATATAATAATTGTAACCGCCTATACATTCTGATAAGAAGTTTTATACAATAAATTAATAACACAAATATAATATTAATGACTAAGTTACTATAGTGTTGGCCTAAATAATGACTAAACAATAGGCCTAATATAAACACCGAATATAATAATTGTAACCGCCTATACATTCTGATAAGAAGTTTTATACAATAAATTAATAACACAAATATAATATTAATGACTAAGTTACTATAGTGTTGGCCTAAATAATGACTAAACAATAGGCCTAATATAAACACCGAATATAATAATTGTAACCGCCTATACATTCTGATAAGAAGTTTTATACAATAAATTAATAACACAAATATAATATTAATGACTAAGTTACTATAGTGTTGGCCTAAATAATGACTAAACAATAGGCCTAATATAAACACCGAATATAATAATTGTAACCGCCTATACATTCTGATAAGAAGTTTTATACAATAAATTAATAACACAAATATAATATTAATGACTAAGTTACTATAGTGTTGGCCTAAATAATGACTAAACAATAGGCCTAATATAAACACCGAATATAATAATTGTAACCGCCTATACATTCTGATAAGAAGTTTTATACAATAAATTAATAACACAAATATAATATTAATGACTAAGTTACTATAGTGTTGGCCTAAATAATGACTAAACAATAGGCCTAATATAAACACCGAATATAATAATTGTAACCGCCTATACATTCTGATAAGAAGTTTTATACAATAAATTAATAGCACAAATATAATATTAATGACTAAATTACTAGACTGTTGCCCTATAAATGTATAACATTATTCCGTAGAGTTATTGTGTAGCAATAAGGTTGAACTTTTCTCAATTTTCACGAGGTTTAGTCAACAGATTGAATATTTTCTTTATAATCTGTGGGCCTATGTATAAAGGATTTTAATGTATAAGATATGTTATAATATTACATTATCATTGAAAAGATTTCAAGTTAAAGTTGCATTTAGACAAAATTAGACATCGACCTTACAAAATAATAACCTTTTGTTATTGGCAGTAACCTCTCCTATGGGCTGCATGACCTTGACGTGGTGGAGAGGCTTAATCCGGGCGTGGGGGACGGGTGGAGTGGAGCTGTACGTATGTGGCTCCCTATAAACGGGAAGTCCAGGCAAGTGTGTGAGTGCATGAAGGCGGCTCAAAAAAAGGGACCAGTCCTAGCACTTGAAGGGTTGTTATCTGCCCGGCTCTCGCCCTGCCCTTCCCTTGCGGGCGGCAACCAAGAAGCACCTCTCATCCAGGTTGGTGGTCTGGATGGGCACATAAGGGAAAGTAGCCAAATAAGAGACAGTAACCTAATAAGAGACAGTAGACTATTTGCTCTTGTGTGTGCTACCATTTAGCGGAAACAGATGGAGATAACTTGTTCTTCTCCTCTTACTTTGCAGTCGTAGTGTGGACGCCAAGAAAGTCGTTGTAAATATTGTGTATAATTTTTATTGTTTCCTGATGTTTTGAGTTTTTTCCTTACTGAAGTTTAACGACGAAGAAAACAGTGAAGATAAGCCTTAATGTATATATTATCTATATCACAGCAAAGCACATGTAATATGTGTCCTATTTTATATAAAATCTTTCAGTTAAGTAGTTTAATTATTCTCAAGTCAGCCATTTTACTTTAGTGCTAATTGGTTCCTAATAAGAGACACCTCGGGTTCCCAATAAGAGATAGTATCTCTTATTTGGATCGTTGTATCTCTTAATCATAAAAATCAATTTTAATAGACTATTAAAATATTATAAGTTACTCAAGTTTACATCAAAGACATTTTATATATTTTTAATAGAATGTAAGATAAGTTAGCTTAGTTATTAAAACCATTAGGAATTGAATTTTTAATTTTCATTTTGAAAAAAATATTTTTCTTTCTATTAATAAATTATAATTTTATCTCTATAGTAAATGATAATCCTTCAAGATAATAAATTATAATTTTATTTTTATTGAGAAGTAAGTGAAGCTAATGTTTTTCCTTTAAAAAGTTTAAATCGTTGTATGTCTTTAAAAGTTGATATTTTGTTTAATTTTAGGAATATACAGTGTGTTTTTATTCAAAGAACTAAATTTAATTTGTAACATACATATTCTGGTATTATCTAATAAATATATGCAATTGTATTTGGTGCCTCTTATTTGGAACCTGTTTTTAAATGTAAAAAGTTGGTATCTCTTATTTGGAACCCTTTCGAAAAATCGTATATTTTACCATTTTCTTATTTAACGGCTTATAGCTCTTATAATTAGTATTTAATTTAAATTATTTTTATAATGCAATCAAATACAGTATCTGAATAAGGCAGCTACATAAACCTTTTTCAAAATTTTCTTTCGTACATTATTTTATAAGATTTTTAAAAAAAGTGTCTCTTATTTGGCTACTTTCCCTTACACCCCCGATCTGAAGGTGTTATGCGATCCGTTCCGATGTAGATTCGTGGCCCTCAGGGTAAAGAGGGTCTTTAACGGAGCCTCAGGGGCACCTGGCGCCACCCCTGAGTACTTAAGTCGCCTTACCGCCGTAAGTGGGGCTCATGCATACCGGCTAAGTTGTACCGGGCAGTGGAAGACAAGTAGCAAACGCCATAAACAGCTATTTGGGGATTCACTGAAGGAGCTCTGGATAGAACCTCAGGATAAGATACTGTCTCTTAAAAGGGAAAAAGGAAACTACAAAATACATATTCCTGCAAGAGAGGTATGGGCGGAGTATAGACCCAGACATGGTGAAATCTGGTTCACCGATGGGTCCAAGATGAAGGATGGAGTGGTTTTGTCATCGCCTGGAGGACTACAACTCTGTCTTCCAGGGGGAGGTGCTCGCGATCAAACTATGTGCTGAGGAAATAATAGGGTCTGGCAGGAGGGGCAAGACCATCTGGATTTGCTCGGACAGTCAGGCAGCTCTGAAGGCTTTAGGTAAGGCTAGTACCAGCTCTAGGCTGGTGACTGAGACTATAGCTTCTCTAGCAGAGCTGATTAAGTATAATTCACTCAACCTAACCTGGATTCTAGACATTCTGGCTGGATAGGGAATGAGAGAGCTGACGCCTTAGCAAAACAAGGGTGTATAACTCAAGGACCGTTGCTGAGGGCAGTAGGCATGCCGCCTCAGGAGGGGCGCAAGATTATCACGGCACATATAGACAGGTTGTGCAGGGACGAATGAAATGTAACCTTGGGGTGTAACAAATCCAAGGTACTGTGGGGTTACTCAGGAGATTTCTGGGGCAAAGAACTACTCTCCTTAAGTAGACATCAACTCAGAGCTACTGTAGAGCTGGTTACAGGCCATGGGAATCTGAGGGGTTCCAATACAAAAATGGAAAATCTAGGTCCCCTGTGTGCAAGAGATGCGACGAGGACCAAGAGGAAAGCCCAATCCACGTGCTCTGTGAGTGTCCTGCTTCGGGAGCTGCAAGGAGAAAGTGGTTTGGCTGGCAGGTATGTACACCAGAGGATATCAGAAGATTTAGCATCAGGTGGGTACTTGATTTCTGCAAAGAGGTAGGTATCCACTAAGTTAGTCCTGTGGTAGGGATGGGAAGAGAGTACAAAGGCTGCAGCTAAGTGCTCTACACCGATTAGGTACCTCCGAGTTTTAGTAATAATAATAATAAATATTAGCAGTAATGTATATAATATATTTTCAAGAAATGTTATTAATGTATGTAGCAATTCTATTTTATTCCAGTGACTTGGTTGTAACCTATACAGTATAGTTGCTGTTACAAGTAGTTTGGTTTCCTCTCCACGTTCAATTTGAATGTTAGTCGTATTTTACTGTCAATATGGTAATTATTGTTTTATGCTAATAAATGTTAACATTTACTGCAAAATATAAATCTACTTCTGTTCTTATTTTGTATTATTGTGTCTTTGTTTAGTGTTGAAGTTATCATTTAATCGGTCAATTTCTCGACAGTAATTGTGAAGCAAGTAAACGTATTTTTACGACAGGGCAAAACTGGGAAAGTGTTTTTATCATTTGTTCTTCATTATGGACATTTTGTGAGGAAGATTCATTATGATAACAACTTGATACGGATTCAATAGACTAGAACCAAAACTTTACATGTCTAAACCCCAGCACACAGTATGGTTGCTTGTTTACGCTAGCAAGTCACACTTCCTATAATAAAACCAAACCGTTGGTCGTAGTGAAATATTTCTCTTTAAGGAATAAAATTTGGAATCAAATTTTCCCGCTGACATCATTTATCTGCCAAAAAAAATCTCACAGATAGACTTTCCTATCTTAAACTGTAATTCTATTTAAAGAGGTTTTAATTTAATGTCGTTTAAGGATAAGAGAACTATTTTATAAAATTAAAATTTTTCACCATAGTAATCTCCATAATTTATATTACTATAAAACTAAATTTTATTATTTTCTGACAATGGGAACAGGTTTAAAACGCTGTTGGAATGAAACACTAACTATTAAACTTAGTCGGTGACTAAGTCTTGTTTTCCCTGCCAGATACTCACCAAGATAGCGGACCCGGCTTCACCGGCGCTATGCTATGAGACTACCCATGTCCTTCTAGTCGTTACTGTGATCGCTGATACAAACTGATTGGAATTATAAAACACCAGTTGGATCCAATTTGGATAGGACAAAGGTAACGGATTAATTTTCAAACCTATTTATGACATTTATTTAGACATAGGCTAAATAATCTTCTGAGTAATCGTGTTTCAATTCTCTTGTTACTGATAGGAAGTAAAAATACATTTTAAATCTCATTTCGCAAAGAGTTGAAATAAATTCTGAAGTACAAGTTGTTTTAAATACTAAAAAAAAATTCAGAGATAATTCTCTAATGGTTTGTTTTACACTTTTAGCCTGGTACCCAATAATCCAATAATTGATCGCTATGCTAGTGGCTTAGGAGAGAGCAATTAAATTATGTATGTAAAAATACAAAGTGACACCAATTATTTACGCCTTGATTAATTAGAGTTGGATCTAAACGCGATGACACCTGGCCGTTGTACATGTTTCAGTTAATGAGCTGCAAACTAAACGTAGGTGCAACGCAATGTGTTGCTTGAAAGTAAAAAATATATATAATGTAGATGTGGGTGCGAAAAAATGAGAAGTAATTCGAGATTTGATTTAAATTTTAGCAGTTAAGTAAAGTATAAAATAACAGAATCATTCGCATTAATTTTTTTCACTAACATTTCAGGTTTTTTAAAAATAATTCTGTTTTTTTGTCGTTTTGCTTTTTATCTATTTTTTACTTCGTTTCTATTCTGTTTGTGTCTTAAAACAATTTAAGTATGTATCGGTTTATATAAATACTTTAACTTCCTTCCTATTTTCCAATAGATATTAATTCTTCAACTTTGCTTTTTCTGTCATGTAATTTTTCCTTTCTGTATGATGAATTCTGCCCTGTAGGCTTATTATGACCTCAGTTATCCCTATTTCTTTTATGTTTTCTATGTAGGGTCTGTATAATATTTCTTACTTTCTTTATAATGTCTAAAAATAACGTAATTTTGTCTTTGTTTTTACGAAATTCCTTTTCCAGTCGTTTTCCTCTGTTCCCGACAATATTTTGATCAATATATATTCACTCGAACAATCTTCCCGCCCACTTCACTATAAAACTATTTATGCTTGGTTATATGAAACTTTATTTTATTAAATAAATGTTATCAGAAGAACTATAACACATCTCTTTGAGTTGATGTTTGATTTAATACTGAACTCTGAAAACAAAATAAACACAACCATTTTATTTTGACAAATATTGTTATACACAGTGCATAGTGTTTTTTTTTTATTAGTAGTCGAATTATTCCTGAACGTATTACTTAGTCACGACTGAGAAAAAAATATTTGTATAAATAAATCATGTTTGTGAGCTCTTCAGATGCTTTATACGTATTGATAGAGCAGTCATAGTGAAACACACACGCGCGAGCGCACACACACACACACACACACACAAATATAAATATATATATATATATATATATATATATATATATATATATATATATATATATATATATATATATATAAATATAAAGAACTAAGTCAAAATACAAATACAAGAATTATAATTGAATTTACAATTCTTGTATTTGTATTTTGACTTAGTTCTTTATTAATACACAAGAATACATATTGCTATATATATATATATATGCTGATACGTATTCCTTCACGGATGGTAAAATATGATGAATAGTTATTATCTGGAGTACATCCGAACATTCTGGAGTGCATAAAATCGCAGTCCCGACGTTTCGCTATAATATCATCTACCATTGACGAGATGAACCAAACAATCCCCGGTCCGTGATGCTTGATGATGGAGATACTACCAATCTTTGAAAGTTAATTCGCATAAATACCAAGTAAGTTTCTTGTTTAAGTACATATAGTAAAAGTGATATATATATATATATATATATATATATATATATATATATATATATATATATATATATATAAGGTAGTATGGTTGACATTACGGTACGTGTTTGTTTGCATTAGTGTGTATGAAGATAGAAAGAGAAAAGTTGGGAGAGATAGATTGTGGAAACCTTTATTACTTAAATTAATATTTGCAGGCGGTCATTTTCTATAAGTTCCATATAAAGATGGTAAGATACTTTTTTGATTATTCATATTTTGAACATCTTTCAAAATTTCTACTATTGATATCAATCTTAGATTTTTAAAATTAGTTATAAAAAAAGAAGGAAAATAATTTTACTTTTTTGTTCTTAGTAAATTTTTTAAAATAAATTTATATTAAGAAAATGTTGCACATTCAACTACCTTATAAAAACAAACTCTTGTGTTAAATCATACAAAATATATTTCTACATCCTTATGGAATCTTACTCTTCAATATCTAATTAGTTTGAAGAAGAAGGCTTTTTAGAAATATCTATAAAACGAAGTTGATAAATTACATTTTTAATCATCTACATATTTTAAAATAAATTTAATAACGAAAGTCTTTAAACCAAGTCAGAGGTAAACAAATTGCATAAGTAAAACTGGACGTGATTTCATTTCACAGACCGCAGTGAGGCTATGTTCTCGCTTAATATACGACTATCCTAAAGTCAATCGGCAAGTGTGCATAATCAACTAATTAGTCACGTACGGCGCATACGTCAGCGTTCACTGACCGATTTACAACACAGCACGGGACGAACGTTTTCGCTTTCTTGTTGGCGTGCTTTTGCATAAATTATTCACCAATGAAGACTAACAAGCGAACAAAATCTTCAGAAAATTAACGCTTATTTAAATGAGCAAATACCGTATTTGTGTTAGATTTGTGTAAAGATTGCCTTCTACTTAGAATTGTATTTATGTAACATTGTAATATTTTATTTTAGAATTTGGAATCAATATTTATTAGTCAAATATAAAAAAAAAACAAGTAAAAACATTTTTTAAAGTCAACTCCTACTTAGGTCAAAAATTTTTTTTAAAATTTTAGTAGTGTTTACTAAATAATCACGATTAATATAAATACAGTAACATAAAGCATGCGTTAAAACAGCTGTTCTACCAAATAATCTATAACATAAAATCAGCTGTTTCAAGAAATAATTAAAAATTGCCAACGAAAAGCGTAGAATTGTAGATTCAATAAATTATTCTTGTATTTGTAAATTTTTTTATTTCTTTCTATATATATATATATATATATATATATATATATATATATATATATATATATATATATATCAGGAGAGATTGAGCTAATAGAAGAATTTGTATAATCTTCATATCATGACAAAATTGATGATCCTGGTCAATATGGATATAGGCCTACTGTAGTATTTACCTACTCGTGAGTGATCTTGCACATTCGGCAGTGTTTGAGTCTATGCGGAAAGTGTAAGAAGAAAAAAAGAAGAATGGTGACAGGAATGGTGTAAGTAATATCTTCTGAAAAATTAATATTTCATTAGGAGCTTTACCTTGTTCTAAGTATTTAAAATATTATAGACGTTTTTGTCAATATAGAGGTGGGGCAGATGTAATGGTCATCAACACGTACCGGGTTCAAGCCATTGTTGCCAAGGAAACAAATGATTAACTATGCGAAACCATAAGCACGCAACATTTACACAAAGCAAAATTAACGCTACATCATTGGGCGATGGCACTAACGATTTTATATCCCACCAATATAGGCCTAACCAACACTACTATACCAATTACATGCGGGATGTGGTTCCTAAACCCAGCACCGGATGATCTATGTCGCTAGAATAGCCAGTATAAACTACATCATTGTTGAAGATTTACAGCTTTATTTAGAAATATCAACTTCGGTCTGCGCCTTTATTTCCACTGCCGCCTGTATTAGACAAACACTGCTAGAGGCGGTGACACTCCCACACGTCACGGAGTTTATAGTTTTACATATGCACTTCGCGCGCAATTTGTAATTTGCTGTATGATAAATTCAAACTTTATAAGCGATACTAAAGAGATGAACAAAGAAGAAATATATTTTTACTTTTAAAACATGGTAATAAAATTCGATCACTGCAGGTGAATGACAGCCTATTTAGAAGTTTAGCATCGAAGGGCAATTGAAGTAAATAAATTTGTAGAAATAATACTCTGCGCTTTTAACTAATGATGGTTTATAAACACTGTTTATTAGTCATTAATACCTGAAATATTATTATTATAGAATCGTCTACAAGCAATTAAACTGCTTTTGTATATCCTCATGTAGTAGAGTTATTTTTAAAATCTTTTCTTTACTTTTTATAAACATAGAATTTTTTTCGATTTTCTTCTGTGTATGTGAGACAATTCGTGTATATAAACCTATTATTTCCCTTCACTGAAATTATATTTCTGCCTTCACTTTTATTGTTTCCATGGGTTTCCAAACTAAGCGCCAAGTATGCGTTACAAACGTCTTTCTTCCCTTTTCAACAGACATAAACGTCAATTCAGCTTCTTTGTTGGGGTATTACACTAGTAATCGCGTAATAGAGGGATTCAATTTTTAAACATAAAAGGTTTACGTAAAATCTTAGTTTAAAGAAGCTTCTTATCAATTAGCCAGAGCCAAGGCTCGAAGCAGTAATCCTTGTCCTAGCTACATATCAAACTCACAGATGGTTAGTCTCAGAACATATGTAAGTGTCAACACTACGTGAATCATCTCATCATTTCATTACTCTGGCTCATACATTGATCTTCGCCACACCTCTTGGTCAGATATGGTATTTTTTGACACCGAATAGAAGGAAGAGGGAAGAGAGAGAGAGAGAGAGAGAGAGAGAGAGAGAGAGAGAGAGATAGCACAGACCGACAGAGAGAAAGACAGTCGGATATATATATATATATATATATATATATATATATATATATATATACAAAAAGATAGATAGATAGACAGACAGGCAGATAGAAAGACAGTAGATAGACAGATATATATTTAAAAAGTAGCACACAGTCAGACCGATTGATAAATAAGCAGGCACATAGACAGATAGTACACAGACAGACAGACAAACATCCATACAGGAATAAAGCAGTCAGACAGACAAACGGGCATTCAGACAGACAGGAGACATATTGACAGACAGATAGGTAGAAACACAGTAAGATAAACAGACAGACAGAAAGATATATAGATAGACAGACGGACAGACAAATAAAAACACAGACAGAAAGATAGGAACATATACAGAATAGAAAAAAAGATGAAGAGGGAAGAGAGAGAGAGAGAGAGAGAGAGAGAAAGAGAGAGAGAGAGAGAGAGAGAGAGAGAGAGAGAGGAGAAGAGAGGTAATTTTTTATAACTATGAGAAAAAAGTCACAAAACAATTAAGCTGAGAAAACACGAAACCGACACTAAAAACTAGTCATGAGATAACCTGTTGATGAAAGTTTTCTTTGACATTTGTAGTGAACCGAATACAATCAGGGACCAAAACTTCCCAGACGATACAATGATAGCCCTTGACAATGATATATTTTTATATAAAATCAAATAATTCGCGCCGCTCATGAATAAATTGACCAAATATTGCCTTCTCGTTTTAAAACCCCAAAACGTGATTTTAATAGTGCAGCGTATTATTTATCTATATAATGAATGAATACACTGAACTTAACCTATTGGTAGGTTTAACCTCTATATAGATAAGTAAGACGGTTGTCATTTAATGATGGACATATAGTGCAAGATTGGAAGTGGTCGTGAACGCTTCACTAAAAGTGAATGTGGCCGCACACAGAAATTCTTTGTCGTCACTGGAAATTGAACCCAGAACCTTTAGTTACTAAGTCAAGTGCTCTACCCACTTGACCACTCTACCACCATCCTGAATAAAATCAATTTATTTAATAAATTTCTAAAATTTATTAATTAAGGCGTCCAATTATTTATACTTATATCTCGTATAAGTATTTGAAAGAATTAAAGCGAGTGCATACGATTAAGGTCAAGACTTAAATCTTAACATTGGTCGAACCATGTGCGTAGTAGCGTAGCGCTGACCTACACTCTACAGGTTGGCGTAGCCCCCCCCCAACCATCAGGAGCTTTGGATTAAAACTCGACAATATATTATTAAATTAGGACTTTCTATTAAATTAGACTTTTACTTAGGTTAATTCGTCTTTTATTGTAAATAAAAATTAAATTTTAATTTTTAATTTGAAAATGTGACGCGTTCCCTCGGCATACCCTCGTAAACGTCTAAACGTTTTAATAACAGATAGCGCTAGTGAAGCTTAGTCTCGAGGGCGGGTTTTGGGGGCTCAGACCCGGGTAAAAAAAAAAAGCTTATGATTTTCAATACGTAATTTTGCAAGCGTAATTATCGAAGTTAACTCCGAATTGTTCGTGTTCGAAGAATAACTACTTATATTAATTAATAAACAATTTTTGTAATAATAGCTTATTATGAAATTAATAATATTCTCTAACCATAAGTGTTATTGAAACTGGAATAATTATTTATTAAAAAGTCTAATTTGCTACGAATCTTTATCACGTTACCGATATCTAACGCAAGCGTAGAAAGAACTTTTTCTGTTCTATGTTTTTACATGCACGCACGAGCGCGCCCGCGCGCGCACACACACACACACACACACACACACACACACACACACACACATATATATATATATATATATATATATATATAATGTATCGCCCCCCCCCCCAAAGCAAGTCGCTGGATACGCGCCTGCTCTATCGTGAAAACAGAGAACCTTCTACCCGTTAACGGTGTAGAATGCAGGGGGATTTATAATAGAATCTAAGAAAGGGACACAAGGAGGAAACCAGTTTAGGAAATGGAGGGAGGGACAAGAATCATGGTAGGTATGGTCAATATCACCTAACAAGATCATAGATATTTGTATGTACTTGCATCGAGTAGCGAAACCAATTGAAATTTCTAGCTGAAAATAAAATTATGGACAATTTTGTGGTTGCTAATTTCAATGATATATTAATATAAAATAAATATTGTAAACATCATTACATATTATATTAAGTTATTTAGAGCTTAGCTAGTGAGAACAATTCACAACGATGGCCACAGGTGGGCTTTTGTACTCCCCCCCCCCACGGTGTAAAATGCAATTTGGTTAAATGTAGGATTAAAGAAGTGACATGGAGTCCTTAGGAAATGGGGGGGGGGGAGGGAACGAGAAACATGGTACGTATGATCAGCATTTTAAAGAGATCATAAATATTGTAGCTATCTGCATCGATAAAACTGAAAACCAATTGAAATTTCTAACTGGAAGTAAAATTAGTGACAATTATGTTCTTTGCAAATTTCAGTGATATATTAATATAAAATAAATATTTTTATTTACAACTGAAATAAAATTATAATTATAAAATTTATTAAAAAATCGTCTAAATTTGACAATCTTAAAAAATTTATTTTGCTATAGTTTCAAATTGCGAGTCAGAGATTAAGATTAACAAACATTTCCCGTTTGCCTTCGTCCGATCAGAATCTTACAACCGCGAGAATGTCTGCGAATAAAAACGCGTACCACAAGTCCGCAACCGGTCCAGTTTAATTATTCATCACAAAAGCTAAAACAACAAAGGGTGTAAACGGGCCAATCAGAGCCCTCTCCGAGATTAATTAAACAACAAAACTGAGTTCGAACTCTGAACTATGGCCGCCAAATAGTCAATTAAAATTCATAGGCTTTCGTGAGTGCAGTGAGTTCGAATCGTATAATGACGTTATTAATAAGAAACGTTTGAGGCCCAACGTTTTAATTGAATCAGGAGTGTCTGGAGATTAAATCAGCGCCTGAACATGCGAGGTAACGGGATAGTGGCGGTCAGTACTGTCGCTGACTTAGGCACCCGGATGTTTGCACTGGCCTCACTCTACTTCCAAGCGGGTTTAGGTATTGAATTGTTTTACGTTCCATACAATACGTATCGCTTTCATACACGGTGTGGTGGTATTACGCTTAAATACTAACTAAATAAATAAAACCCAATACAAAGAAAAAAATTTGTATTAAGGTTAATGAGTTTTATATATTTAGTTAAAATTAGTCCACATTGCTCAAGCAATTAAATAATTTTAAAAAATTAGTAAGTGGTAATAAATGTTAGGAATATGTTTTACAGAATCAAATTTTAGAATAACGTTTATTTAATAAAAAGTATCCGGTTACGTTATATTTGGTTGTAAAAATAACAGAATACGTAAATTGGTGGCTACTGAATTGGTCTCCATTTCAGTTTATACGTGTTTGCATCACACACGAATCAAGGAGGCAGTGTTTAACTCTTTCAACTGTTTAACCCGTGTAGGATAACTAATATATAAAAGCTCTACCCTAATTAGTTATTTTATAGTTATACTGTAATTTAGTTCTCAGTTTTATAGAAGTGTTGTGAGGTAGATATAAATTTATTTTACTTCCTTTATTTTAAATTTTTTTTACGTAGCGCCGAGTATTGTTTTTTTTCGTGTTTCTGAAGACTCTATAATCACCAGGTATAGGGTTTTTTGCCAGAAAATTAAGTCTATAAACTCCATTACAAGATAATATCTGGCGGTACATTACAATATAGCTACATAGTTCTGGTTGATTTTATAAGAAAAAATATAATGTCTAATAATACACATAGTAAACAGTTGAAAGCGGTTAAACATAGCTTCCTGGTTCCGTGCGGTAAGGCCTTTTCATTTGTCAACAATTTGGCTCAGGCCTATCTTAGCAAACGTTATTTTGGGTTTTTTTTAACCAAATCTATTCTAAACGTATACTTTGTTGTTATACAATAATCTAGTATAACATAGTGTTGTCATAAAAAAATTATTTTAGAAAGTTTAGTTTGTGTTGTGAAGTAAAATTATATTTTTTTATGTTAAATTTTTCTACGCTTAGTGATGTTTTACTATTTTTTCTGTTTTAAAGTTTTCTGCATCGCCAAGAGTAAAGATTTTGCTAATATCGTTTACGTCTAGACAGTCGATATTGAGCATTTCACAATAAAATATTAATTACATGTAGATAGAAACAGACGGCCCAGGATTAATGACAGACAATACTTGGATATATAAGCGATGCAGTGAAAGCTAGATACTAGAGGGTACAAAGTTAATGGAAATGAGGATTTTATGTATCCAAGAAGAGAAACCCGAACTCGATGGACTTGGATAAAATATTTACTTGGAACACTATATCATGGAGGTGTCTGTGCTATTCTAATAATTTCTATTCAGATAGGTAATCTTGAAGCTACAGTTACAGACCACGCAGCTTGCGGTACAAGAAAAGTAATATCTCTGGAGAAGTATATCTCTTCAGTGGCTTTACAGAGAGCATAGCTACCACTGCAGCCTGGGGTCACGCAGGATACTCATTACACTTCTAGAAGCTGTTCTTTTGGACTGTTCAAGGAGGTAAAATCGTGAAACAGATGTCATCTGGCTGACCACTGCAAACCCGTTTTGCGCGCGCGCTCTCTCTCTCTCATGAATCCACACGCTATTATTACGGCTCCATTATCATTTATCTTTCCAGGGTTGCATTGTATTGCATTGCATTTACTTAATGTCCCTACCATTTAATATGCCCTATGCAGTTTGTATTTCTTTATACCCTGTTTATGGTAGGGATAGAGTTTGTTATTATTGAATGCTCTTTATGTTTACTTTGTGTAACCCTGAACCGTTTGGAAATACGTCTTGTACTAACCTGGACCATGTTCAACAGCAACAACAATGTTTTCCTCTATAATAACATCATGTTGGCAAGAGCGGTCATACTGGAACTTTGCGCTAGGAAATGATCCTGTCTCTCTTAATGTAAGAAATGCAGTACTAATTGTTCCAGCATTTGGAATTTACTAAATGTTAAAATCAATCTACTCTACGAAAAGATTTTTCATTTAAAAATTGAAATGTACAATTTCTTAGTAGAAATTTAATTTGTTTAGTGGGTAGTTAACAAAGTTATTGTGAGTCCAATGTGAATAAACATTCATTTACTCAAACATCAAGTAGCTTTCTGTGTTTTTTATTTACATCGTTTTTTTCAGAATAATATTTTCTTCAAATTTTATTAAACACTTTGTTCTGTTTCTTAGTGAAATAACAAAGTTATTGTTCCCAAAGATTTAAAAAAAATGTTTTTTCACTCCATTTGTGCATTTGACATAGGTTTTCTAAAAAACGACTTAACTTACAGTTATGTTACCTGTTTTATTCAATTTATCAAGTCCAAAACCTGAGAAAAAATTGAATTTGCTCCTAGATCTACCTTACCATAATTTCAGGGAGATCTCGTTTTACATGGTGAGCTAATATCCGGGCGAAATCTTTCGCTAGGCGCAAATCGCTAGCGAAGCATTTCCAGACCCATGTTTATAAAAACCTTTTAATTATTTTTACATGTAGAAGGAGCTCCTAAAGTTGGGAAGCCCTCGGTATATATATATATATATATATATATATATATATATATATAAATAAGTGTATATATATATATATATATATATATATATATATATATATATATATATATATATATATACACACACATTTATATATACAAACTTATATATATATATATATATATATATATATATATATATATATAACAACTCAGGATATAAGAGTTATTTATTAATTTTTATTCAAAACTTTTCGTTGATAAACAGTACCAACATCATCAGAACTTAATAATACAATAATGCAAGATATCTGCAATATTCATTCCTGATGATGTTGGTACTGTTTATCAACGAAAAGCTTTGAATAAAAATTAATAAATAATTCTTGTATTTAAATAAGCTCAGTTGTTTTTTATTATCCTACTAGTTATTTTTGTGAGTAAGCTAATTATTTTGAAATACACAATATGTGACCAATTGACAGGTCAAGAGAGGCCAAGAGTATAATATACTATATAGCAACGTTTCCTTAGAAACGCCGCTCAGACGTTCAGAGTGGCGTAAGGCTTACTCGTAACTGACCGTACAAAATATTATCAGGTTCATTCTTACCTTTTAAACGATATTCTTTCGTTAAAAGCTCTACTTTTTATCTTAGCTTCTCTTTTGCTGTCTTCAAATATTGTCAAAACAAAAACATGAAATGCGTTAAGCTTTTTCTTACACGCAAGTAGTAAATTATATCAAATTCAATACCAGGTTAAATAATAAAAAAACAGTTACGATTTGACGGCAAAAACTTATGTTCGGAACGTGCTTGCAGGTAACAATAGCGTTTAAAACGCCGGGGTGTAAGGATAATTAGCGCCTATTTAAACGGTCATTAGAAAGCAAAACCCTGCCGAAGTATCGAGTTTTATGGACCGTAATCAGATGTTTTACTACTGCTATGCTTTTGGTCTGACAGATCATTGTTACCAACTTTACGGCTTGTGTGATTTAACTTTCTTAATGAACTTCGCTGTTACTATTTTTATAAATATGGAAACACAATTATGATTTACGTGCAATAGATAAAAAAATTTGTTTAAGAAATAGGTTTTGGTGCCACCAAGATTAGGCAGAAACTCAATGTAAATATGTATAGGTAAAATTTTATAAGCTGACACTTGGGGGCTGCGGGTCTTGGCTAGAGGCCGAGGAAGAGGGGAGAGTGGAGGTGCTCGCAGGTCATTTTCAAAAACATCTACCCTTGGACTTTGCTGACTCATATGGTTGACTCAATATTTTGTTATTGATTAATAGCTTAATGTATAGTAAAAATATCAACGAATGTAAATAGGGCGTTCACGGAAGCGTTGCTAATTGGATTGTCTATGGGTTAGGACGGGTAGGCTGCGATTTATGGTCCCGATGAGGATAACGACAGTTCTCGATGTTTTCTAGATGACGTATACACAATTTCTACCTAGGAGCCAAGTCCCAGCTTAAAATATTTTACCTATAGTACTCAAGGCTTATGAAGAAAGCGTTAAGCACGTGACGAAGAAAATGGTGTTAGGAAACGCTCAATAATAATGGCAAACATCTGTTGCTTTTGAAAACCTAACATTTTTATTAGTAGGGGCTTGATCTGTTGGTGTAAACGTATCCCGGTACTTATTGGTCATGCCTAGCCTAGACTAACAGTAAGTTTAAAAATAAACTTGAATCTCTAGTGAACGAGTATGGGTTTAATCTTGTGAAATAAATAACTGGTCCCCAAAGGTTGTTCTACATTTAACGTAGAAGAAATTCAAATTTAAGGACAAAAAATACTTTAAAAACCTTTAGGTATTGTCAATAATATGATTTAACATAATAACTTTCTTATGACATAATTTCTTTATGGCAAATGGAGAAGGTTTGAAGATAAAGTTGTTTTACATTTAACGTAGAAGAAATTCAAATTTAAGGATAAAAATACTTTAAAAACATTTAGGTAGTGTCAATAATATGATTTAACATACTAACTTTCTTATGACATAATTTCTTTATGGTAAATGGAGAAGGCTTGAAGATAAAGTATCACACACAGCTGTTGATGCAACTAGTTGCGCGTCTTCTAACCTCGCCCAAGTGAAGAGCTATTGACGCCACAGAATGACAAATCGCCCGATGATTCATTACGACGATGCGTTCACATCAAAATATAAGTTTCTGATCTTAATTTGTCGTATCGTTCAATTGGAATCGACTACGATAAATCTCAATTCCAAAGCCATATAGATCGGTGATGTTTATTATTTATAATGAAGGCGTTGCGTATTCGCCAATGCTTGGCGTTCAGGATCGTGACGGCATTGGGTCACGTGATACTCGGGAGGTCTTCACTTTGCGATGCAAATACGGTCTTAATGTCCGGACAAAATTAGATACCGGAAAAGTAAATATAGCCTTTCAAAGATTTATTTTGCATTTTTAAGTTGAAGAAGTAGTTTTGGAAAGTAATGCAAAAAAAGCCTCTCCAACATACTGGAATATTTATATTTTTTACGATGATTCTTAATTTAGTAACTAATTAAATAACTACAAAAATAAAAATAAACTCGTATTTACCCAAACAAAATTTTAAAATTTAAAACATTTTTGTACTACCTGTAGAGCAAAAAGAAAGTACCTACCTGTTAGAAAAGAAGAAACCTACCTGTTAGAGTTTAGGTTGTGAAATTAAATAGCCTATGTAAATATGCACGCTTGTAAACACCTTTCGCACAACACAAAGTTTATTAATCATAACCTGTAAGTTTAATCACTGAGTGTCGTTTATTCACTTTTGAGGGCCAGAAGATTATAACACAGGTTATAATCAGTAATACTTGTGTTGTGATAAAGGTGTTTACAAGTGTGCATTTCTTATATATTTTGGCGATTAAGGTTAGTTATTTCCTATTATCAAATACACTATTTTTTACTTGTAAATTAACTTCATTTATATTAAGAATATAAGGGCTAGGTACGGATACTTAAAAACTTTTACTTTTATATCGGGATTCGATAGCATCAATACTTCGAACCTTACTAACTAAATTTGTGGTAACAGATGTTTCCCTCTAAGTAGTTAGCACTGGGTAAAATCTTTGATTTTTGTCACGTGCCTAACCCTTTCTTCAACACACCTGCACAAACTTAAATATCTCTTTACATTATTACCTACTTTTTAATTTTGGCGTGGTCGCCACCATATTTTTTTTATTAGTTTGGGATTATATGATTACTACATTATATTATAATAGTAAGGAATTATTGTATTATACCCATAATGTAATAAAGATTTATAATATAATAATATATAATATTATTCCTTATTATTAATATTTGGTAGCGAGGAATTTCATTTTGTTAACATATAAATTATAATATTAGGAATTTACATTTAAATGTTGATAATAGGCTATGATTTAATTTATACATTAAAATGTTACATACAATTAACCACTTTATGGTAAATGTAAATTTTAAATAAATTAAACGATTACAATTGTTATTGCAGTACATCAAAAGGGTTTGATAGTTACTAAAAGGGTTATTATTATTTTTTTCATATTACATTCAATCAAGTCTATTTTCATACCTCTTTTTTTTATCATTTCGCTATCTTCCGAAATGTGAGGAACATTCTTGGAAATGAAATACCATGTCTATTTCTAATTGTCAGGAGTACTTGTTTAGTAGGAGAATGTTCATGGTACGTTTCTCCTACTATATTAGAAAATGTTGACTTTATTTAGTTATGTATTGAAACTTAAAATGTACTTCATGGTACGAAGTTAGAATCTGTGTTGTTAAATTAAGCACAACACCACAGATAGGGCACATACACACCCTAACTCTAGTTTGGGTAGAGCTAAACATGCACAATGCTACCCTACATGTATGGGTTCATACATGTGTTGGATGTAGAATCAAAATACCTTTTGAATGCGTCACTATATGTTGAGGATAAATAACTTACTAATTTCCATTATTTTCAAACATTTGGTTTCGGTTACTAATTACTATTTACACTTCTCACTAAATTTATGAATCACAGCAAATATTAAATTGACGATATGAACTGGTTCTGAATGTGCCTGTAATATTTCCAAGATTTGATTTAGTTCTGAAAAGGATTGACTTTAAAAACTCTCAGTTATTATGTTGCATAACAGTTTTTGTATAACAATTACTACTTATTGATATCACTTGGCAAAAAACCACTACTTACTCATATTTTTCAGCACTCGCCTTTCGCACAAGATTAGTGCATTGTTCAATGCTATGAGTCACGGACAAGACTCTAGTGCGAAACGTGTCTACTGAAAAATATCAGTAAGTAGTGTTTTTCTTGCTAAGTAATATCAATAAATAACAATTAAATTTTAATTGTAAAAATATTCTAACATCTCAGAGAAGTTCAATGACAGTTATTCATTATAATAAGAATTTTAATTTAGTTTATGTCTGTACTATCTCGTGCAATTCTTATCTCTCCAAGACATGTTGGTTGCTAAGGAACAATCTTTATGTAACAATTATACCCTATTACGTCACAAACGTCAAGACAGCTTGTGGTCAATAAAGTGTCGTGAAAGCCTTCGTCGGTTGTTCAAGCCATCGAACTCTGCGGTATAAATCTATGACACAGACCGTCTCTGCAGTATAAATCTATAACACAGACCGTCTCTGTAGTATAAATCTATAACACAGACCGTCTCTGCAGTATAAATCTATGACACAGACCGTCTCTGTAGTATACACAACACAGACACATTTAATACAAGCACAACAAAGGCATACATTTACCTGTGTTTACACAATACAGTATATCTGCCGTGACTGGTACTTATATTCTGATTTGTGTTTATGTAATCAAAATAATATTTTATATTTTACACGTCTATAGATAAATTAAATATGTTTTTCCATCGACCGATTATGGAAACTTTGAACGTAAAATATCTTTTAATACAATTCTCAACCTTTAAATAACAATATCTCATTCTCTTTGGGACACTTCTAATATTAAATACTCCCAACACCACGACCACATATACAATTTCCATAACCAACACACATAATCCAAACACATGAAACCCACACAAATTAAATTGTCTGCCTGTCGGTTAATACAGACTGTCCAAGAGTGAAGCTACCAATAAAGCTGTGTTAACTGACAGGCGGACATTTTAATTTGTGTGAACTTCATGTGCTTGCATTAAAATGATTTTATTTTGTGGTTATATGAATTTGCTGTATTTATAACTGTGTTGCTATTTATTGTTATTGAATGGTTGAAATTGTACATGTGGTTGGGGTGTAACTTGGATTTAATGTTTGACTCCTGAAGAGGACACCATATTATTTCGAAACGTTATGAATCGTATTAAAAACTATTTGTTGTTCAAATTGCCTGTAAGTGGTGATTAAACCTATTTTTAAAAACTTTTATTTTTCTATCATTTATCACCTATATATGATGGTAAAGATAACTAAGTTTAAAAAATAGAAACGAATTCTTGTAATGAAATTAGTAATGAACTAATGTCATAAAGATTAATGTAGATAGAAGTATTTCCTAGTTAAATCTAATACGAACAAAATTAAGTGTGACTAACTGTAACAAAAAACCAACTAAACGAAATGATTTTCATTCTTAAACAAAATGTGTGTCAACTATTAATAAACTAAACCCCTGTACCGAGCGACCGGGTTAAGAATTGATATCATTAAGGTTTTATTGTGAAATTAGATAAATCATTAAAAATTCATTTATATGTAATTTCTCCATTACTTCAGAAACATTGTATAATTTTTTTTACACAGGAAAATTATGTTCCACCGCCGCGCCGGTCAGAGGCTTAATTACTGGTGTTGCCCCCCTGAACTAGAATGTAGTACTCCAGTTTCCAATAGAAATAATAGACCTTTTCCAGGCCGTTGAAGGTGGACATAGTTATAAGTCAGCAAAGATTTTAATTAATTTACTATGATTGCTACAAAATGAACTACCTGGAGTTGTCAGTTCATCTCGGCTAAAACTCAGATACCTCCTTCAATCACGAGTTAACTTGCGTACATATAGAGCTATTCAATAAATTAACACTTTCTTAACACAAAAGGTCATTTTTACCCATCACAAATAAAGAATAATATTGCCGATTATAAAAATAGAATATTTGTGAACACTTTAGTCTGTTTATTTTCTCCTGCAACTTTAAGTTAATTTTAGTTCAAATCCTGTTATTCTGTTTGATAAAATAACTTTTGAATAACTTTGGAATATTTTGAACGCCAATTATTTTAAGAACTTACATACAAATATCTGCTTTACAATACAAATAGCAAGAGCAGGTTTACCTTTCACTTGAATATATCTTGTTTTTATTAAATAGTTCTCTTATGGCCCTTAGTAGTAAACACAAAGAGGGGAATGACCAAGTAATCCAGATGGCAGTGTTTTCCTACCATATATTTGAATCGTACGGCATACTAATGTCCTTGATTTAGTTTTGATTTCAGTAAGTAAAGTCTTGAAAAATAACAAATTGAATTCTCAAGAAACAATGAGCTTTGTATGGAAATGTTCTCGAGAATGTGACGAAATGCGCAGTGACGCCCAACATTGTGTGCCCGGATAATTTATCTACAATTTGATTTATATTAGAATATAGTGTAATGTTTACAACAATGACGTCATGCCGCGATTATTCCCAGTGAAATTTCGGTTTAAACAAGTTCTTATTAAAATAAATCTCGACTCCGCCAGTGTCAATTATGTTAAAACTGACTTCATTTGTTTTCGACATTCAGGCAATTTGTTTGGACCGTTATTTATTTGCGGTATTGTTTATGCATCAAATTAGCAACTGTCAAAAATCCTTCTCTCTGTCTCTCATTAACATATTCCATCTCCCTCGCATTGTTATCTTTTCAGATGGAATATTAAACATAAAGTTTTAAACAATTAAAATAATTTTTATCGAAATTAAAGTACTTGAAAATATGTAATTCTTAAAAAACATAAATTGAAGTTAAACTTTAAAAAATATTTTTAAAATAATTATTTTTATTGAATATGTCAAATGCGCTTTTATTGGGAAAAACAGTATATGTTATATTAAGCAGTTGTTTAGAAGAGAGAATTTATTATATGGGGGACCTCTACTCATGTAAAGGGTAGTGTGATGTAGCGGGTCATAAGCTTTTGATGTATGATGAAAATAAAAGAGTTGTTGTTTAAAGGTAACCTTCTGACATTTAGCTAGAGTTGTATGAAAGTGTATATTATCTCTACCCAAAACCGCGTGAGGACGGTGCTGGTCAAAACACACACACACATACACACACACACACACACACACACAACACACACACACACACTCACAAACACACACACACACACACACTCACAAACACACACACACACACACACAAACATACACACACACACTCACTCATTCTCACACACACGCACACATAAATATTTTATTTTAAATAAAAACTAATTGCTATTAAAATTTTAAACTATTTTAGATATTACAAGTAAACTTGTTAGTAGTTTAGAACAATAATTCTGTAAGGTGAAATCACTTAATGCCTTATGAGGGACATTTAATTTTATCTTATTACAACCAATCTATCGGTAATGTAACTGGAACGGTTACATATAACGGGTAAGAAGATGAGAAAGATGATGCAATGAGCGAATATAACGCAGTCGTTGTAAATGGCTTTATTAGTGTTGTAGTGACCTATGGGATGACGGCCTGTGTACATCATGCGCTATTAAGGAACTATGCAAAGGGCAACTTAAGTAGGACTAGATAATACGTAGAAGAACAGATGTCACGTACCATAATAGTTTTCTATGTTAAAACTTCTGGCCATAAATTAATTAGAATTGTCAGCTGTAGCAGATATTTTAATTTTAATTTTAAAATAAATTAATATTTTTTGTGTTTTATTCTGCGTCTTGGAATAAAATTAAAAACTCATAAATTTAGTTGTTAATTAGATTGTAAAAATAAATGTAAATTAGGTAAATTTGGGCTTGTGCAAAACATACATACAAAGTGAAATTCCGATGATTGACAAGACAAAACCAAGGTAGGGTTTATTCGGCAAATGCTACTCTGGTTTGACTGAACTAAATAACAAAATAATTTATTTAAGTTGGGACCTAGGGTTTTTTCGACCTCACAACCTAAAACTGTCCCTAAGAACATACATGACCCTAAATCACATCTGCACACAGATATATGAACTTCTGCCTTATTAGCAGTGCTATTGCGTATTACTTTATCCAACCAAGCGTAGATAACGTGCTCAACTACTCTCAAAACATAATATTATGAGCCTTAAAGTTACTTAAAAGTTTATATAATTTTGTTTTTCATATAGATGCTTTCAAAAACAAACCAGGAGATTATAATTATTTAATTAATAAGCAATAACTCTTCACATAGGTAAAAGTTAAAGTAGTGTTACTCAAATCTCACAAAAATTAGTCTTTAATACGAACACAACACAAACTAGTTTCAGCGACGAAGTCGCCTTCCTCAGTGCTTGGCTACTACTAACATATTGTCAAGCTAGTGTACAAATCAACTAAAACAAACAAGATAAAAATACAGTCAAGCAATAAAACTAATCTATTACAATCCCACTTAATCACTAGATATATATATATATTATTTATTTATTTATTTCATATAAAATTTACATAATTGCTATTATTAAAACATTTTTATGGTTCTACTCAACCCCCTTATGTCATACTATCATGAATAGACAACTCCAAAAAACAGCCTAAACAGTTAAAAAACAATCATAAATTATATAAAAATACCAGCTAAACATAATATACTAAAATTTAATTAATACATAATTTAAAACACAGACAAGATAAATAAACAAAACATCAACACTATTACATAATTAAACAAGGTGACAGTAGCAACACAATAAACGATTATTATAACACGAACATTAATTTTAAAAAATAATAACAATAACAATAAAATAACAGTTATGAATCACATGCCTATCGGAACAACACAGAATTTGGAAATAGAAGCGAGGAACTCTGGACTGGGCCTGACTCATTATTAACTGAGACATCTTGAAATTTATTAATGAACCAAGTCTCCCAAGCATCCAAAGTATTGTGCCTCGTGACTTCCCTCAACAACCTAAGATGATCAGATGTAAAATAATGATGGTTATCAAGGCAATGCTTGGCCATAGCTGAGTATTCCGGCTTGTTGTTTTTAAAATGAGGAAAGTGTTCCCTACATCTTATCTTAATACTCCTACGGGTTTGACCAATATACATTGCATCGCACATCCCACATCCAATGCTGTAAATCCCCGATTTCTCACAGTTATCTATGAAGTCCTTCGGAGATCCAAGCATACCTCCCAAACTCCGTCCTGAAGCCGCCGAGACACGAAGTCTGCCATACTTCATGAGGCACTTCTTGGCAACACTATATAGCGGAGGGTTGTAAGCCAACCTAACCCAGTTGTTTTCAGGTTTGTCCCTAGGTAAGGTTGTTCTAGAACATCTGTTTTTCATTAATTCGGCTTTTTTTATGATATTCTGAACCAGATCAAACCCGTACCCGTTAAATTTAGCTATTCCATATATCATGTTTAGTTCTTTAAAATAGCTTTCTCTTGATAATGGGAAATGAACTAAACGGTGTGCCTCATGAAGTATGGCAGACTTCGTGTCTCGGCGGCTTCAGGACGGAGTTTGGGAGGTATGCTTGGATCTCCGAAGGACTTCATAGATAACTGTGAGAAATCGGGGATTTACAGCATTGGATGTGGGATGTGCGATGCAATGTATATTGGTCAAACCCGTAGGAGTATTAAGATAAGATGTAGGGAACACTTTGCTCATTTTAAAAACAACAAGCCGGAATACTCAGCTATGGCCAAGCATTGCCTTGATAACCATCATTATTTTACATCTGATCATCTTAGGTTGTTGAGGGAAGTCACGAGGCACAATACTTTGGATGCTTGGGAGACTTGGTTCATTAATAAATTTCAAGATGTCTCAGTTAATAATGAGTCAGGCCCAGTCCAGGGTTCCTCGCTTCTATTTCCAAATTCTGTGTTGTTCCGATAGGCATGTGATTCATAACTGTTACTTTATTGTTATTGTTATTATTTTTTTAAATTAATGTTCGTGTTATAATAATCGTTTATTGTGTTGCTACTGTCACCTTGTTTAATTATGTAATAGTGTTGATGTTTTGTTTATTTATCTTGTCTGTGTTTTAAATTATGTATTAATTAAATTTTAGTATATTATGTTTAGCTGGTATTTTTATATAATTTGATTGTTTTTTAACTGTTTAGGCTGTTTTTTGGAGTTGTCTATTCATGATAGTATGACATAAGGGGGTTGAGTAGAACCATAAAAATGTTTTAATAATAGCAATTATGTAAATTTTAAATGAAATAAATAAATAAATAATATATATATATATATATATATATATATCTAGTGATTAAGTGGGATTGTAATAGATTAGTTTTATTGCTTGACTGTATTTTTATCTTGTTTGTTTTAGTTGATTTGTACACTAGCTTGACAATATGTTAGTAGTAGCCAAGCACTGAGGAAGGCGACTTCGTCGCTGAAACTAGTTTGTGTTGTGTTCGTATTAAAGACTAATTTTTGTGAGATTTGAGTAACACTACTTTAACTTTTACCTATGTGAATAGTTCTCACTAGCTAAGCTCTAAATAACTAAAAACTACTAAAAAGCAATAACTCTTGTTTTCTCTTGAATAATAAACTACATCACAAGTTGCATACCACTATGGATTGCTAACCAATATTATATTGAAGTTGATAAAAATTGTAATGCTAACAAATAATTTCTAAATTTGAAACCATACATTCCAGCATTAATAAGAATCCGTTTAATTCCATAACAAACTCAAACAAAATTACTATAGTCTAAGAAAATGGTAGTTTTATTGAAACGAAAATAAAAATAAAGAAAAATTATATGAAATATTAAACCATTTTAGTAGGAAATAAATTGTATAAGGTTTAATATAATGGTGAACATTTATCTACATGTCGTTAAATTACTTGGTCTTTATTACTATTTTCCCTAATTTTTAATTCAGTTTTAAACGAAACTTTTATTGATATTTTTTTCGGATGTACAAATTAAGTTTCCATTTTGAGATACCCAAAAGGAGAGTAATTTCCAGGCTTAGCTGTGAGAGGGATGGCACGGAATATAAGGGTCGGTCATGAGACTGAGGGCAGAGCGCCGAAACCTTACAACCTGTAAACCTGCATTCTCCGTTAAACAAGTGGGATAGAGCACATTCCAGATGCAACTAATAACACTTTACAAACTGTACATATTGAGCGCCCTCTTGTCCATTATGGAAAAAGATATGAGCTCCTGGAAAGCTATTGTTAAGACAAGGTCAAGGAGGGACATTTAACGCATTTGTCATAAAGTGAAATCTAACCGACACATATCGCATTCAATAGCATTAAGGCAGTTACTCCACTGGATTATTTTATTCTCACTAGTGTAGCGTATTGGCGATAGTTAGTGGAAATTACTTTCAAGGACAGACCTAAAACAAACTGTTAAATTACGTCATTTCTCAACTTCAACAACTCGTGAATTCTCTCTCCCTCTCTTTTATCTATGTCTCTATTCCTTGTTATTAAAACAAATACTTGTTATTTTATCGATAATGTAATAAATGGTGTTCAAGAAGGCATTGCATTTTGTAAACGATTTTGTGAACTCTCTTGTTTTCGTGTTTTAAAATAGATTTAATTTTTACCATAAAAGAATGTTAATATGTAACGACATAACTGTTTATTTTTAAACTGTAGTACATTACTTCCTTATTTTATTTCAAAAAATAAGAATATTGATTATATTTTGAGTGGTTATAAATTTAGACATAATATAAGGCACCATATTGTTGTTATGGTGGTATTGTTTTAGGTTATGTTGGCTTTTTTTATTTTAATTTTAAAATTTTCTTTCGTAAAAAGTACTGTTAACAGAAAAATGGAATCGTTCCTTTTCATATAAAATGCACTGTTACAATGTGGACAACACCAGGCAGAGTAAGGACCGATTTGCATCTGATAATATATATATATATATATATATATATATATATATATATATATATATATATATATATTAAATATATTAAATATGGTGATATGTTTTCTTGTAATACAGTTAATAAATTGAAAATATTTCAAAAACAAGAATACTTTTAATGAATATATTTATTCAAAGCTTTTCGCCGATAAAATAGTACCAGCATCTTCAGGAAAATAATTATCTAATAAATAATTTATTAGATATTTATTTTCCTGAAGATGCTGGTACTATTTTATCGGCGAAAAGCTTTGAATAAATATATTCATTAAAAGTATTCTTGTTTTTGTAATATTTTTAATTTATTAATTATATATATATATATATATATATATATATATATATATATATATATATATATATATATATATATAACCTATTCACTTTAAAGTGGTATTTTTAGTCATATTCTAACCTCAATTTTGATTTTGCCGCCTTCGGTAACAATTAGTCTATTGCTCATATAAATAATTTTAATTTTAAAAATTGTAGCAGTCATGGTACTCTTTACAGAAGTTTATCTTCAAAAAAACATACAGCGTAACTCATTTTCAATTTAGTTACGCTATTAGACTAGTATACTGTTTATGGTTAACTTACTAGGAAATGTATAGTAGGATGACATAAAGTGTGACATAACCTACAAGTAATATATTGTTTTATAGGAAATCGTATGGTAACACGTAATTAATCAAATTCAATATTTCTGAATACACAAGAAATGGCGTTCGAAAATTATTCAAACATAACCTCCAAGTAACCTCTAAGTAAAACTTGGTTGAACTGCCGCCATGTTTGGCATTCGGAAAATTCGGCACAATTCATTAGATTAAGAGAAAGGAGGCTTGTAGTACATAAGCGATAGTTGTAGCGATGTTACTTAGTCTCGTTAGCATTCCTTGTAATGACGTCACAATCTACGGATTTACTTCAATGTAAAGATGTTTATTAGCTGGACCATAGAACGTTATATTTTTAAAATAGAACGTTTACGTGTAATACGATTTTATACTATAAAGTTCATTATTTAGGTTCTTCTAGTTCTACGAGAAAATGCAGTGACTTAGTAACATTCTTAATATGTAACTATATTAGTAAAAAACTTAAATATAAAATGGAAGTGTTATATTTATATAAAATTTGATCTGGCTTTAAAAAAACCAGTAGGGATTAGTATTTAATATGCAGTTTCGTTTAATCCTTTCTCCGACATGACAGAATTATATCCTGATAATAATGTTAGATAAATGTATCGATATACAATGCGTTGTGTAACTATCGAATAAACATTTTCGTGTCGTTTTACTTTATGCCTCCACGCTGGGACGTCACAAAGGGAGAACAGATCCGAATCTCGATTTGGCCACCAAAAATAAACATAACTCTAGATAGGAAGATAAAGTGGAATGCCAATGACAGTGACGGAAGATGCTGCTGTCCTTTATTCTGACCTTTACCCTCTGACGTCACGCCGATACCACTTCACATGAAAACATTGTAAATAACGCTGCGAAGCTTGCTGCCTACGGTGGAAGTTTATTGTAAAAGTCAAACATTAGTTTAGAGATTGTCCCACGAAGTAAATAATACATTTTGCATTTGTATAGTTGAATATCTGAATAAGTTTTAAAAGTGTAAATAGAATATGCTGTACTTGAACTCGTATATGAGATGAAATGGAAATTTTTCTTATTAAAACAAGTATAGTGTACTTCTCTAGTCAAACAAGAAAATAAGTCTTGGTGGCTCCCGAGGCTACGCAACATCTGTCACGTGACTGACTATGAGTAGAGTTATTGGGAAAAGGCTTTTGGTATTTGGCTGAGATTCAAGAGAGACATTATTAAGTAACAGGGAGGTTCGGATAAGGTTTAATTAGTGGCTTAGAATAAGGGTGAGTGGCTTAGGGTGAGTGGGTTTAATAAGGGTGAGTGGCTTAGACAACAAAATTTAAGAACTTACAGCTCACAAGCCGACTTAAAACTGGCGAGCATGTGACTCAATAATACTACTTAACCTAAACAATTTGAACAATGAACTTAAAGCTAAAAACTTTGCCTAGAAACTAGGTATGGGACTTAATGCTAAATTTAATGCCAGGTTATGAGGGAATTTGCAAGAAAAAAAGGAAAGGACGATGGTTGGAGGTATTATGGAGGTTCCAGGGGTATTTTAGGCCATGGCCTGAAGCTAGCAGGGGAACCCAGTAGATTACAGATAATTATTTGACAGAAAGTGAACGGATGAATTCCGCAAGGTTAGGGCTTTGAAGGAATTTCGATTGTTGATGTTAGAGAGGAACCGGGGAGATTAAGGCATGGTTCTTAAAATTTTCGACTGGATAGATTCGAGGCGTTGCTTGGACGTCCTAATGCAAATAATCCACCAGACCAGAATGGAACCTGTCAGCAACAGGGAGAAAATA
>JBAIZL010000005.1:228077368-228094868 GCA_036971475.1 Prosapia bicincta
GAATTGGGATTAATATATCTAGTTACAATTAGAATACCGGAAGATATCTAATATTAATTTTATTTCTTGTTGTACGAAACTGAAAATTATACTTTAAAGAGTTAATGACATGAAGTTGTTTACCTGCCAAAGAGCGTTCACTGACCATCAAAACAAGTAACAGTTTGGCGACCAAAATCTGAAACATATTACCGGACACAAAAACAAAAGTTTTGTCAGTAAATAACGGAATCGGAAGCGCGATCGTACATTCTGAGGAATAGTTTCTATTACGGTTACGATCGTTGCCCGAGTTGAGCACAGATGCAAAGAAGCTGTTACCGCGCGGATTCCTTGTCCGCGACTGCCGGCTGCATCGGTCCTTAGCGCCCTTAATCTGCTGTCAGAGTCTTCTGGTGACGTCATTCGCCCACGCGTCTGTGTTGGTCAACGGTTAAAGTTGAACCGCCGGGAATTGTCTCGAGTTATCTTCTAAATCAATACAGTTGTAGAATAAAAAGATTGAAAACAATTTAAGTGAATGTGAATGAATCGAGCCCTTTTAAGATAAGTCTTTTTATCGATCATTGTTAATTGATAATTAAGTAAAGTGAAACGTAAGTAAGGGTTAATGTGGATTGAGTTGTTTGAAGGGGAAACTCCTCTTAATAGCTTGATAGCTGATAGAAACGATTGCAAAAAAATACAAAAGTGTCGGTTATTTTTACATAATGCTTAAAATTATTATTAAAAACATCGAGAAATAAAGTTGGTAAAACACTGGAAAACAAGATAGAAATAAAACAGTTCCTCGGGCGAGAACACATGAGGAGAATAAATATAAATAAACTTCCAGAAAATGTCTGGGAATCGAAACCTCGGGAGGAAGAGTAAGAGAAGAACCTACAAGAGAGTGGAATGCATAAATAAACGAAACCATTCAGAAACGACTACTTATAGATGTACATGCTGATAACAGGTGATGGAGATCGGGATACGGAAAAAACTTTGAAACAGATCGGGATACGGATGTAACGAAACTGTTAAACAGATCGGGATACGGATGTAACAAAACTGTTAAAAAATGAATACTTGATTGACGTTATGTCAAAAGACTCTGCAACACATAACACGATATGAATGTGTGCCTCATACAATGCATCAGTGAGGAGAAATCAGGGTCTCCATGTATATATATTGTGTGTGTACGAAGCTGCAGAAGGGCTTCTAGCACTTGAAGGGAGTTGTGTTAAGGAGATGTCACAGGATAACCACACCTGCATGAAGTACGAACCGTAACCCATGAACTACCCGGACGTGAGTTATACTTCCATTGAATATATTATATAAGTTTATTACTGACGTCCATTTCACCTGTTAGAATGGAATTATTTATATTTTTTTAACAAATTTTACTTTCTACTCCTCGTAAGTCAATTTACTTTTCCTGTTCAGGTGGAAAGTATTCCTTTTAGTTAACATTTTATCATTGCTGTATCTCGTTTTGAAGACATTGTCAGTTAGTCTCGAGTACTGGATAATAGTGAAGCCGGTATTCTATCACATGTATGACGTCACTGAAAGAATACGAATGCATGACCACATCAATTCCACGTCATTTAGGACAGCCAGACATAAATTCTGAAGCCCATAAAAAATATAAAAATATAAAGTACTGACGGAAAAATAGTTCTTGCACAAGTCATCCAAAAATATCGAAAAATTAGTTACTTGCACGTCTACAGGTATTAGAATTAAAAAGATATCTTATAAATAGTTAGTTACGATTAACACTGAACATACATTTAATACGGTAGTACTCACAAGAATGGGTACTTTTAATAAAAGTATATGCTTTATAAAACGTTCTACGATTCTCGCATCCTGTTTTATTTAATTGGCTAATAAAGTTGTTCAATGAAATTAATTTTCAAGAAACGTAATTAAAAATAAATTATACCGTACATTATTTCTCCCTTTAGCCCAACCCGAGTTTTATTTATAACAATGAGTTCTAGTTTTACCCCCCACTGACTTAATGAACTTGTCAAAGAATAAGATACTTGTTAAAGGTATTTCTCATTTTAATTTATGGAATAACCTCGCCTAAGGTTACGATTTATAAAATTTATGGACACAGACAAACTTGTAAATGTATTTATTGGTAAACATTTGAATTTAATCGAATAACTGGTATAACCTTACTTTTAAAGTTTATTTCTTTTAATCCTTGATTGCGTATATTCTTAACACACTAGATTTATATGGTTTCTTGCCATTTAAACTATTGTATTTATGCCGATTCATTTTTCTTTATACGTTTACAGTCATTTTCTATTGCAGGTGTCTCACCTTCCAGGATTTTAACACAGATTTAAATCAAATACAGGTTTAAATTATCGTTAAAAAATTATCAATAACGCCACGTATATAAGATTAAATTCTTATATTTTTACTGGGACTATATTTTGACTATTTTTCACTACTTTAAAACTGTGAGAATTTCTTAACACACACAAACTCCCTGTAAGCCCGTCTGTCATGGGTTATAAATTAATTTAAGTTATTAGTGGTCAAGGTGTTTGTTGTCTGAAGACGGTGCTTAGCGACCAAAACGTAAATTTAAGTTAATGAAAAAATTCTTGTGTTTATAGGGAGTTATCGTGTTAGTAATAATATTTTTTTATTTTAACGTGTCTTTTTTAAAGCAATTTTGTGTGTATAGAGTTTTCAACACAGTTTAAATTCTATTATTTATAAATGTCTTGTATCTTAAGTAATAATAGCTTACCTATAAGCCTATAATGCCATACAATAGGCCTATAATGTCTTTAAAATAGGCCTATAATGTCATTACAATAGAGCTATAATGTAATTACAATAGGCCTATAATGTCTTTAAAATAGGACTATAATGTAATTACAACAGGCCTATAATGTCATTACAATAGGCCTATAATGTCTTTACAATAGGCCTATAATGTCTTTACAATAAGCCTATAATGTCTTTAAAATAGGCCTATAATGCCATTACAATAGGCCTATAATGTCTTTAAAATAGGCCTATAATGTAATTACAATAGGCCTATAATGTCTTTACAATAGGCCTATAATGTCATTACAATAGGCCTATAATGTCTTTACAATAGGCCTATAATGTCATTACAATAGGCCTATAATGTCATTACAATAGGCCTATAATGTCTTTAAAATAGGACTATAATGTAATTACAATAGGCCTATAATGTCATTACAATAGGCCTATAATGTCTTTACAATAGGCCTATAATGTCTTTACAATGAGCCTATAATGTCTTTAAAATAGGCCTATAATGCCATTACAATAGGCCTATAATGTCTTTACAATAGGCCTATAATGTCATTACAATAGGCCTATAATGTTTTTACAATAGGCCTATAATGTCATTACAATAGGCCTATAATGTCATTACAATAGGCCTATAATGATATTAGGAAATGTACAAAATAAACAACAATTTATTAACCTACTGTACATTTTTAGGTCAAAATTTGCATTAGAAAATATATGCATGTGGTTTTAATGTATTCTAATTTCTGTAGACGTGAAAATAACTATTTTTCGATATTTTTGGACTACTTGTGCAAGAGCTATTTTCCTGTCATTATTTTATTCTTTTACGTTATTTATGGGCTTTAGAGTTTGTGTCAGGCTGTCCCCAGTAATGCGGCATTGGTACGGTCATACATCCGTATTCTTTCAATGACGTCATACATGTGTTAGCCGGCTCCACTGCTATCCAGTGCTTGAGCCTAACTGGCAATGTCTTCAGAACAAGATACAGTAATGATAACGTTTCAATTGGACGGAGAAATACCACCTAAAAGCAAAGTTAATGGGCTCCCAAAGCGTGCTACATTGTATAATCATCTTCGTGATTTAGAAATTTTCTTTCATGGGTTTTTCCGAATATCTAAAACTGGTTTATAATTGGAGAGCCATTGACAAGAACAAGACACCCGCTGGAGAATAGGCATATCAATGGTTCACGTTTGTTGTATCTCTCTCTCTTACTCTCTCTCTCTCTCTCTCTCTCTCTCTCTCTCTCTATATATATATATATATATATATATATATATATATATATATATAAATGTTTGTATGTATGAGCATTAGTAAACTACTGATCCAATCGCCAAGAAACTTTGGGAAATTGTTGCGTACATTCTAGGGAATGTTTCTGGCAACATAATGTTTTCCAACATGTAATTTTTAAGTGCTAAATTAGCATAAAATATGACTTTCCATCTTATCTTAAGATTTTTCATTGAATTCCAAATTTTGATTGCTAGGTAATACTCAACAATGTAAAATTATTTTGCAACACAATTCAAACAATATACAAAAAATATTGTATATCCAAATGCACTTCAATAAATAACATTCAATCAAGAACTTTTATTGCACACTTTTCTCGATCGGCTACTATAAGCTCAGCTATTATTATGTTAATAAAATACTAAATTAAGTTTCGCTAATGTGTAACATTATTTTATTTATGTAACACAAAAAACGTTGTAACGATTTATTTTTAAAAAATTTTTAAGGAATATAGGTGTTGAATATTGCAGTTATCTGTTACATAATTAATAAAGATACCTGCAAAGTCAAGAGCATTCCTAAATTTAAATAGTGCATTCAATAAATTTACCAATTATTTTAAAATAAAATAAATCAAATTTTATTTACAAAATTTACACGAAAGCTAAAAAAGAACATACAATTAGAAACGTTTACACTGTTTTAGATCTGGTTTTTACTTTTGTTTAACGTGTTAAGAATTTACACAAATATTTTCACTATTTTAGAATTTATCGCATTGACATGTGAAATCCACAAAGAGATTGCTTCTATATAAAATAAAATACATTGCAAATTAATTTATCTAAACGTTGAAAATTTGTTATTGCATCCCATGGAGTAATTATAACTTCCTGCATTTATTAAAATATGAAAACTTGCACTACTTTGCCGTCCCGAGTTAAATTTTGAAAGTTAAATTTTGATTTCACATCACCTTACACAAAATTAATAACTTATCTGAAACTGGAATTTATGTTGTACAGGGTGGTTCCTGGATCAAGCCTTGCCATTATTCATTTTGGGTACGTGTTTGTAAGGGAGCTCGCCCGATGTTGACTAATCAGCGATAAAACGTTTTTAAAAATAAAAAAGTAAAAAATAAAAAAAATAAATAAAAAAAACTTGTAGACTCTTCTTAACATAATTGACTTAAATTACAATTGACAAAATTAAAACTGTTAAAATAAAATTTGTTCTTGGTACATCTTGTTCCTGGCCCCATCTTGCAGGGCCCTTTCGGTTCGAAGACCTAACCGAGAAGAAGGTGTTCAGAGCTCATGTTGCGATTCCTGACCTTCTGCGCAATTTTCCGGCGCATTTCTAATTGTCAGCTGTTTTCATAAAAAAAAAGGCTTGTGGAAATCATATCTCAACCAGTATTACTGTACATAATTTGTAACGGGTCAGCCCTTTTTCCTGGGGTAAGTTTTACATTTATTAAAAATTTGTGTTAATTACTAATTAACATATTAATTAATTACTTACCCTGGCCTCTAGTTCTGATGTCATAACCCATGCAATTACTGTCTTTCTATGACGCTCTTCTATCTTGAAGCTAGAACTAGGTTACTTGAATTTAAAGCTTTAAAATACAAAGTTAGACAACTTATTAATCAATGACAAATTACAACAGAACAAAAGACACCAATGTGTCGAGTAATTATTTTTTAATTACTGCTAATTATTCCATACATTTTAATTACTTATTAACTTTTGAAATTTATATATATATCGAGAAGGTAGTAACTTAAGATTTCCAATTAAATTTTTAGAAATGAATATTCAAAGGAAAATTTCTACCGTTCATGTGTCAACCGTTTATCAATTAAAATTCTACTTAGTTAACATTAAAATACATTTTCTTTATTATTTTCTATAACGTACCTGGTTGTGCACATTACTTTTAAAACACTTCAACACATACCACAAAACATTGCCCATGGCTTTTGGAATCACTAATCACTGCACATCGATCCTGGAATCAGCGCTCTTATACAAAAATTATATAAACTTTTACTTATTGGAAACACATAAATAATCGATTCTGACTTCTTCTTTAGTTGCGTTTATAGAATTTGGTACCGGCCTTGACATCTTAAATTTTGAATACTGGAAGCTTGTAAATGTCTAGGTTACGTCCGAAAATGCCATCACGTCCGTCTCGTTCGGAGACTTTTTGAGAAGTGGGGTCGTTGCAAGGACGCGCTAACTGAAATTTCCCACCCTTACTTATTATTTCGAATTTTGTGATTGGTGCATCGGATCAGGCGATATCAGACCATGCTTACGTCACATGACGTGATTTGGTAATTGCCATAAGTTACTAACTCGTACGATATTTTACATTTTTACCCGCTAGGGGCGCTACTATCTATGCTAGCTTCACAATGTGCACCAATGAAACAAAAAATTTCTTTTATATTGGGAAGATATAATTATTAAATAAAAATTAAATATATAAATGAATTTATATGTAACACCTTAGTTTTAAGAGTGTTACAAATTATCTATTATTATAATTTATAATTTAAAAAAATTTTTATTTTTAAACTAATATCTTGGTTTGTTTTCTGATGCTGCTGTAATATGTAACATTTTTGCCTAAAATAATGTTACAAATGTTAACACGACATTCATTGACTTTTAGACGATACGAAGTTTACCGAGTCAGCTAGTGTTTTACAACAATTAGGTTAGTTGTTATCACTGTATAAGGTTTTAATAGATAATTATTGGAGTAATTAGTAAACAAAATGCTAGTTAGAAATTTAGAAATATAGTTTCTGTAAGGTAAAACATCTATTTAAGATGGGTGAGACATAAATATTATAGAGGAGAACAAATTCACATCAGTGGAAACTGAAAAATATCGTTGGCACATATATTCACCACATAGTCACGGATACAGCACTGCCACACGCCCCAATGCATGGCCTCCAATTCATTTAGACTAAAGTTTTGTACAACTATTTTTACAGAAGTTTGCAAACTGAAGTTTTTTCTCCTTGCAAAACATACCATTTAGTCAGTGGGACTGGCAAAAGTGAATACTTCAATTATTGCAAAATAGAGCACTTAATATAATATTTTATAGTAGTAAATAATAAAATGTAACTCATTATTAATAAATCTAATTAATAGTAAGGTTTATTGAAATAGAAATAAATTATATACGTATTAGCTGATAAACAAATATATAATAATAGCATTTTAATAACGTACAATAATTGAAAGTAAAACAATCTATGCGTTAAAACAGCTGTTCTACAACATAGAATCAGCTGTTGCATGACATCGTATGTTATTGCTTAATTTGAGCAAAAATAATTTTAACGTTCCGTAACGGATTAGAAGATTTTACTCTCGTGCAAAACAGTCATGTTTAAGGAAAAGAAGTATCTGTCTAAAAACTAGACTTTGAACTGTCTTCAGTTTTTGAAGATGCCTTCCTACAAAAAAAAACGTTCCATTTTACCTGCTAACTAACATTTCTTGTGAATAGGTTACTCAATAATCGAGATAATAACAAAACTATTTTATTATTATATTTCTTAACTTTTACAATTTAGTCAAACGATTTTGGTCTTTTAAGGTGATCAACCAACATGCTTCGGAAGGTAGGAATGGATTATAAATCTAGGATTAGGGTAGGGAGATAAATCCGCCGGTATAGGATAAACTGTTAGTCATGTAGTCACGTGTCTAGGATGCGTACCTGAAGTAACCCTACTCTTTGATGGGGTTGTAAAGAGTCATTAACCGGTTACATTCCTTTGTAGGAAGAATGGTAGATACGAATAGATGGAATTGGGTGAAAGTCCTTAACTAATTTCTGGGAATAGAGAAAAATTATGATCTTATCGGGTTGCTTACCTGAAGTAAAACTTTCCTCCACTGGAATCTCTTTCAGCTACCCAGCAAATTTAGTGAAATCGGAAATAGATTTCGGACTAATGTCTCAAAGACGATTAGCAGGAAAGTAGGTTTAGTAAACGATTTTCCTACAAGAGCCCACCTCCACACCTCTAGCACCAGAGCAAATATATAACTTCCATATACCTGCCCCAGGAGTGGGATAGGGGATTCACACCTCGTATTTACCCCAATAAACATACATCCTCAGTTCTTCGAAATTATACACGTGTATAAACTTCAACTAATACGTTTTTCCCATTAAACTATGACCCAAAGAGTTTTTTTTCTTCTTTAACTTTCGGGCTCTTTTCGTTTTAAAATATTATCGTTGTTTAAATTTTATTTTTAATACAAAATTAAATATAAGCTATATTAAATAATATTCTTTATAAATAAATATGTCGGCTACTATTAATTTCTACTTACAATAAATTATTTGATAACTTCTTGAATATAACACCAGATCAAGTCGTGACTGGATTCTTATAGGCTATTCCTTGTTAGTATCTACTAGTTTTTGTTTGGTTGATTTTTTAAAATAAGTTTCAACTAATTACTAGATAAAATGTTATCTTGATCAACAGTGGGATATTTTTTAATAAATCATAATAACAACCCACAACAAGAAGCTAATTATTTATTTATAAATCAATAACTGATGTACATTACAATAATTACAAGGCAGCCTTGAGAGATACTGAATAAAAAGTTAATTTACAGGTATTTTTAAATAATTATTCCACGACCGACTGATTTAATCAATTACAAAAATGCAAATGATTAAAGAATGTTTAATGCTTTTAAAAGTGTTTTTATAGATAAATATAGAAATAATCACTTACTGAATAAACATACTGGGCCTATACCTTTTTCAACATTGAATTCTTTAATTATTAATTAAAAAGTTATAACTATTAGTTATATTAATTTTACTTTCTTCTTTGAGTAAACTGTTTATTATAAAAAAGTTATTTTATATAGTATACAGTTTATATAATTTTGCGATTGCTTAATTCAGTCCACAGTCATCTCTTGATATGTTAACAATATCAAAAATTAATTGTTTTAATTCACTACCTCTATAGATGGTTACCTTGTAAATGAAATGTATATTAACTACTGATTTATAATAATTAATTTAATTTCCTGTTGTAAATATTACGTGTTATTGTGATTAGTAATTATTAAAATATATATGACATTGTATGGAGCGAAAATCAATGTCGCTACTTTTCTGTATGCTAGACATAATTTGCAGTTAGTCCTGACTCGACTAGCAGGAACGTGGAGCTTAAGCTAATTCTTGTACTTTAATTGAGACTTGGTGCTGGGTTGGTACATAGGAAAATGGAATCCTAGACGTTTCGTGTACTTAAATCTGCATATAATTCGTGATCAGCTCGTAGAAAAATGAAGTTCTAGCCATTTCGTAAATTTTAATTGACTCTTGCTCCAGGCTTGGTACATAGCCCTAGACGTTTCGTTTTGCTCCGGGCCCGGCACGTAAGAAAGTGAAGCTTAAGCTGTTTCGTGTACTTTAATTAAGACTTGGTGCTGGGTCGGTACGTAGGAAGGTGGACCCTTAGACGTTTCGTGTACTTAAATCGGCATATAATTCGTGATATTGTCTCAGCTTGTAGAAAAATGGAGTTCTAGCCTTTTCGTGTACTTTAATTGACTCTTGCTCCAGGCTTGGTACGTAAGAAGGTGGAGCCCTAACAGTTTCGTGTACTGTAATCAGTCCCTAGTCCTGGTTCGACACGTAGTAAGATGGCGCCCTAGCCGTTTCGTGTACTGTGATCGGCGTTTGAACTTGGCTCGGCACGTAGGAAGGTGGCGCCCCAACCTAGTTTGGCACGTAGGAAGGTGCAATCTAGCCGTTTCGTGTACTTTAGTTACCTTTTGATCCTGGCTCGGCACGTAGGAAGGAGGTACCCTAGCCTAGTTTGGCACGTAGGAAGGTGCAGTCTAGCCGTTTCGTGTACTTTAGTTACCTTGTGGTCCTGGCTCGGCACGTAGGAAGGAGGTACCCTAGCCTAGTTTGGCACGTAGGAAGGTGCAGTCTAGCCGTTTCGTGTACTTTAGTTACCTTATGGTCCTGGCTCGGCACGTAGGAAGGAGGTACCCTAGCCTAGTTTGGCACGTAGGAAGGTGCAGTCTAGCCGTTTCGTGTACTTTAGTTACCTTGTGATCCTGGCTCGGCACGTAGGAAGGAGGTACCCTAGCCTAGTTTGGCACGTAGGAAGGTGCAGTCTAGCCGTTTCGTGTACTTTAGTTACCTTGTGATCCTGGCTCGGCACGTAGGAAGGAGGTACCCTAGCCTAGTTTGGCACGTAGGAAGGTGCAATCTAGCCGTTTCGTGTACTTTAGTTACCTTGTGGTCCTGGCTCGGCACGTAGGAAGGAGGTACCCTAGCCTAGTTTGGCACGTAGGAAGGTGCAGTCTAGCCGTTTCGTGTACTTTAGTTACCTTGTGGTCCTGGCTCGGCACGTAGGAAGGAGGTACCCTAGCCTAGTTTGGCACGTAGGAAGGTGCAGTCTAGCCGTTTCGTGTACTTTAGTTACCTTGTGGTCCTGGCTCGGCACGTAGGAAGGAGGTACCCTAGCCTAGTTTGGCACGTAGGAAGGTGCAGTCTAGCCGTTTCGTGTACTTTAGTTACCTTGTGGTCCTGGCTCGGCACGTAGGAAGGAGGTACCCTAGCCTAGTTTGGCACGTAGGAAGGTGCAGTCTAGCCGTTTCGTGTACTTTAGTTACCTTATGGTCCTGGCTCGGCACGTAGGAAGGAGGTACCCTAGCCTAGTTTGGCACGTAGGAAGGTGCAGTCTAGCCGTTTCGTGTACTTTAGTTACCTTGTGATCCTGGCTCGGCACGTAGGAAGGAGGTACCCTAGCCTAGTTTGGCACGTAGGAAGGTGCAATCTAGCCGTTTCGTGTACTTTAGTTACCTTGTGGTCCTGGCTCGGCACGTAGGAAGGAGGTACCCTAGCCTAGTTTGGCACGTAGGAAGGTGCAGTCTAGCCGTTTCGTGTACTTTAGTTACCTTATGGTCCTGGCTCGGCACGTAGGAAGGAGGTACCCTAGCCTAGTTTGGCACGTAGGAAGGTGCAGTCTAGCCGTTTCGTGTACTTTAGTTACCTTGTGATCCTGGCTCGGCACGTAGGAAGGAGGTACCCTAGCCTAGTTTGGCACGTAGGAAGGTGCAATCTAGCCGTTTCGTGTACTTTAGTTACCTTGTGGTCCTGGCTCGGCACGTAGGAAGGAGGTACCCTAGCCTAGTTTGGCACGTAGGAAGGTGCAGTCTAGCCGTTTCGTGTACTTTAGTTACCTTGTGGTCCTGGCTCGGCACGTAGGAAGGAGGTACCCTAGCCTAGTTTGGCACGTAGGAAGGTGCAGTCTAGCCGTTTCGTGTACTTTAGTTACCTTATGGTCCTGGCTCGGCACGTAGGAAGGAGGTACCCTAGCCTAGTTTGGCACGTAGGAAGGTGCAGTCTAGCCGTTTCGTGTACTTTAGTTACCTTGTGATCCTGGCTCGGCACGTAGGAAGGAGGTACCCTAGCCTAGTTTGGCACGTAGGAAGGTGCAGTCTAGCCGTTTCGTGTACTTTAGTTACCTTATGGTCCTGGCTCGGCACGTAGGAAGGAGGTACCCTAGCCTAGTTTGGCACGTAGGAAGGTGCAGTCTAGCCGTTTCGTGTACTTTAGTTACCTTGTGATCCTGGCTCGGCACGTAGGAAGGAGGTACCCTAGCCTAGTTTGGCACGTAGGAAGGTGCAGTCTAGCCGTTTCGTGTACTTTAGTTACCTTGTGATCCTGGCTCGGCACGTAGGAAGGAGGTACCCTAGCCTAGTTTGGCACGTAGGAAGGTGCAGTCTAGCCGTTTCGTGTACTTTAGTTACCTTGTGGTCCTGGCTCGGCACGTAGGAAGGAGGTACCCTATCCTAGTTTGGCACGTAGGAAGGTGCAATCTAGCCGTTTCGTGTACTTTAGTTACCTTGTGGTCCTGGCTCGGCACGTAGGAAGGAGGTACCCTAGCCTAGTTTGGCACGTAGGAAGGTGCAGTCTAGCCGTTTCGTGTACTTTAGTTACCTTGTGGTCCTGGCTCGGCACGTAGGAAGGAGGTGTCCTAGCCTAGTTTGGCACGTAGGAAGGTATAGCCTACCCGTTTCGTGTACTTTAGTTACCTTGTGATCCTGGCTCGGCACGTAGGAAGGAAGTACCCTAGCCTAGTTTGGCACGTAGGAAGGTGCAGTCTAGCCGTTTCGTGTACTTTAGTTACCTTGTGGTCCTGGCTCGGCACGTAGGAAGGAGGTGTCCTAGCCTAGTTTGGCACGTAGGAAGGTATAGCCTACCCGTTTCGTGTACTTTAATTGCCTTTTGGTGTTGGCTCGGCACGTAGGAAAGTGGCGCCCTAGCCTAGTTTGGCACGTAGGAAGGTGCAGTCTAGCCGTTTCGTGTACTTTAGTTACCTTTTGATCCTGGCTCGGCACGTAGGAAGGAGGTACCCTAGCCTAGTTTGGCACGTAGGAAGGTATAGCCTACCCGTTTCGTGTACTTTAATTGCCTTTTGGTGTTGCCCGGGACGTAGGAAAGTGGCGCCCTAGCCTAGTTTGGCCCGTAGGAAGATGGAGCCCTAGCCTCGTTTGGCACGTAGGAAGGTGCAGTCTAGCCGTTTCGTGTACTTTAGTTACTTTTTGGTCCTGGCTCGGCACGTAGGAAGGAGGTACCCTAGCCTAGTTTGGCACGTAGGAAGATGGAGCCCTAGCCTCGTTTGGCACGTAGGAAGGTGCAGTCTAGCCGTTTCGTGTACTTTAGTTACTTTTTGGTCCTGGCTCGGCACGTAGGAAGGAGGTACCCTAGCCTAGTTTGGCACGTAGGAAGGTGGAACCCTAGCAGTTTGTGTGTACTGTAATCGGCGTTAATTAGTCCAGATTATTCGTCCAATGACCTGTGTGATTTACAATCTGTTTCCTGTCATCTCTTTCTGGCCAACCCACGCAGTTCTGGTAAAGTATATTTAATAAAACAAAAGCTTCAACTCTTTATTTTATACTTTCCCGCTGGTTTGGCCAAAACAATTACAACTTCCTTACTGATCGCTGTTTCGTTACAACTAAAATGTCAATAAACTATTATATTTTATAACAGAAATACATTTTAAAGTATTACATAATTTATAGCTCTATTGTATCCTGTATTTCTTGATCAGGTTTTTGTAGAATGTTTTTAAATCAATGCCTACATATATAAAACAAACTGTATAACTAACGTGTTGACGTTTTAGAAATGTAGACCTTTAAATCCGTGTTTGCTTCTCAGCAAAGGCAATGTTTTTGACCAATTATAGTACTATGGTTTTGATTCAGCGGTCAAGTGCCATCTTTGCAGTAACTAGGTATATAGCCTACAATATTTATAGCCCATACTATAAGGTGCTGTTCAGGGGCTTTTTTAAACGAAATTGTCTAGGTATGATCAAACACAATGTAAGAATATTTTAAAATATTAAAATTCACGGCCGGCAAAAGTAATTCAACAGTACAAGCCTTAATATTTCGCGATGCATCTTTAAAAGTTCTACACAATGTAGTAATGTGAAAATGACGGAGTAGCATCAAAAATAAATAAAATACCCAGTGAGCGATATAAAAAGCACAAGGGTGAACATATGTAGTACGGAACCTTCCTTAAACCAAAATATTTACTGAGACAAAACTGGCCATATGGAATGTTCTTGAGTAAGAGTATAAATTAATGAAGTATACTGCTTTGGTGTTTCACTGGGAAGAAAGGAAAATAAGGTTTTATTGTTGGGATTAAACCTCTGTTACCAAGGAATACTTTGATTGGGAGTTCGATTTAACAATAAACGTCAAATTATCCAATCAGCGGATTCTAACAATGGACTTAAAATGATTTACGATTCGTTGTTAAAACTTTTCAGGTTTGGAATAGAGTAAAAAATTACTGACTAATTGTTCACTTCTAACGTAGACCTATTCTCTGTCAAGGTTGGTGGAAGGTGAACCATTGATACTAAACACCTAGGACCGATTCTTTTTTTTATTACGGCTTTAGTTTTACACACATTTACCATCTGCTCCCAAATTTCTGCAATATTACGAAGCGATCGCATATAAGTTTTTCATCTTAAAACACAAGAAGAATGTTAAATATATAATCTGCTACATTGTAGTTTATAATTTAGTAAGTAAATAAACTATGTTCTTGTAAACTGTTCAAAAACAATGCTTACATCTCTTAATTTGTTTTCCAAACACGCTTCCGGTATCAAGCCAAACATCCTGTTTATTAAAATACTAGCTAACACGGCGAACTTCTTACCACCTTAAAGTAAATGAATGACGTGTTAACATTAACTGAACTTAATTTAGTATTTTATTACCATAATAACAGCTGAGCTTATAGTAGTCAATCGAGACGAGTGGGACAATAAAAGTTCTTGATTGAGTGTTATTTATTAAAGTGCACTCGGATATACAATATTTTTTTGTTTTTCTCTCTGGTGCGTACACAAATAAAATAAAATAAAATTAGGTTCAATTATATAAAATTTGTTGAGTGTTGCTTAGCAACAATCATTTGAAATTATTTCAATGAAATGTCTTAGGATAAGATATGATAGAAAATCATATTTTATGCTATTGTGGTACTTAAAAACACATGTTGAAAAAAATTGTTATGTCGACGGAAAACTCTTTTGCTAAAAACCTAGTGCCGTTTTATATAGGTTAATATTTCTCTGCTAAAATTATTTGGTTATGTTTTGGGGTCACGTGCCGCCTGTACCTCCTTGGCTACGCCTTTGAGACTTACTATACTAGAAACCTTCTCAGAAAAGTACTCAACAATTTCCCAAAGTTTCATGGTGATCGGATCAGTGGTTTAGTAACGCATAAAGCTCATAGATACATTCATGCATACATACAAACATTCATTTTTATGTATAAAAAACCCCGTTAATATGTTTAAAGTACCGGCTTTTTGAAGATTGTCAATCGCCAACCTTATTTAGATTTGTGTTATACATTATTACGTAAAACATTTTTTTACCATAAAGTACTAAATAAAATCAATAATTATTTCGTTCCAAAAATAGCCTACAGTTCCAAATTAACCGTCATATTATAAAGACAAAATAATTCAGTCTCAATAACTACTTCTTATATAAAAAATAAAAACAATTGTCAATGGTTGAAAAAATGTCTAAACTTTATCAAAATAAACCATGTTAAATTATTTTGGCATGGTTGTTAATTAATGGTAAATTGATACCTTATTGATCCCCCATTTTATTCACGGAAGAAGCCGTATTCGTCTTCTAATCGACAGGCACCAGATACACACATACCTTAGCAGTATTGCAGTCACTCTACTCTTAATTTGAAGGGGGAAATCCATTACACACCGATCGGGAATTACAGTAGGCCTATAGGTTGTAGGTAATAAATAGTCTACAGTATTTATTCCGATGCAGTGTTTTCAAACTAGCATGTATTTTAGAGTATATTGGTTTGTTCTACTTGTAATTCTTAAGGCAGCCTTATTATAGTAGAAACCTGGCTTCCAGTTTCACATTTATTTTATTTAATAAAAAATTGTGTGAATTACCCAGTCCAGAATAATTCAAATACAACTAAAATTAACTCTAAATGTGTAGAGGTTTTTACTAGTTTGTCCTCATTCCATAAAAGAAAATGGTTTTCAAAATCTAATATTAAGTACCAGTATATTACAAAATATGTGATAAAAACATTTTGTTTTTAAAAACATTTGACTTATAGACTGTATTCAAATTTATCAATTTTCTACAATTTACCAATTGGTAAAGTTACTAGTTTATCACAGCTTCTAGAAGTAAAAATGAATACATTTTATGACTGTACGCTATTTTTAATTTAAAAGAAGACATTAAATTTTTTTAAATGTTATATTATTTCAATAGCTGTACTATCTCTGTACAAAGGACAAGGCCTTTTGCTCTACGAACAAAATCTCTCGTGGAATAAAATTCAATTTAGTATGATATTAATTAACAAGTGCTATTTATCTAAATTGTTATATTTACTCCGGTTTATTCTTTGACCTTGATAGGGAGTGCAGGGGCAGGGAACCAGGAGTAAATTACAGAGAATAGTTATGTTCCTAGAGGGATTCGGAAGGTTTAAACCTACCTGCAACGTTTGGACACTTGAACCATATTCCTTCTCCCCACCTCAGATGGATAGAAATAATACATTCTAATTACGAGGTTAGGGTGAAAGTTCTCGGCCCGACAATGAAGATCGGGATTTTCTGTTTAAAAAGATTTTATTTTTCTACATAATCTCCCTTAACTTCAACACACTGTTAAAATATTCATTGAAGGTCTCAACGCCTTCATTTGACTCAAAACGCTTTCCAGAAACAGTTTTCTACATGTTTGGGAAGAGATAGAAGTCCGAAGGTGCTAAATAAGGAGAGTAGGAGGGATGGGCGAGTAAATCGTATTCCAAATCTCGCAATTTTCCCATTCTCAACACACTTTTGTAAGCAGATACGTTATCTTGATGAAAGATGACTTTTTTCAAGCCAGGCCTCTTCGCGAATTTTGACATCCAGCTGGTCAGGAAGGTTGGAGTAATATTCCCCCGTAATTGTTCTGGCTTTTTCAAGGTAATCAATTACAAAATCCCTTTGGCATCCCAAAACACAATGGCTAAGGCCTTTTCAGCAGATATGATCGACTTCGCTTTCTTTGGCCCTGAACCACCAGCTTCTACCCAGGTTCCACCCAGCTTCGGTAGTTTAATGGTGTGCCATCCATGGTGACAAATCCCCATACAAAATCAGTCGGATCCTTCTTGAATGGGTCCAAACATTGCTGCGAATGTCATTTGCGAATTTTCTTTTGATCCAGATTCGCCAAATGCGGCGCCCATCTTGCGTAGTGCTTTAGCATTGCTAATTCTTCTCGCGAGATGCTTCACACACTTTCTTTGGATATCTCAGCCTCAGCTATCTCACGGAACCTTACTCTCCTATCGTCCAACAACGATAAGGTGCAGCTTTTCGATAGTTTCCGGTGTGGTAGCAATTATTGGGTGTCCTTCACGTGGGTCATCTTCCAGCGAAGTGCGACCACGTTTAAATTCAGCTGTACACTTTTTAACTGTTGACATTGTTTAAGCAGAGTTCCCGTGTACTTTTGTGAACTTCAGATCAGTTCCCTAAGGGGTTAATCCATTCAAAACAAAAACTTTTATCACCGTACAATATTCACGTTTATATATTTTAACGAAAGATTTGCAAGATGTCTACTACATAAAAACTAATGTAAACTACCTGAGCGAAAACGTTAAAGCCTACCATACGAACTAATGACATGTGCGAACTGGCAGGAAAAATAAATTTTCACTAATTAGAATGTCATCTCTGAATCAGGCTGAAAACTTTCACTCTACGTAGGTATTATACGCCTAAACTCGT
>JBAIZL010000005.1:228102368-228394868 GCA_036971475.1 Prosapia bicincta
GGGCCCAATATATATCCCTGAGGACTACGGCCCACATAGTTCCCAGTATAAATTGAGTTTGGTCTACAACAACCCTAAACTTGCAGTTGGACCGGTATTAGCTAACTAGCTGTATACGCCTATCTGGAAAGCAATATGGTCGTAGTTTTACTACGAGCCCGCTGTGATAGACCCAGTCAATGCCTTTTTCATTGTCCAGGAAGATAACACCAGTCGAGCAGTAATTATTAAACCCGTTGGGTCCATGTTCCACCAATACTCATCAACTAATGCATGAGTTATTGTAAGTTGTGTGTGTGAATATGCTGTTTATACGGTTGGGCAGGATTATTTCAAATATCTTGCCCATTGTATTCCACAACCTTTTCGGTAGGTATGAGTCCGGTTTGGGGAAGACCAAGATCTTGGCCTTGGAATGTATATTGTTTTAAAATAATGCTGGGAATAAATGAAAAACGTTTCTAGTAGTAACAGAACAATTCAGCCTACGAGTCGAGCAATATTTTGTCGAGCTCGGTTTGTTTTTATTAAAATATATCATGGATAAATTTCAATTACTTCTTATCACTAAAAAAAAAAATCGATTGCTGTCCGTCTGTATTGTGATGAGATGAACTCTAAACGGATATTTGGTTGACATCTAATATAGTTATTTTTCCAAAAATTATATCCTTTTTACGTTTTTCTATTTAATGTTACCACAATAATGCGTTACCATTAAGTACAACGTACAGTAATTTTACGTCATTACATACCATATGTATTTAAGACGTTATGTTAATTCAACGACTGTAAATTTATAAACACAAAAGTAATAGTATAAAAGAACAAATTCAAATAAAATTGAAAAATAATAAATGATTTAACTTAATAGAGAAATAAACACCAAGACAGACCAAAACTAACCTAGACAGTGCAGTTAAACAGAAAGTAGAACAATATCGTTATATATATATATATATATATATATATATATATATATATATATATATATATATATATATATAAATATACACGAGTACACATAGACAAGCACACGAATGTATATGCAATATACTTCCATAATATTCCTAACAGAAGTGGAGATGAGTATATTAAGAACTACAACACAGTCAGACGATGATAGCTACAAGATTACAGAGTGGAGAGAATAGCGTATTGAGAATGAAATTATTACGAAACACTTTAACAAAGAAAAATATTGTATTGTTATGAGGCAGACAAATGTGCTCAAATTAATATAAATATTGAAAACTTTATTTGGTCTATCACACATGTCGATAGGGTTTTCTGTATTGGTAACTATACCAGACGAATATTTGTGTACAAATTAGAATGTGAAAGAGTAAACACAAGTCATTGGCAAAATATTTCCATTGATTCATTTATGGACAGTAATAGACTTTTTAATTATGTTTAATGGAGGCAAATAAAAGACTTAATATTTCTCTCTATTACAAGATTTCAATTTGTTTGGCCAAGAAAAAAATATTTTGGCCTATGCTAGCGGAAAAAAAATATTTATAAATATATAACTTCAGTGTCTACGGAATAAATTATTGTATTAATAAACTTATCAAAAGGTAAATTTGAAAGTGCCAGCATATTATACTCTTGAAATAACTATAACGATTTTTAGAAATGTGTTTCACTTATTTCATAAAGAATTGCTTTAATTAATAATAAACGTATTTAGTAATTAGTAATTTGACTTAGTATTAATGAAATATAGTTGACTATATATTAATATTTCTTCTAAGCAATCATTCCATATTCGTGTCTACGGCAAGAAAATCTTTTATCAGAATGATGTACCATTTCTATAGCAACATAATTTTTAGAATTTAATTGTTGCTATTTAAAACATAGTGTTGTTACGTAGATATTATTTAAGTGGATTAATTAAAGAAATTACTGAAAGATTCGTTTTGGTAATTAATTGTCAAACTATACAAAAAATTCTGATAACTAAAATAATTATTTTAGCTTTGGCTTCAATTTTTGTTAGATTCAGAACAACTGTTTTAACCAAGTATATTTTATAAAGTGCAAAATACCTATAAAGAGGATGTTAGTTTAAAATGTTAGCAATCACTATAACAAAAATTACCGGAAGTGATTTGGGTTTTAAAATATTTTCTAGATTTAAAATGACTGAAAAGATTTATTTAACAACTATTAATCTATACCTTATAATTTAAACAAATTAAACAATTTATTTTTAAAACTATTAAAGCAAATGAGGATGCTATTCCATATTGTAATTTCTAAAGATACAATTTTCAAGTATGATAATAAATTTGATTTCTACTCTTTTCAATTTATAATAACATTAAATGAACAGTATTTTATTTTCAAAACTTTGTTTAGTAGTACTGAAGACATTTAAATCATGTTGCCTAATTTTCTTAACAAATTATATTTTAAATAACAGGCTACAAAATCTAATAACACATTTATTTACATATTTCTCAAAAGTTTTTTTGTAAATCGTAGCCTAAAACTAATAAATCTAACTAGAGTAAAATTACGTACCTATTTTTGGAGTTGTAATTGATTTCTATAATTTATTTATTAATACACTATTGCGATAGCTATGCCATAAATTAGTTACACCTTGGATATAGTTTAGTTATTTTTAATGTGTCAAACTTATATTAATAAAACCTCAATATGCAATTTAGAATGTAATATTCAATTCCTTCTATTAGTTCACACTTTCCTTACATATAGGCTATCATATAAAAGTATTGGTAAAAATATAGTCTCATTGACGTTGGTTTGAAATTTTTTGTTTTTGTTCCAACACATATCAAATTTTTTCCAGTCTTTAATCAAATACGTTTTTATTCATCTAATCAAGTTTAATTACATTTCTTTTAAACTATATTGGATGACAATTGATGTTAATACAGTTTTTTCAGATATTTATTCATTAATTTAAATTTAATAAACCTAACGTCACGGCTGGATTCGAACTGAGGAACTACATGCTTGTAATCTAGCACTTTGGCACTAAGCCAACTTTCCCTTAGTTAGAAATCAACTACTTGAAGATGTACATGAAATTATAAAAGGAAGGTTCCTTGCAATAGTGAAACATTACCAGAAGAGGATAGAATGTGAAGTTATAAACCATCATCAGCTTCAAAAGTTAAAAACGAAGCAAAAGCGAATAAATAGTAACAAACAAAATCAGTAGTCCAATACCATTCATAGTATAGAGAGGAAAATGGGAAAATTGCAAGCAAATTCGCTTTCATTTTGCCATTTATTGTTGTGGTTCTCTCATATTTATATTAATTGTAATTATAAAATAAAAAGTAATTAAAATAAAATGTTTCTTTGTCGACGTCAGTAGGAATTGACTTTAAAATTTGTTTCTATATGACTTGTTTTCTTGTACAACGAACCAAGCACAGCTACATGCTACATGGATCAATTAGCCTACATAGACTAAGGTGAGATTTTGCAATCAAAATAATGCTTAGGATATAAGTTACTAAGGACCAAATAATATATTGCATGCACTTTGAATGCATTAGGTCTAAACTAAGAAAGTCTTATAAAATACACTCTCTAAAGATCTATAGGTAAATAGGTTTCCCAGGGGAAACACTAGGAATCAACAAGTCACGTCAGAATTTTAACACTTATAACTTTTAAATTTTACATTTTGCAAAGTGCAGCTTTATATACTAGTGAAAATAACTTTATAGTTAAAACGTGTTTGATTTAGGAAATGACATTTAGATTTATTAAATAACAAATATTATTATGAATGCTAATTATAATTTTATTTTATAGAATTATAATATAATAAAGTAGTTTTGTTTTATTAACAAAATGTATTTGATATTGCTCTGAATTTATAATTAAACGATATTTATAACTTTATGTTTAGGTCGATTGCTATTATTTGAACTAAGTATGCTTAATATCTATATTTTGTCTTCATACCGTAACCTCAATGTTTTAATAGATACGGAAACAGCTGATCTTTTAGTTTGTATTAACTGAGGTATCAGCTGATTCATTGCATATAATGGGTGCAATAAAGTTTGAAACACGCCCACGCGATTTACGCATACATATACAACACTGACGACGTATAAAAATGACGAATCATTAATAAACGGGTTACTGGACATAGTAGGTGTTTAGGCTACCATGCAACGTCCTTCACACTCCAGGACAGCTTTCTGGAGGCGCCCTCTTTCATATGCTCCCTTGTGGTGGCTGACTCATCGACTCAGCGTAATACAATTCATATATTTTTTTAAAACTCTTAATTTTTACTTTTGAGATTTTGGCTCTGTATGTATAAAATTAAATTTACTTAATTACCCATAGTTACAACTTTAGATAGGTTGTCATAAAGTTACTGTTAAAAGATCAATGTCTTGAAGTAAAAAAAATCATTTGGGATAAAGAAATACTATTCCATTTAAAAAATGTATCAGTAGTAATTAGATGCAAATATGTTACGTAAGCGTAATATTTATATAATATATAACCTATTAGGAAATAATAGACTTATTATATTAGGATTAATTACTAATGAATAGGATAGGGTAGGTGTAATAGGATAGGCCACATTTATTTTATACTTTCACCAAAGTTTAAAACTATTATTACCTTAAAATAGACTCGTTCTAACTGTTACAATATTCTACGCTACTGTTAGGCTGTACGTAAATCTGTTGAATATCATACTCGTACCTATCTGCCAATTCTACCATCAACCTATTAGGCGCGTTTCGGCTAACCTCCATCAATTAGAACATTTATCTGTAGACCTAATGTTCTGTATGTAATATTATTACAATACTCAAACACACACACACACACACACACACACACACACACAACAAGACACACACACACACACACACACACTCACTCACTCACGTTTATTTATTATCCAATTATAAATAATGCTGGTTTTATTTAAATACCAGCAAGTCTTTTATTTTCCCACAGAGGAACTCAAAATTGCATTTTTTTAAAATAAATAATAAAAGATAAAATAATAAGTATCGAGTATATTCAAAAGCAGAGATAGAACGTAAAGTCCGCCATTAGTTTCCAACAGGCAAACGATTGCCGCATCAGATCAATACACAATGTCCATATCATGGAGAATCGCGACATCAAATTTCACTTGTTTAGAAAGGTTTATTGCCTTTGGATTCATTACTGGAACATGGCCTTAAAAGCTTTTAGTTATTTTACTTTGCCAAGATATCATCTATTGATGGCATCTATAAGTGTGGTAAAATAGAATAAACCATCACATTCAGTTCTGCACTACAATCATGCATGACAGAAGTGTAAAATTATTATAAAGTAATGTTGGAACATGACTTCAATTTTTTAAACATAGTTTTTATGTACTTAACAAAAAGAATCTAATGCTTAACCGCTGGAGTTACGTTTTGTCCAATAATGTTTAATATGAAGATATCTGTCAAATTAAATCAAAATATCTAATGTTAACTCTTAAAATACAATGCTAACTAGAGTGAAAGATTACTTCTTGAATAGTTCTATTCATGGCCTTCACTACATCGCCGATTCGGAACGTCATTGGACAGAAAGGTAAGCTATATCTATTTTCATGATTGTTAGAGTTACTCGCAAACATACTTTGCGAGTTTGCTAAAGTTACTCGTAATACTGTACGCAGTATTAACGTCATTGGACAGAAAGGTAAGCTATATCTATTTTCATGTTTGTTAGAGTTACTCGCAAACATACTTTGCGAGTTTGCTAAAGTTACTCCTAATACTGTACGCAGTATTACCTTTTCCTTATTATAATCATACCTAATTCAAGAATTTGTTATAAACTTATACAATTTCAATAAAATGTTAAGAAAATATCAATTACAATTTAAATAAAAATTTTTTTCAATTTAATTAATAATATTATAGAACGGTTTTGGTCAAACAATTAAAGTTTTGTAGTTGCTTGTAATAATCTTGACTTCACTGAATAAGTAATTATTTAAGTAACTAAGTGAAAACTCGACTAAATAAACAATCAACTGTTGAATTTCAAAGATGTAGTCATTCAGTTCACCTCTAACCTAAAGAAATCATCTTTTTAAAATTAATAATATTATAGAACGGTTTTGGTCAAACAATTAAAGTTTTGTAGTTGCTTGTAATAATCTTGACTTCACTGAATAAGTAATTATTTAAGTAACTAAGTGAAAACTCGACTAAATAAACAATCAACTGTTGAATTTCAAAGATGTAGTCATTCAGTTCACCTCTAACCTAAAGAAATCATCTTTTTAAAATTAATAATATTATAGAACGGTTTTGGTCAAACAATTAAAGTTTTGTAGTTGCTTGTAATAATCTTGACTTCACTGAATAAGTAATTATTTAAGTAACTAAGTGAAAACTCGACTAAATAAACAATCAACTGTTGAATTTCAAACATGTAGTCATTCAGTTCACCTCTAACCTAAAGAAATCATCTTTTTAAAATTAATAATATTGAATTATTATTTGAATAAACTGTATTAACGTCAAGTGTCATCCCCTACAAGCTTTAAAAAAATGTTTTTTGAACTTTAATGGATGAATAAAAAGTATTTTACTAACAATTGAAAATGTAAACAAGATAAATACTATATTATGTAACATAAAACATTTTATTATTTATACATTTAAAATATTTATATTATTATAAAATAAATTGCACTCGCACTTACGCATTTACTACAATTGTCTTATTATTAATATTAAATATTTCTTTCAATTAACTTATATTGGGCGCCAAATCTGTATTCTAAACTGATTACAATTAAATACAGTTTTCTGAATTTAACAACAATAAAAACGCAATGAATTTATTCTCAATTTTACTTTAATTTATTAAAAAGTTACTACTAATTTACATTTAGCAGATTTTACAATTTTGCCAGCTAGCTTCCACGATAACATAAACAGGAAGAACTCTTTACAATTAAATAGTTGTCTTACATCTAATCTTATCCTAGGCACAACCTAATTGTAGTTATCTCTAGGCGCGGGGTTGCTGTGTTATGGCTTGTAATGTATAACTCTACTTGTTATGCTCGTTTCGAAATTTCTACTTGTTGGCTTACTCGTAATTTCAAATTTCCAAAAATTTAAATAATAATTATGATTAACTTATACTTAAATTTCCGTTGATAAACTTGGGTGACCCTCACAGTTTATCTGTATTGTCCTGGTGAACCACGGTGTTCCTCTTCAATCCTGTCCGCACTCTCTGCTCCCAGCGTTGGACTCCTCTTCGACTGCCCAAAACTGCAATCCTCCGTCTCTTCTAACTCCATCCCCCTTCTGAACTGGACTGTCCTTCTCAACTTCCAAAACTGAATTCCTCTCGACTCGTCGGTCCTGCCTTCCCTTCATCGCTTCCCTGTCTTCTATCTTCTTCACGAATACTGGCAATGTCTTGATTTGCATTGTTCTCTCCAAGCGTTCAATTTGGGAAAGTACAAGTTTGGGAAGCACTTTATTTTTCTGCAATTTCAAAGCAACAAAAGCAGCTTAGTATTGTTCATTTTTCATTTTGTTTCTCTAGCCAATGGTAATTTAAACGAAAAATTAATTTCTGTTTAGCTTAGCGTTTCGAGATTTGTATACATCAAATAAATATATATATTTGTATACATCAATATACATCTCGATCAATTTTTAGGTATACATCAATTACATCAGTTTATTTTAAAGTTTTTTTTACTGTTTTTCTCAAACGAATTTTTAGATGCTTTTGGTCATATTGGTGGATTTAATTATAATAAACGTCATCCATTTAAACTAACATTTCAATAAAAAAAATTGTAAAGTTTAATTAATATTCTCATATTAAGGTTTTGACTAAACTATTAAGTTTTTGTAGAAGACGATTGAAATGAAAAAATCATTAGAAATTGCTAGATTTGTGGTAAAAATTCTAAATAATTTGGTAACATGATACATTAACTGACGATAGGATTTGTAGAAAGTAACAGTCCATTTGCGTCACAGCCAACCATTGTTATGGGAGAAATTCCAATATGCAAAGTAACGTTTCGTTCGGCAAAGATTCTACAACAGCTACACAGCTATGTACGATTTACCAATATAAGCTACTGGCAAAATATGCAGTATCCTCTATGATTTAAACTAGTCACGTACCTCATTAAAAACCAATTACATTTAAATTTGCCATTTAAAATAACTTGTATATGTCTTCCAGGGTGTTCTGGGCGTGTGTTTGTCTCGGTTCTGTGTTCGTCACTATTAACGTATTGCTGGCCAATGTTTACAACTTCCAACATTTTGCCGTCAGCTTTGTCATGGAGACTTCGTACTTACAGTGGAATACGAGCTTTCCAGCTTTTACAATCTGTGAGTTTGAATCATCGGAAAAATTGTTCGAAAGCGGATTAAAGTGAGTATTTCTATAAATAAAATCTAATTAGTGTCAGAGAGAGAAGAGAAAGGAGAACATACATCAACAATTTTAAAAAAATTGAGTAAAAATGTGGTAAAATAAATTACATTATTTTATTTTTATCTTGTAGAAATTAAAAACTCTTACAAACGTATTGTATAAATGTTTCTGAAACCCCTGTATATTTAAGTCACATTTGTCTCTACTGCCTTGTTCATTCTATATTCTGGCAGCCTATTAAAAACAACATACTTATTTGTTTCGATGGGTTATTTTATTGTTTTCATACATTAAAGTGGTTTTTTATGAAAAGTATTCTAAAATTAGATATGAAATTAGTTATGAAAACTGTACGAGGCCATTTACCAAGTGCTTTGAGGTAAGGATGGTCGATCCAGTAGCTTTAACGGAACGGTGATTTTAGTGACAGCGCCAAGCTTGGATAAGTGACTTTAGTACCAGTGACAAGTATACTGAGACAGATCTGTGTGTGCCAATAATAGTCAGGCATACCACACTGGTGACGAAAGACAGTGCGGGTGACATTATTATTTCGAAGTTACTGCAACAAATACACTGGAGTAGTAAATTATATCATTTTATATAAAACTACAAAATAACGGTTTATTTACAACATAGGGTTTAGTTACAAAATACAGTTTATTTACAGTATTGGATGTTTGTATTAACAAAAAAGATTTTTCAGATCTTATCAAGACTTAACCGAGATCTTCTGTCATTAATAATGTAACCTCCCTTAGAGAATAGTTGCTCACAAGGTACGGATGTGGCCAGTCCACAAAAATGTTGTTTCACTAGTTTGCATAAATTAGAATAATTATAGGAGTTTACACCTCGTTTATTTTCGGAAAGCTCATTTTACTTAAAAATAAACTCATACGGAATTAAAAGAAAACTATAGCATCTACGCCACACAACACTGTTACAGTCCTGAAATCTGACACAAATCGCCCACTAACACACAACATAAATGATTAGAACCAGTAACAGCGACAAATCAACCAATGACAGCCTCGGTAAAATATCAGTAGCTATAAATTCAGTGAGGGCGACATTTTGCCAAATCACAACAGAGAAAATACCTTCCCCATTCAGTCAATGACATTGCACGATGATCGGCGCCGTGAGCCGAGCGGTTATAGTAGATCCAGTGACAGCGACAAATAAACCAATGCTACCCGCCGTAAAACTTTCCAGCCAATGACGACGACGTTTTGCCTCCGATCGATCCATTGTCACTTGAACTGGCATTTTCCATATTTTGTCACTGGTAGACAAACGAATATCAGTGACAATGTCCCCGGGACAAAAATATCAACCATCCCTACTTTGAGGAGGGTCAGCTATTCGGGGGGGCTTGTTCAGTGGCTTGGAGGCAATGCAATGGTTTAGTATCTTGAGCCTACGTTGAGAGCACATGTACTCACTTTAAAGTATATGCAAAGTTATTTATTTTATCTCAATAACTTTATCATTTATTAAATGTCCTCTTTTCTTGGGTTATTATAATTTTGTAATTTTGTTAATTTTTATTTTTTGTATTTAATATATTATTTAAAATTGAAAACACTACTTGATACTTATTATAAATATTACTGGGGGAAATAATTAATGTCTTGATAAAAGCCATGAAATAAGTCCTGGTTGGTCAGATGAATATTTATCCAAACATATTCTACTAAATACGTCCAAATGTCGATACAGTTATTCGAGAACTTTTGTAACACATAACCCCTATGCCGCACTTGCAACAACCAACCGTTTGTATTTACTAACTTATATTCTAAAATATTTTAAACCATGTTCTGAAATGTACTTACACTAAGAATATCCACGATGATACTGACTCCGACGACGAGACCGATGTCCCAGGTGGATTGTATGATCGCAGGTTTTACAGAACATTAGGACAGAAACGACTGCACAACTTAAATAATTAACACATGAATGGCATTAATCTTTAGAATTCGTTAGCAGTAATTATCATTCAACTTCTTAAATAATAAATTTTTAATAGCAGAGTTGCGCATTTGTATGTGAAACTCGTATTTTACAATGAAACAAAACTAGCAGAGTTGCGCATATGTAACAGTTGAGCCCTTTTTCCTGGGGTAAGTATTTATCAGGGCTTTATTAAAATGTGTGTTAATTACTAATTAACAAATTAATTAACCTTACTTACCAGGGGCTCCTAGTTCTCCGTTTCAGCCAGGCATAATAATGTCTTTCTGTAAACGATCTTTTGATATCTTCGGAAGGTAGAACTAGGTTACTTGAAATGAAAATTGAAAGTTTGTAACGTTCTAGGTTACTTGTGAAATAAGAATTTAAATTTTTTAAATACAAAGTCATACAATTTATTAATCAGTGACAAATTACAGTAGAACAAAAGACAGCAATGTGTCGAGTAATTATCTTTTAATTACTGCTAATTATTCCATACATTTTAATTATTTATTAACATTTAAAATTTATATATATATATATATATATATATATATATAAATATAAAATACGTTTTCTTGTTTAATAATTTAAAACAACACAGGTCATTCAAATACAAGAATATTTATTATTTTATATCCAAAGCTTTTCGTTGGCAAACAGTACCAACATCATCAGGAATGAAAATTAATTTTCATTCCTGATGATGTTGGTACTGTTTGCCAACGAAAAGCTTTGGATATAAAATAATAAATATTCTTGTATTTGAATGACCTGTGTTGTTTTAAAATATATATATATATATATATATATATATATATATATATATATCTAGAAGGTAGTAACTTAAGATTTCCAATTAAATTTTTAGAAATGAATATTCAAAGGACAATTTCTACCGTTCATGTGTTAACCGTTTATCAATTAAAAATTCTTCAACTTAGTTGACATTAAAATACATTTTCTTTATTATCATCTAAAACGTACCTGGTAGTGCACATCACTTGTAAACACTTTAAACACATCATTAATTATTGCACATCGATTTTGTACACTTAACACTTAACCCATCGCTCTTGCAAATCAGCGCTCTTAAACAAAAATGATATTAACTTTTACTCATTTGAAATACATAAATAATCCCTTCTGACTTCTTCTTTTGTTGCGTTAATACAAATTGGTACCGGCCTTGACATCTTAAATTTGAATACTGGAAGCTTATAAATTTCTAGGTTACGTTGAAAATGCCATCACGTCCGTCTCGTTCGGAGACTTTTTGAGGAGTGGGGTCGTTGCAAGGGCACGCCAACGGAATTTCCCACCCTTGGTTATTATTTTGAATTTTTTGATTGGTCCATCGGATCAGGCGATATCAGACCATGTTTACGTCACATGAGGTGATGTGGGTTAATTACCCTAAGTTACTAACTCGTACGATATTTTGCATTTTTACTCGCTAGTGGCGCTACTATCTATGCTAGCTTCACAATGTGCACCAATAAAACAAAAATTTTCTTTTATATTGGGAAGATATAATTATTAAATAAAAATTAAATATATAAATGAATTTATATGTAACACCTTATTTTCAACAGTGTTACACCTTATTTTTAAGAGTGTTACAACTTTCAACATAAGGTACGAGTACGAATCCAGAGTTACTATATGTACGCTTCAAAAGCACAAAATGTTCTGCAGCGATCCAAGTATAATTTTAACACGACATAGAACCCGCTTCAATGATTTTCCGTGTATGTACAATAACCGCGACTTCGAGATTAACGGTCAGATGTGGAAAAATATTTCCTATCAGATTGACGGTTTGATCAAAAAATAACATAGCCTCAACTCTGTATTGCCTTAACTTCTGAAGTTTGCACAATCAAACTTCTATGAAACATATTCTTCTTTCTGTTCTTCATTTCTCATCCTTGCAACCAAACTGTTCTACGGCAAAACGTGATAGGGTACAGCTAGTTTATTATAAATATACTTTAAATATTGTTTCTGTTACATCCACATATTTGCAGTTTAGGCACTGGTAACTGAAGTGAATATGTTTCAAAAGAGTTCAAATACGCCCTCTGTAATCTCTAAGTTTAATGAAAAAAATTTCAAAGTCCCAAGGGGTAAATACTTACACTACAGTGAAGTTGAAAAAGTCGTGTGATGCAATAACAGCAGAAGCGTTTGAAATAAATCGATAGTTTCAAATATTATGACCCCTAAAGCTTTCTACGACACTATATCACTGGCCAGATCCCCGATATTCAAATGAAAAAAAACTGAAGTATTTAATTTATAATATATCCAGTTTTAGGTTTGTGATCGGGTTTTTAACATTCGTTTATCATATCACGCCTCATAGTGGATAACAGATCAGTTTACAAAAATTCCAGAAGAAATCTAACATATCTTTTCGAACATAACTTTCTTATAAATCTATTATTCAGGGGTGGTTTATAAATACTTGTTTACGTCAGACGACATTCTAAGACACGCAAATGGTAGTAACTATATTTGGCCACGTGGACCAGCAAAGGCTAATCGATTTTTCAACCCAAGTCCCGCACCTATACTATTGCAAACTTTACTATAGTCGCAACGTAGCATGAATTCATTGCAATCTACTATGGTAGTTACATGAAATGACGTAACAATTGTTAGGAAATTTAAGAAAATAAACTGATATAAACCTATAAAATGGATTTGTTTACTCAACACTTTAAAACAATATATTGAGTAAAAAAAGATGATGAACTAGATTTAATTTAAGTGAGAAAAATGAGAATTAAATATTTCAATTACATTTCTGGGGAATGTTCTATAACATCAAGCACCAAAGTTTCTTTTATAAAGTTAGAAAAAACTATATACATATATAATTATTATAAATTTTATATCTTCAGCTGTTTTGAGTCTGGCGTGTTGGTTTCGTGTTCTAGCCTCGGAAAATATTAGGCTTGAACATTGTTCCTGAACATTCTTCCTGTGTTTGTTTCAGGGTTTATGGGGAAGAACGCAATATGAATCTGGATTTCTTCTTAAGAGACATTGCCTTTTATTATGGGACTTGTTACACATGCAATGCACATTGCGGCAAAACTATGAACTGCAGTGAAAATTTTAACGAAATTGTTAAAATGGTAATTTAAAACAGTTTTTTCACTTTTACAGTTTCGATACTATTAACTCCAAATGCAGCTTTCTTTCAAAATATATTGAATACAAATATTTTATAAATAAGAATATTTTATTTCACAAGGTCAAAAATTTTCGTTAATTTGTGATTTCTATTAAACACCTTCAGATGTTAAACATGTAAACACTGTGTACACAAAATATATACTTGCATATGTTAAATTATATATATATATATATATATATATATATATATATATATATATATATATATATATATATATATATATATATATATATATATATATATATATATATATTGTAATCCTTAGATGAATTATTTTTCCTTGTTGAATATGTATTACGAAATAAGACAACTTTCATAAACAAGACTATATTACTCCATTTTAATGTTTATTGAAGCTTTTCGCTATTTTACATTATCAGCATTTTCAAAATTTATACATCACTTTCCAGTTATGTGACTAGAGTAAGACACAAAGTAATACTCGTATAGTCTTGTTTATGAAAAATATATTATTTCACCATACATATTCAACAAGAAAAAATAATTCATCGAAGGATTGTAATATATATATAAATATATATATATATATATATATACCCATACACACAAGTAGAAGTGAAGACAGTTTGGCACAGCCACCCCTAAACTCGGCCGCTAAATGGAGTAATATAGTCTTGTTTATGAAAGTTGTCATATTTCACCTTATATATATATATATATAATCAGTATAATCGTCTATCCAAATATAGATGTGTGTAAATTAGTTGGCGAATTTGTGGATTTTTTTTACTTTTTTCATTCAGAGCTTATGAATTAAATTGCCATGAGACCTTGAAGTAAAGACATTGCCTAAGGATTTCCGTGATTTGAGTGTGTTTATATTAATATTCCAGTCTTCAAACATATATTTTATAAGGTAATGTAAGAAGAGCCAACTTACCCCGTTCCGGGACAAGTTGGCGATGCGCATGGGGTAAGTTGTCGCATGGTCAAAAATGGAAAGAATACACATAACTATGAAGAAACTGTTATAAAATATATCTAGTCCATATCATCATCGAAATTGCAGTTCTAATAAACGTAAAATAAAATGTCACCATCGGTACAAGCTTTATGTGTCCCAAGGTTACATTTTGTGCATTGAACCCATTTTCCCTTTGGTTTACTTTGAGCAAAATCTTGAAGGCAAACTAAGCAATCTTCTTCATCAGAGTGACTTTCAATGTCTTTTTTAATTATTTTTTTTTTAGTTTATAAACAATTTTTTTTAACACCTTCTTTACCCTTTTCCAAATCTTTTTTTACGTTTTCTCTTCACTTATTTTAGTTCAAAGTTTCTTTTTTTACATCTTTATCATTTCGAAAGTCTTTCAAGACAGTTAAATCTGTTTATGACCATTGCCTTTCCTTTTCTTTTCAGATCTACATAAAAATTGTTCTTTGACTTTTTTAATTGGTCTAATGTCTTCAGGAGTAGGTATTTTTCCAAACTGGTTTCTGCTATTTTCTGGCAGCGAAACAGAGAAAGGCACTATATCTAAACAACACTCGGTATTTTGCCTGTTCTCTTCTATCATCCAAGATTCAAGATATAGTAACTTAGATCCAGTTACAGATATAATAAATTAGATTTTAGTAACAAAATAAGAAGGGGTAAGTAGGCGATGCGTCAACATGCCCCTAGACCGCTTCGCCAACTTACCCCGTCACGCCATCTTGGGTTGGAACTACTCTCCACCAAAGTAAGTAAATCTATGAAGCAGTGGCTTGTTTTGTAGCTTGATAAAAGGCTAATCACATGATTTAGGCTTACTTTAAAACCAAGAGCAATGGTGTTATAAAGTAATATCCGTAGTAATACAAACTTACTTACTTTATTGAAAAGCAAACTATTTCAACTACTCACAAAACTACTAAGGTTTAAGGTATTACATCTACGCTGTTGTGGCATGTGAAGAAATACTTCAACGGCCGGTGAGTGGTGTCAACTCATAAACATAGAATTAGAGGCCACTGCGCCAACTTAACCGTGTGACAACTAGCCAGGGTCTCCCCTACCTTATAAAATATTTTTTTATAGGTAGAATAATGAAATAAACACATAAAATTTACGGAAACCTTTACGGAGTGTATTTACTTCAATACATGGTAAATTAATTCATAAGCTCTGAATACAGAAGTAAAAAAATAAAATTAAAAAAATGCGCCAACTAGCTCCGGTCTCTTCTACTGCCTGCATTCAGTTGCATGCATTGTATTTGCTCATGCATTTTGTTAAAAAGTGTTTTTTTATATTGGTTTGGACTTGTTCTTTAATAATTTTACCCTTAAATTTCTGTTTGTACATTTCCAGATTTTCTAATTAGCAATTTTTTATTGCTGTTGATGTTTGTTTAATTACTGTAGTTCATGTTTGGAAAGTTGTAGCTTACATGCGTGGCTAGAGATTATATTTGCGTATTTCTGGTTTTATACAAGTATTAATGTGCTCTTAATTTTTCATTAATATTTTCCTTGTTTTGTCTATATAATAGTTATTATAATTGAAACATTTAAATTTGTAAATTAGATTTTTGGTTCTGTTGGTTGTTACAGTTTGTGTTATATATTTTATTAATTATTGTGATTAAGATCTATTAAATAATTGTTTAATGTGCTTGATTTCGGGTCAAAAATTATGTAATAATAGTATTTTTCTGCTTCATTTTTATATGTAATTTATTTTGTAAATTATTTTTTATTTTATTTTCTAATTTTCCCGTTGTTTTTTCTATATATCCATTTTTACATACTATTTGAATATATTGTTGTTTCTTTTTCTTTTCTCTATTTAAAGTGAAACATATTGCAATTCATATATTACTGCACAGCTATTTTGTGATTAGTTGGGTATTTTGGAAGGTTGAGAATTGTACTTTTTGTCTGCGTTTGTCTGCTGTATAGGAAACATTACATAACCACTCAAATCACTCACCTAATCACAAAATGGCTGCATATAATTAAATGTAAAAAATCAGTAATGATTCCCTATAGTTCTACTTGAGTAATAAAAATAGCGAAAAGAGAAAGAAACATTATAAAATAAAAGTTACACAAGAAAATTATTTGGGTAGACATACATGACAAAACGATAGACAAATTGGAAAATAATTTAAAATTTTAATTATAAAATAAAATACAAAACAACTTCTTACAATAATAATAATATGAAACCAAATAAACAAATACCAAAATGAACAGAAATAAAAATTGAACATCTGAAAACCTACACACCCAAACTTACAGACAAAATAATTATAGAACAAGGTCTAAACTAATAAACATATTTTTCAAATAATACACATTTGATGTTTTAAATAAATAAAGATTACAAGATAATGTAATCTATGGCTGTATATATATAAAAACTGATCGCCAAGAGAAATGGTTGTAGTGGATAACATAAATTGCATTGACGTTTTTGTGGATTCGTGGTCTTTGCATGGAGATCGGTCGTCCTGGTTCTTCCTAGAGAGAATTAATCTCGATGCTAGAATCTCTTTCAATTGACAAAATGTTTGCGGGAATTACTGCGTTAGAACGCTTCTCTTTTTCTTTCTCTAATCTATTAGAATCCTATAACTATATGAAGCAACTGTGGCGTAATGTTTATTTTTAAATAAATAAAACCACAAATAACATTTTATTTAAACCTTATGTACATTTCGATTGCCCAGCAATCATCTTCAGAGGTATTTAAAAAATACAACTGTATTTACAAGAGTTACAACTAAAATACAAGAGTTGTATTTTTTAAATACCTCTGAAGATGATTGCTGGGCAATCGAAATGTACATAAGGTTTAAATAAAATGTTATTTGTGGTTTAGAGGTTTTATTTATTTAAAAATATTAGAATCCTCTTAAACATTTTAGAGACTTAACTGCTCATAAGGTTTGGTCTCTTCTGACAGTTTCCGTGCCATGTGCCAACAGCTTTCCATATATTTAGTCAAGTCGCTCCCTGCACCTTCTTTTGTCAAAATTTATTACTTTTGATATGTTTAAGCCTAGCCGTAAATTATTTAAGTAGGTCTCTCTAGGCGCCCTATTTTTAATTACACTGTTAAATATTTTTTAAAACGTTAAATAAGTATTAAAAATTAGTGTAAATGTTTAATTTTATAATCTTAATCTATTTTGTTTTCTCTGTGGCGTTAAGGTGAGATCTCCATGTCCGGAACTGCTAGGCGATTGTAGATTCCACAACATCCCGTTCAACTGCTGCGACCATTTCAGACCTCTTCAAACTGAAAAAGGCCCTTGCTTTTCTTTCAACTCTAAACACACAAAGAAGTAAGTTAGCATGTTTAAGTAATTTATCCGTTTGTTTATTGTTGGCTTAAGAAGTCCTCCCATCACATAAATGTAATTTTTACATTTTACATATTTTATATGAATAGTTTTTACAACGACAAAATATAGACAAAAACGGATCCTCAAAAATATATTATTTTAAATACACTAATCACTAACTAGATTCACCTATATTGACAACGATATTTAACAACATAAACTTAAAACACATTACACTAATTGAAAAAAACAATAACACAAATATTGGTTTTATAAAATTAATATGAATCCAAAAATCAAACATTTCAATGTTTAACATCAAGGTAACAAATATTAAAATATCTGGCACGCTACAGACTACAAATGAGTAGGCTACAGTACCGACGTGCAATATATTTAAATATTGATTTTTATTAACTGAATTTTTGTTTTATATTATTTTTTTTTATACTTATAGTGTTTTATGGAATTTGTGATATTGTAATATGTTTTTGTTTTTTTAATATTGTCTGATATTGTTCCACTCCCTGGGACGATTCCATTGTGAATGGAAATGTTGAACTATAGCCCATACAAATACTATTTTTTTGGTTCAATTTTTACCTATATTAATTGTTAGAGAAACGTACTTAATTATTAACTATGTTAAATAAACTACTTAATAATATACCTTAAAAAGTATTTTATTGTTTGTTTTAAGGATCAAACATTTGGATATGACTTCCAATTGGTTAAAAGGACCTGCTAAACTTCAGTTCAGTGCCTATGAGAAAATAAAAGTAAGTGTACCTATTTCACTGTCAACTAAATCTTGTTTACCTAGCAATAAGAGTTTCCTAAAGTTTTATTAAACTAAGGCGTGAGAATGCTTCGACAAGCTATTCTATTTTATTTTCACATGGGAAAAAATGCAACATGTCTCGTCAAACGATTTATAAAAGAAAACAAGTAAATTACAATTTTTTTTAAAAAGTCAGTTCCCACTTAAAACAACAAAGATTTTTTTTTATTTCAGTTTCTTTTCATTTTATAATTACAATTAATATAAATATGTATATACATATGTCCGAATAACAAAATTAGGTGGCAAAATAGAAATCGAATTTCCTAGGTGTTTTCTAATTTCCTTTCTATGTATGGTGTTGAACGATTATTTTTGTTTGTTACTAGTTTCACGCTTTATTTTTTTCGTCGCTTGCATTGTGTTGTAGTTTTTTCCCTTTTTATTTGCATTTCCTGTTTGTGAAGCAAGCATACCGTTAATCCCAATTGTTTGTTTATTTTATTCTTTTCATTCAATTTTAATCCTAGAGCATTATTTATGATATTGTGTGGTAACCGTGGCCACAATTGAAGGTTGTGCAATGGTTTCGACGACAACCAGATGGGGCAAAAGAAAAATTTATATACATCTTTGAGTAGTACGTTTCTAGCTATTGGAAAGTTGGCTCAGGGCCTAAGTGGTAGGCTTTTAACATTAAAATACTCAGTGCGAATAAGACCTAGACCCCTCAAATTTTTATAGATAAATTATTGAATAAATATTTGAAAAAAGTGTATTCACATCAATTATCATCCACTAGGTTAAAGGAAATGTAGTTGAATTTGATTGGATGAATAAGAGTGTATACTATTATCGATTATATATATATATATATATATATATATATATATATATATATATATTATATATATAATATAATATATATTATATATATATAATATATATATATACATATATATAGATGATACGTATTCCTTCACGGATGGAAAAATATGGTGAATAGTTATAATCTGAAGTACATTCTGCAGTGCATAAAATCGCAGTTCCGACGTTTCGCTAGAATCTCATCTAGCATTGACGAGGTGAACTCAAGAACAGTTGAAGAGCGAGTTGCCTGCATCGGAAATGATTTTATGTACTGCAGTATGAACTGATGTACTCCAGGTTATAACTATCCATCATATATATATTTATAAGATCAAATAATACACACAAATACAGGAATATTTAATTTATTGAACAATAAACTCAAAGCTTTTCGTTGGTTTACATTACCAACATCTTCAGGAGTTACAATAGCAAGAATGATAAAAGAAAAGCTCCTATTGTAACTCCTGAAGATGTTGGTAATGTAAACCAACGAAAAGCTTTGAGTTTATTGTTCAATAAATTAAATATTCCTGTATTTGTGTGTATTATTTGATCTTAAAAATATTCTAACAGGAAAACACATTTGATATTCTATATATTAACTACCTATATAAGGAGAGTGTGAGCTAATAGAATGAATTGAAATAAACCTTCTGAAATAAGAAACAAAGCTTTCTATAATTAGAGCTACTTCATAAGATTACAAATTTTTGTCTTCCTATCGGCTAACTAACGGAAGCGATTTCTCGGAACTGATCATAAAAATGCATTCTTAATGCTTCCTCTGTGCAGAAAAAATGTCTCTTATTAGATATACTAAATCAACCATCTACTGTAGCATTCCGTTAACATCTACTGCATGGTTCTGGATGTTATATCCAATAATTATATGGCAATAATGCCATAATATCTCTAACTAACCTGCCATTTCTCAAACCTGCCACAATATAAAACTATGTTATAATTTCTTCCACATAATTGTGTACTCTCTTAAACATTTTGATAAATCATTACCTTTAAAGTAATAACTATTTACTATAACACTTACCTTTATAATGCCTTTTTTTGTATTACCAGATTGTGATGCATTCTCCAGAGGATGTGCCGTTTTTGAATCACCCAATGCAAGAAAAAGAGATTCTGTCTTGGGGAAATATTCTGGATTTGCATTTTCAGGTAGGCTAAAGTGGAAAACTATTTTATCAACTATCTACAATCAAACATTAATTTACACAAATCATACTTTGTAAATTCGTTTAGTTGTAATTAAATATTATATGCATATATCATGTACATAACTTTTTACATCGCATTTCATACTATAAAAATTTACAATTATATTTTATACAAACTTAATTTTAAAATATTATTACATTTGTAAAATTATATAAGATCATCAAACACTTCTTTTCAAGTTATTAGAAACTATTTTTGTTCACAATGAAACGCTAAAACAATCGCTAACAACTTCATATTTACATTAGATTTGCATCAAAACTTGGCCGTTTTAGACACCAATACAAGTAAAGCAGCAGATAATGAAATTAGATTCCTGAATAATGTTGGCGTTTGACTTTAGGTTCAAGCTAGTGCAAACGTTTCTGGAAGAACATTCAGAATCAGTTTCACGTACTATATATTGTAGGCACTTATTGTTCTGTTACTATTCAACTACAAGCTTGCTCCTATATAAGATAAGCATGCCTACCTCTATAAGTATAAGTAGGTAAAGCAAGTGGGAGCGAAAGAAAGATTGTAATAAATGTAATATGTACCCAACCTACATACGTTGTATTCTCTGTTATAGATAAAAGAGATCGATAACGACCCTAACGTAAGGTTCGTTTCAATAAACCAAAGGAATTGCCGTTTTCCGGATGAGAACTACCTGGAAGTGTACAAGCAGTACAGTTATTCAGCGTGTGTGGTTAACTGTAGAGCCAAAGCGCAACAACAGCTGTGCGGTTGCAATCAACATTTTATGCCAAAAATACGTAAACATCATCATTATTATACTTTATTTACTTTTACTACTCCATTTTCTCATAATTATTTGCGGATCTATATATCTTTAAGAAGTTGTATCATATTTTACTAACAGGTTTATTACACATAACCTAAACTTTTTACTTAAACTTTTAACATTACAGTAAGCCTATACCAGCTACTCTATTACAGCAAGCCTATACCAGCTACTCTATTACAATAAGCCTATACCAGCTACTCTATTACAGTAAGCCTATACCAGCTACTCTATTACAGTAAGCCTATACCAGCTACTCTATTAAACATTACCTAATACAGTAAGCTTGTAACTGAGTTTCAAATTTTATTTGGAAGCACATTGCACTACCGTCAGATTTACTAAGTTGAATTATGAACTAATTTAATAAGGTCTAATGCATTGGGATGAAATTTCTATATTTGTCAGTCGGTTGTTTTTTCAGTTATATGTAAAAATCATTTTCAAAATGCAAGTGTTGGCAGTAATAATTCTTTCAACGCCATATTTTTCTAATAAGTGAATGTATATAAGTCAAGACAAATATTCACATAGTAAATAAATGGCACATTTTCCATTATTTCGTTCTAATTCAAGATTTGTTTCATGTTCCGGGACTGCCTTACGATTTTTCTTTTTTGCTTACTTTCATTTTTTCAATTCCTTCTATTAGCTCTATCACTCTCGTTATATATATATATATATATATATATATATATATATATATATATATATATATATATATTGTACACATTTTCAATCTTTAATAAAAATACGTTTTTATTCATCCAATCACATTTTTTAAACTTATAGTTGATGACAACCGATATTAATTTGATGATATTATTTCAAATATTTATTCAATAATTAAATTATAAAAATTTTGGAGGATATAGGTCGGATTCGAACTGAGTATCTTCATGTACGAAGTCTAACGCTTTTTAGCACTGAGCCAACTTATAGCTAGAAATGAATTTCTCAAAAATTTATATGAAAAAACCTCTATTGTATAGCCTCAAATTGTTGCCAATATCATAATATTCTAGGATTAAAAATGAATAAAAAGAATAAAATAAACAAACAAACTGGATTAACGTTATCGAACCTTGCTTCACAAACGAACAATGCGAAAGGAAAGCGAAAAGAAACTACAACTCAATGCAACCTACGAAAAAATGAAAGCGTATAATTAGTAACAAATAAAAATAATATTCAACACCATACATAGAAAGGAAAATGGAAAATTGCAAGGAAATCTCTTTCTAATTTTTCATTTAGTATTGTTATTCTGGCATATGTGTATATTACATATTTATAGTAATTGTAATTATAAAATAAAATTTGTCTTTGTTGATTTAGGTAGGAATTGCCTTTAAAAGATTTTTATGTAACTTGTTTCTTCTAAAATATTAGCCAATAAAAAATATTCTTGACTAAATATTTAGTTTGATTTTATTTATGGCTGATTTTACTTTCTTTCTTCCTTTTTGTTTTCCTTTTAGGCAATAATTGTATGTCATGGGTACCTAAATTCCTATATTATGTTTGTAGGCCCCTCTACTTACCCCCAGATTTAAAAAGCAAAATAAATATCCAAGCGTCATATGTAGACCAGTGGTTATTTTCGAGGAAGTTTTAAAAATTGATGAATATTAAGTTGTAGGACATAACTTAGGACTAAAATATTTATATACACAAAATGTGTGTTTTCCGTAAATATTTACTTATGGCTTTTTTAATAAAAAGTACGAGTAATTAGATTAATGCGGTTATTTTCTTTATGTCATGGCCAAGTACTTTATAAGAAGTAATAGGTTAAACAAGGTTAAAACTTGAATATTAGATGCTTAACTTTTTAGTATGCAATACCTTCACGTTCTTCAACCCCCCCCCCCCCCCAGTACAAACCTTCATATGGGCGCCCATGAAGATAGGTCTACATCCTATATTGTCATGGGACGTTTATTTCTGCTTATTCACGAACCATTTCCACTCTTTATATACTCTTCAGTTGAGCCGTATACACTGCAGTTCAATGCATGTAGTTGACGACTGCATTAGTGTGGAAGTAAGTTGAAGTAATACCCCGTTATTCGCCTTATAAATGTGCTGAGAGGCGAGACTTGTAGCTATCCAGTACGGTTTTGTAGTAGAGCATCTTGAAAAAAAATCTTGGAAAATTTTGAAAAAGTTTTCTTCTACGATCCAATCAGACGTATTAATTTGGCTCAACTTTAAAAACTACTGAAGTACCTTTAAAGTGTTCCTTGTAGTGTTTAAAAGGTAGCGTTGAGTCCATTCTTGCTTGTTAAATTGCTCTCTCATGGTTTTCTTTCTGTTTGCATTGGTGCATCTTTCTGTAACTATTTTCTAATTTCACACAATCTTGAAAAAAATGGAAATTATAAGTTTATTTATTTCTTTATTTTGGCATTCAAACCACATTTCTTTTTCAATACCATTAAATATGTTTATATTATGCATACTCTCAACTAAAATTAAATCAAAGCAACCTCTTTTTATAAACACTGTAATTTTATAAACATAAAAAAGCAAGGCTGATCATAAAACAGTTTAGTAAACAATTATATTGGGTAAATAAAATATAACATTATTCGGGATGGTTTTATTATTATTCATAAATTGTTATTTTTAGAATTAATAATATAATTAATTTTATTGAATTATTGATTTATTTCACACGTTATATATTTGTGTGTTGATAGTATATACATTATTTTATTTATTTATAATATATCTCATATTTTTATTTATTTATATGCTTACACTTTATTTGTTTTAGCTGGTATCAAAACGTGCAACATATCAGGGTTAATCTGTCTGACGAACTTATCAGGTAATTAAATTAGGAATGTCCATATTTTAACGTTCATCTTTGTGATGTTCTTTTCTATATAAAATATTCTTCAAATTTATTCTTTTAATAGACAATTTTGAAAGTTTTTTGTAATCTTTCAGGCTTCGATTATAAGTTTAAAGTAATATTTCATAGATTATTCAACAATTTTACCCAGATTTTAAGACTTAGAAGTCAATCGTGTTTGTTCCTTTGCTAGACATAAGGTTTATCTAATTAACCGACTTCAAAACGCAGGAGGTTCCTTATTCGATTCTTATGTTTTTTAATTATTATATTTACAATGCTGGTCTCCTTCTTAAAACCCATTCTTGACAATTCAGAACTGCTACATTATGCAACGATGTTTAAAAATCGAATTTTCCTCGGATGATGTATACGTAGCGTAAAATGCAATAAGGTTTTCCAAGAAATGTGATTATATAGGCTGTGATAAAAATTTTACATTATACTCGTTTCTTGGTTGCGATTTTGGGAGTAGAAACCATTCGGATTATAGAGAGGCAGAAGATAACGTGCCCAAAGATTAGTAAAGTACGTATTAAATCAATAATGCAGGTACAAACCTATCTAATAATAGTGTTGGGAAAAATAAATATTTACTTTTTTATTATAAAACAATATTTTTTATATTATTGTGATTATTTTGCTGAATAAAATTGTATGTAGTCTCAAAATCATTCACTTACAGAATATTTCAGACAATTTTTGCTACAGAAAGAAGAGCAAATCTTCACTGGACCATTATTATTTTATCATTACCATAATAATGATGTTATTGACATTGACATGTTAAAAATGTATCAGTCAATGGAAAATAATTTTGATTTAATAGTTACTCGTTTTTAATAATTGTAATAATTTTTATTCCATTCTACACTCATTTAATTTTCGTGTCAGACTGAGTGACTGCTTCCCCCCCCCCCCTGACCAGCCCAGCCCTCATGGCAGTCATCCTCTGGCGAACTGCCTCCATTTCACATGCGCATCATGTTAGTAACTCTAACACGCGTGAAGAAATCAGGATAGATTGTCCACGTACCAAGCTGATAAGTTCTCCCATGAAGAATTAGGAGATATAGAAATGTAACAGTACGACAAGTGTGACGCAAAGCGGGATAAAAAAACCTGGCAAAAAACCCTGCCAGGAAAAACACCCCATTAGATCATGCAGGAACCCTGGGGGCTGGGGTATCATTTTTCTAAGGGATAAGGTTCCGTATTGCCACATATGTCCGGTCAGTGAGACTATATAGAGAGTAATGTCACTTCTTCTTCTGCAGCCTACTCGAAATTGAAATGGCATACAAAACAAAATTACTAATTCCGTTGGGGCTAACTGCGTCACGCGGGACGGTCACCCACTTCATCAGAAACAAAGCTGCGATCAGTCAGTCAGTCAGAGAAGGAGGGGGTTTGGTGGCCCCCGAGGTTATGCAGCGTCTGTCACGCGACACTGGCTGCGGGTAGGAATATAGGAGCTGGGCTTTTTGGTTCGGGCTGGATCTGAGGAGAGGTTTCTGAAAGGCAGGACGTTTTAGTGGGTGGGACGGATCAGGTTTTAATTCTGAGGACTGGCTGACTGACATTCTTTTTTTTTTTTTTTTTTTTCTTTATACATGACATAATAATTTTTCTCATGTGATAGCATGTGTGTAGTGTAGGTGTAGTGACATATGAGTATAGTAATGTGTATAGTAACTTGATGTAATGGAGTTAGATGAAGAGAGGAAAAGGCGTTAAGGTTGGTGTTATGGGGGGTCCAGAAGGATTTTGGGACGGGGGCGGAAGATGGGAGGAGGACCAGTCGTATCGCTTAGGGCTCGGATGTGAGGGTATTTTGAGCTTTCGGCGGTGCCGAATAGCTTAGCGGACAGGGCTCGTGTGAATTCGGACAGGGTGAGAGCGTGAAAGGATTGGCGTATGTTGAGATTTGAGAGGAAGAGAGGAGAGTTTGAGATGAATCTTAGCGTTCGGGACTGGACTGCCTCGAGACGGTTTTTTGTGGTTTTGGTGCAAAGCGGCCACCAGAAAGGTGCGGCGTAGGTGAGGACGGGACGAATGAGCATTAGGTAAAGGAGGTATTTGACTTTTAGGGGGGTAGGACTGTGACGGGAGAGGAGGGGGAAGAGCTTGAAGCGGATGGCTATACCTTTTGAACGGACAATGTTGACATGTTTGGTGAAGGAAAGACGATTGTCGAGGATGACGCCAAGGTATTTGACTGAAGATCTCCACGCAATAGACCTCCCGTCAAGAGTGATGGCTTTGGTCTGCGGTTGACGTTTACGAGTGAAGCATATAGCTTCAGACTTGTCGGTGTTGACCGCAGTTTTCCATTTACGAAGCCAGGGAGACAGGAGGTCTAGTTGCGTTTGGATGGTCTTGCATGATTTCGGAATGCTCCATGAACTGGTAAAGAACATGGCGTCATTCGCGTACGATGATAGGGATACATCTGGAAGGAGAGGAATGTCGTTAGTGTACATGAGGTAAAGGAGAGGACCTAAGACAGATCTCTGTGGCACTCCAGCAGAGATCGGCTTAAAGGAGGATAGACAGCCTTCGACAGAAACCTTAAAGTTCCTGCCGGAGAGGTAGGATCTAAGGAGGAAGACGATGGGAGGGGGAAGGGGGCTGGTGGCCATTTTGTATAGGAGTCCGGGTTGCCAGACACGGTCGAACGCCTTACTGACATCAAGGAAGACTGCAGTGGTGGTCTTTCTCTTGTTGAAGGCATCCACTACAGATTTCGTGACTCGCATCAGCTGCTGTGTAGTGGAGTGCTCTCTCTGGAAACCGAATTGCTCCTGTCTGATAACTCCATCCAGAATGGGGAAGATGTGAAAATGAAGTAGTCTTTCAAATAACTTGGATATGATTGGGAGAAGGGAGATAGGTCGGTAACTGTCGGGTTGGTTGCGTGGTTTATGAGGTTTGAGAATGAGGATAACCTTTGCTGATTTCCAGCAGGAGGGGAAGTGATGGAGTCGGATAGAAGAGTTGAAAATGAGTAGGAGATAGGAGATGAGGATTGGAGGTGAGTTTTCAGGGCAGTGGAGTTGATGGAATCGATGCCAGGAGCTTTCTTGGGTTTGAGTTTCTGGATGGCGGAACAGACGTCCTGCATGGTGAACTGGAGATTTTCCGACTTCGGCTCACTACCGAAGTAATCTTGGAGAAATTTGTTCACCATGATGGAGTGAGAGCGGTCGTCGATTCCCGGATGAGGAGAGAACTGCAGCTCCTGGGAGTTAGCAAAGACCTCGGCCTTGTCGGACGGAGAGTATACCAGGCCACTCCCGTTAAGGAGCGGGTGGCTAGACCTCTTTTCCCGTAGTAGCTGACGGGTTGCCTTCCAAACTGATCCATCCGTGATGTCCAAAGTATCCAAGTAGGCCTGCCAAGTGTCGGTGGAATGACATTCCAGGCGGATCTGCGAATTTAGTAGTCTCTTGACGGTCGGACATCGCGTGTGCTGCCACGAGTGTCTTAGGCGGCGTTTTTTAGAGATTTCGACCAGTATGTGCTCTGGAAGGGAAGACCTCCGAGATGGAGAGGGGGTAAGGAGGGAGTTTTAGAGATGGCGGAGGATAGTATGACTTCGACCAGACGAGCGAGGTTATCAAGATCGTCGGTAGAGGAGATGGTTGGGAGATCCTGAGGGAGTAACCGAGAGACATCCTCGTGGAAATCTCTCCAATTTACTCGCCTCAGCGGCGAGGGTGGGGAGAGGGTAGTGGGGTTTAAAATGGAAATGAGGATAGGGTTGTGATCGGAAGACAGGGCATTGATAGAGGAGACCGTTACTGGGGAGTGAAAGTTGTTTATGATGGCGATGTTGAGGACGTCTGGGAGGTGGTTTCGGTTTGAAGGAATGTGAGTGGGATCAGTTGGTCCTAGGATGGCTATGGAGGGATGCGAGGAGGCGAAATGGTAGAGTTTTTTTCCCGGAGGTGTTGGAGGAGTGGCTATTCCAGGAGGGATGCTTGCAGTTTAGGTCCCCAGCTATGAGGACCTGGTTTGGGATAAGAAGGAGACTTGCGAGGTCGGCAGAGAGAAGATTAGAGTTAGAAGGTTTGTAGGTGGAAACGATGGTGGTGGTGACGTTGTTGATCGAAACCTCAGCCGCCGTGTTCTCAATGATTGTGGTGAGGACAGCTACACGTTGATGCGAGATCCGACGATGCACGAGGACCGCAGCTCCGCCAGATGAATGCGCTCCTGTAATGAGTGGCCTATCAGTCCTGTGGACAGCTTAGGACGGCAAAGAAAAGCGAAGAGAGGGGTTTAGGTGGGTTTCGGCAACGAGGGCGATATCTATGTTGAATTCTGTCAGGAATTTTTGGAGTTCTGCTCTCCTACGGCCAAGATCACAGGCGTTCCATGCCAAGACACGAAACTCACTGGCCATGACCGAGGAGAACAGTAGTGACGGAAGTCAGGATGATGGTGAGAAGGGATTGGACGTCTCGGGCTTGAAGAAGTTGTGGAATGAGGTCCTGTATGAACTTAGTGAGGACGGCGTTTGAGAGTACGGGGGAAGTATTGGGCGAGGGTTGCTGTGAGGGGGCAGGATTGGGGGGGGGGTAAGGGTCGGGATTTGATTTGGTGAGTTGAGCGGGGAGTGGTGGTTGAGGAAGAACTACTGCGGGGGCAGCGGAGGATGAGGATGATGGGTTGTCTGTGTGAGAGGCTATCGCCTCGGTTGATTGTCGAGAGTTGGAGGAGTGAGGTGAGTTGGTGGATACAGCGGAAGAAAAAGAACGGACTAGTGGTTTTGGGGGCGGTGCTGGTCTAAAGCTGGACTAAGCCGCTGTCGCTGGTCTTGCTGCTGGAGTTGTAGAGGGTCTGGATCTGTTTTCGGTGGGCCTGATGTCCTGGCGCTGGGCTGGAGCCTATCTGCGTTGTCGTTGTCGCTGAAGGAGTACCTTGTAGTGGGAGCAGCCCCTGTAATTTGCAGTGTGGTCCCCACCACAGTTGCAGCATTTGGGAGCGTCCAACGGCTGTTTCTGGCATTGTCCTATCTCGTGGTTTAAACCGCACTTTACGCAACGGGGAGACAAGTAGCAGTTTAACGAGCTGTGCCCATAGCGCTGACAGGCAAAGCACTGAGGGGCACCCGGATGCGAGTTGAAAGGTTCTACTTGAATTCTTAGGTAGAACATAGACGTTACTTTGAAGATGTCATTAAAGTTTCCTTCACGTCTAAGTTTTGCGAGGAAAACGTTGACCGGGCGTTTGTCCTTTGTTAGTAAAGGGGTGACGTGGTTGACATGAAATCCGTGAGATTCAAGTTCCGATTTTATCTCGGAGACATCTGTGGAGTAAGGGATTCCCCTTATTACCACTTTCAGCTCGCGATCTTCCGGGAGGCTGAAGGTATGAAATTCTATGTTAGGGTCACGTAGACCTTTCTGCAGACTTCTGAACTCTGCGGCTGTCGCGGGGAAAAGTTTCATAAGTGACCCCTGACATTTGACATCCAGGAGGGCTGTAACTAATGTTTGAAGATGTCTAGCTGTCGTCAGCCAGTTTGCGGTTGGAATTTTGAATACTAACGGTGGAATTTTCTGGGACACCGCTGTCGTGGCTTTTGAATTGCCTGGCAATACAGAAGGAGGATTTGAAACATTTGATTTTAAGTCAGAGGACTCGTCCTCGGTAGCAGAGTCGATGGTGGATAGTCTGGATCTAGGGCGTTTGTACCCGGTAGTAATGACAGGCAAAGCTGCGATCAGTCAGTCAGTCAGAGAAGGAGGGGGTTTGGTGGCCCACGAGGTTATGCAGTGTCTGTCACGCGACACTGGCTGCGGGTAGGAATATGGGATCAGGGCTTTTTGGTACGGGCTGGATCTGAGGAGAGGTTTCTGAAAGGCAGGACGTTTTAGTAGGTGGGACGGATCAGGTTTTAATGGTGGGGGACAACGTTTATTATTATGTGGGACTGGGCTTTCTTTTTTTTACATGACAGAATACTTTTTTGCACATATGTTTACATGTGTGTAGTGTAGGTGTTGTGACATAGTAATGTGTAATAATTTAACATAAAGAAATGGAGTTAGGTGAAGGTGATAGTGCGTTTAAGATTGTTGTTATGGAGGGTCTAGAAGGATTCTGGGACGGGGGGCGGAAGATGGGAGGGGGCCCAGACATATCGCTGATGTTCCGGATATGAGGGTAGCTGGAGCTTTCGGCAGTACCGAAGAGCTTTAAAGAGAGGGAACGGATGAAATCTGACAGGGTAGGAGCATGAAAGGAATAAAGAGGAGGGAGTTGGAGATGAACCTCAGCGATCGTGCATGGAAGGCTTCGAGACGTTGCCTGGACGTTTTGGTGCAAAGAGGCTACCAGACTGATGCGGCGTAGGTTATGACAGGACGGATGAGCATAAGGTAGATGAGGTATTTTACTTTTAGAGGTAGAGGACTCTGGCGGGACAGGAGGGGGGATAGTTTATAGCGGATTGCTATCCCTTTGGGTAGGACGGAGTTGACGTGATGGGTGAAGGAAAGGCGCTTGTCGAGGATGACGCCAAGGTACTTGCCTGAGGACCTCCATGCAATGGACTCCCCATCGAGGGTGATGGCCCCGGTCTGTGGTCGCTTTTTCCTGGTGAAGCAAATGGCTTCAGATTTTACTGCGTTGACCACTGTTTTCCATTTACGGAGCCATGGCGATAGGGCGTCCAGTTGAATTTGGATGGTCCTGCAGGTTTTAAGGACGCTCCAGGAGCTGCAAAAGAACATGGCGTCATCCGCGTACAATGACAGGGATACGCCAGGTAGGAGATGAATATCGTTTGTGAACAGGAGGTAAAGGAGGGGACCCAGTACAGATCCCTGCGGCACGCCGGCAGAGATCGGCCTGGAGGAGGACAGGTGGCCTTCGACAGAAACCGTAAAGTTTCTGTCTGAAAGGTAGGACCTGAGGAGGAATACGATGGGAGGAGGAAGGGGCTGGTGGCCAATTTGTAAAGGAGTCCGGGATGCCAGACACGGTCGAAGGCCTTACTGACGTCGAGGAAGACCGCAGTGGTGGACTGTCTCTTGTTGAAGGCATCCACTACCGCATTTGTGACTCGCATCAGCTGCTGAGTAGTGGAGTGCTCTCTCCGGAAGCCGAATTGCTCCTGTCGAATGACGCCATCCAGAACAGGAAAGATGTGGTGGTGGAGGAGTCTTTCGAAGAGCTTGGATATGATCGGGAGAAGGGAGATAGGTCGGAAGCTGTCAGAGTGTGTCGAGGTTTACGTGGTTTTAGAATAAGGATGACCTTCGCTGTTTTCCAACAGGAGGGGAAGTGATGAAGGAGGATGGAAGAGTTGAAGATGTGGTGAAGGTAAGAGATGAGGAGAGGTGGAGAAGTGTTTTAGGGTGGTGGAGATAATGGAGTTAAGGCCGGGTGCCTTCTTATGTTTCAGCTTCTGGATACCATCAATGATGTCCCGCCTGGTGAACCGAAGATCCCCAGGCTCCGGCTTTTGGCTAAAGTAACCTTGGAGATATTCGTCCACCAGGGCGGAGTGAGAGCGATCTTCGATTCCCGGATGAGGAGAGAACTGCAGTTCCAGTGAGTCAGCAAAGACCTCGGCCTTGTCAGACGGAGAGTATACCAGGCCATTCCCTCCACGGAGCGGGTGGCTTAGCCTCTTTTCCCGCAAGAGCTGACGGGATGCTTTCCACACTGATCCATCCGAAACGTCCAGGGAGTCCAGATAGGCCTGCCATGAATCGGTGGAATGACATTCCAGAATCGCCTTGACTAAGCGGGATCTGCGCGTTGAATTGCCTCTTGACCGTCGGACATCGCCTGAGCTGCCAGGAGTGTCTAAGGCGGCGTTTCTGTACAGCGGTGTAGTGTTTATGGAGCGATCTGCTCTGTTAGAAAGGACAGAGTCCGTATGTTCTTGTCGTGTGTTGGGACGTATCTACCCAGTCAGGATATTAGTGTTGTAGTGTGTGCATGGACCTGTCTGTAGAACCTTGTTACTAAGTGTCGGAAGTGTTGTTCGATGAAAGGTACTTTCAAGTCTGAGTAACGGGCTTTATTGGATGATACGAGTATGTTAGTGGGTGTTATGTTATTGGATGGTTACTTTAGAAGGCATGAACACATCGAATCATGAAAATTTATGGCCAAATCCTTGTTCTATATGCAGTTAATTAAGATTGTTATTATTATTACTATTAATTTTATTATTATTATTTTAAATATTTTTATTACTGGGTTATTAGTACTCCAACCTCCACGGAAAAAAATTATTATTGCATCGCCGAATCATTGAAACGTTGAGTGAATGTTGTATCTCTTAAAGGATAACAGATGGTTAAACTTGCAGATTACTACTGCAGGATAGTGTATCAATTGGGCCTAGTTCAAATTAAAACAATAAAATCTAATTGTTATTATTAATTTAGTTCATTTACTATCTATATAGTTCAGTTATACTGTAAATAAATTTCAACTTAAACAATATGCGATTCTCAACTTTTTAAAATGAACAAAATTGTCCTTATACACAAATGTAATAGAAATTTTATTAATATTAATTCGCGTGTTAAAAGCGCTATTGCTAATGTAGCTCAATTTTAGATAATATAATTAATTTAATTTGTTTCATATAGTATTTATATTTCCAATTTTATATTTCTAAATGAATATTAAAACTGTCTTAGAATCGCTGAATTAATTCTCATTTTTATATTCTGTAGAAATATACAAATCCAGGCTATAAATATGTAATTAATTTATTTGAGAAAGCTGAAGTGTTGTAAATCTAAAGTTGATATATAATTGTGTGATGTTAGAGGCCAACAATTATAACCTCTTTTAAAAATTTCGTTAAAAGTACTCTAAAATTTTATGGTGGCAATTACTCCTATGGCGGGGTAAGTTGTACATTTCCTTTCGTTATATTTAGGTAAATAATAATTACAATTTTATCTGGAAATCCAGATTTCAATTCCACTTACGAAAAAGGAAGCAGGATTTAGGTATGGTATGAGTGAAAGAGGGCATAAAATAACAAGCATTTGTAACTCGCTAGCCATCACAGTCGTAATTTAATTATAATCATTAAAAAGTTTTAGAAGTTCTTTTTGTCAATGTTTTATTACAAATCTAATTATGTATTCAGAGTTTTGGATATTTTTTTATGAAAGATATAATTTGATTTATATACCACTGATTTTCACCGCCTCGCCACTTTTTGACACCAACTCTCCACTGATTTTTAAAAAAAATTCGACTTTTTCTATTATGTAACATTTCATTATGTAACACCTGCATCTCATAGCTGTTGCGTAGATTGCATTATTAGTCTATAACCATTATCTTATATATAATAAAAAGTTTTACATTATAGAAACGTTAAGATCTTTACGGACCAGCGACTATATCCAGAAGCAAGGTCTAGTGTGCGACTGCTTGCCAAGTTGTACTGAACCCGAGTACACTATCATCACAAAAGCAGTCACCCCGTAAGTATTTACATCAATTTTTGTTTTTTTTTTTAATCTACTCATTCACATTTTTAAAGTTATTAGTACAGTAAACTCCCGATTATCCGTGGAATAGGGTGGCGACGGCGGATAACGAATTCCCCGGATAATCCGCTATGAACAAAGAATACGCAAAACGATTATTAATCATTAATAATCGAATATTGTACCATAAGTTACACAAATAATCTTCAGAGGACAAAATAAATACAGAAAATAATTTAAAATGTCGATGTATTTGACGGATTATAGCATGTACATTTATATGTCTAACTATTTACAATACGTACATTAGTATATGTCAAAAGTAAGTATATATGTACATATGTAATTTCCTTTACACATAATACTTTCACTTTTTAACAAAAAAAATCTGTCACTTTCGTCTGTTTTATGTGAGCATTGATTTAGCTTTAATGTGCGATCTAAGTTTCTTGAGAACCATTTTGTCGCACAGTGTCTACTTGTGTCACAAAGCCATAAAGATCGATAATGTATGACAGACATGGATAATGCATATGTCACGTCCTAGACAATTTATAGCCGAGATTAGCTGACATTTGTTTACAATCATTAGGTTTTCGGGCGTCCAAACATTTTGTCATTGTCTCTTATATACAGTAGTCTGGTCGCCCCTTTTATTTCGCTGGCCCGCGTCGGGATGCTTCCCTTTCAATGTAAAAATTTGTACGTACATATTTTCATATCTATTCCCTTCATCTTAACTTCTATTAAGCCTTATATGTATTTACGTCGTAATTCACCGTTTGGAAATTTAAACACATGAATCTGATTGGAATAAAAATTGGATACATTTGTAAAACAATGGCAGACCCCGGATAATCCGCAAACCGGTTAATCCGCCCACGGATAATCGGGAGTTTACTGTAGTTTATATTACACTATAACAACTTTTAAGATTTGTGTTGGAAAACTATTGTAGGTACTTGAACAAATTACCCCTTCAAAATGTTTATCTGAAGTAAAGAGCCTTGGAGTAGTTTAAATCATCATAAAGTAATCAGAAGAGACATCAGCACCACCAAACTCCATAATGTGTTTGATGTTAATAATAAAGAATTCTTTATTACTGGAGTCTCTCAACTATTACTGGAGATAGGTTACTCTTCTCAAACATTGCAAAACTTCAAACCAATATTGCTGTACATTGTTACACTTTCACTATCATATACAAGTACTTCTGTTTATGCTATATTCAACTGATGTACTAGATGGCCAGAACTTCCAGATCATCTAATGGGGAAACCAATTTAAAGTCTTATTGGCTGAAAGTTGATAACAGGAACTTAGTCTGAATATCTTTTCGTTTCTTGTTCCAAAGACTGTTCATAAATTGTCAACAAATTAAAGATAACTCTTTGCTACAACTATACAAATTTTCAATACTCATACCTTCAAACACCGACATTTTTACTGAACAAAACATTGTGGACAACGCAATGGAACTTGAAGGCTATCTTGTCAATCTTCTGCAAGATTGGTGTTCTTTATACTTCAGAAATAGTGCTCAAACTTAAGATAATTGCTTCGTAGTTTTTCTCAGGATCGCCGGGAGTTTCCACTCTTCCTGAGCCTCCTTTCTCTATTCTCGATTTATACTGGTGTCCAAAGTCTGACTCTTTACTTATAACTTTAATGTTTTCAAAATATTCATCCCCAAGCCACAGGTATGAGGTTCGTAGCTAAAATCTATGACTTATGTGGATTTCTCGTTTCTTTCATAATATTTGTGAAATGGTTCATTTGTCGACTATTGACACATTTGAATTTTCCATGAGAACTATATATGAAGCAAGATCTCTTAAGCAATACGATTGTATCTCTATTAGAACTTCAAGACTTCACAGTTCTAGAATCATTTTATTTCTCTCCTTTGTGGTCTTTTTCATAAAACTTACCTGCCAACCCCACTTTTGGCAATTCAGCCATTAAACGTCGCGCTGACCAGTACAGCAGGGCTTCTTTATACAGTTCGTCCTGGGACATTAAAATCTAACCAATGAATCAAGTTGGTAGCAAATCAGAATACTTGCAGGAACTTCAGAAGTGCTGGATGAAATCTTTAAGTCCGTAATTTGATACTAACAGCCAATCAACATATTTCACTTGGACAATGTTATGAATCTCGTTAATTGTGACTGTATGAATTAGAGCCTTGATTCTAGGAACGCCAACGCGAAACCTCATTCTTCTACTGTGAAAGTGTTCCTGTTACCCTAAATACTCCACAGGAAATAACTTTCCTTTTATAATAGAGTCCATTCTGATCTTAATTCAATTCCTTCTATCATTTCATCCACTCAAGTTCAAATATTTTTTTTACTTTGCTTAATTTTAATACAATTTTTTCAAATATTAATTCATTATTTAAAATTAATGAATCAATTTTAGTTATAAATGGGAGAAAAACTTTTCACAAAAGGGACAAGGTATGTAATATAGTCCCATTTAACTTAGAATAAGTGATAAGATATGATTTCATAAAACAGCTGATTTTATGTTCTATGTTAAGTGGTAAAACAACTGTTTTAACGCATAGGTTATGTTACTTTATTTATTTATTATATATATATATATATATATATATATATATATATATATATATATATATATATATATATATATTTTTTTTTTTTTTTTTTTTTTTTTTTACGACGGGAAATGCTTTATGCACATAGTGTGGGACTCCTCTCGACATTGCACTAGGCTCTACATTGAGAGTATACCCACTAAAACCCGTCTTTTCCAGGCAGAGATTCCACCCCGGGACCGCCGAGGCATTACTTCGAGGTGGTGCCTTTTATCTAGTGACCTCTATCATGGATCTAACCATCCCTCTTCTTTTTTACAACGTAGGATGGTTCCTATGTACCATTCTACAGTCCTCCAAATGTCTTCAGATGCAAACATCATCCGCACGATATTCTCTGGGGAGAGACCCGCTGCACGTGCCATCAACCGGCTCCTCTGGTCTGCGAATCTGCCACACTCAAAAAATTTGTGTCTTGCGTCATCAATACAGTCGTTACACACCCGGCAGTACTTTGATAGTAGACTTTCACCAGTGCAAGATCTCTATCAATGCGCATGCGCAACCTTCAACTCGGTTCCTCGAGAGGGGAGAGAATGTAGGGGGAGCTATGAGCCACAATGTGATAAGAGAAACAGTATCTACAAAAATAGTAGAAACCCGTGACCTAATGAGTAAGGTACAGGCATACTAATCATAAGTTACAGGTTCAAATCCCGAACTTCGATTTTAATTTTTTTTCTTAAAACATTCTAGTTTTAATGAATCTTATTTGTTGTGATAGGTTATGTTAGGTATTATAAAAAATTTATAAATGTCTTTTGAATAAAAATGGCAAAGTTAAATTTAATTTTTACATAGTGAGTTTTCTTCCTTTTATACCTACATTAAAATATACGTACGAAGTATCCAGTCAGGATAGATTTGGTAATAATTTTGTTCAACATTAATATCTATTTTTATTAAAATATACGTACGAAGTATCCAGTCAGGATAGATTTGGTAATAATTTTATTCAACATTACTATCTATTTTTATTAAAATATACGTACGAAGTATACTACTTCCCCCACTACTGCAGTTAACCCTACATCGCTTCTCAGCTGTGACGTCACGCGCATGCGCGTTGTTGGAGATCCTGCACTCGTGAAGATCTAGTGTACTTTGATATGACTTTTCCCATCCTATAAAGATATGCATGGAAATAGCCGTGGCCTGTCAGAAATTGTGTCATGAAAAAAAACTTCTCCGTGTTTGCGTTCTGTTTACTCCTTCACGTTGTTAATCAGGATGAACGTCCATCTCCCTGTTGGTTCAGTATTCCATCGCTGCTGCCACTCAGCCATGGTTTTGACCCTTCGCTGCCTCCACTTTACCTATATTCTTGCTGGGTTATAATATTATTATTATTATTATTATTATACATTGTTATTTTTAATTATTAATTAAAAAGTAATAAAATAAATTTTTTTTACTCAAGTAGGAGACTTTAAAAATATGTTGTTTATATTATTTGTTATTAACATACTATTACAAATAGCATTAACATTTCTCAAGCAAGATCAAAGGAATTAATTGTAAAAGTTATGGCATTATTTTTGAAGTTATTTAAAAACTGGTTTAAATACACGAGTTCTTCGTTTGTTTCTAGAAACACAGAATACAACGAGACTCTTTATGGTAGATATGGATCTAAAATTTCACTTATTATGGATTCTTTACCAAAAGAAAGGTTTAAACGAAAGGTTGTGCGAACCCCGTTGGAACTTGTTGGTAAGTTTATAGTATTAAATTAAGCTCAGGCAAATTTAAATATTTATCGTTGAAATAACAATGTTTATTAAAAGAAAGGTAAAAAAATATTTTACATTTTAAAGCAATTATTTTATTTCTTAAAAATTATAATAATAATTCAATAGTAACCAATATTGATACATACAAGGGTTTGAAGCTTTTAAAATATATAGTTAAACATTCTAGAAACGTGTTAAGTAATAAGTATAATTTTGATTCCCTGTGAAACAGTAATTTAGATTCATTATCACTTTAAAATTTATAAAGGTCAAAAAGTAACTTAACTACCTGATAATAAACTCTAGCTCCTAGTATCGATATTAATGCTAATATGAAAGTAGTATTGACGGTATCGATGGTTCCAGTTATTAGCTTACAGTTAGTAATATTTATCGAAAATCGCTCAATAAAACAAAGGCCCGTTGATTTCTTATTTTTTTTTAATTTAGTTTTTCAGAGCTTTACAATGGTGTGTAAGAAACTTTACAATAGCTTACACTAAATATATATTACAGCTTAGGTTGAATATTTCTTGTTTGGTTTTATTTTACAATATTTGTAAGACAAATTACAACTATGCATTATTTATGCCATATTTTTAATGCAGAAAAAACGTTTAAAACCTTTCTTGTGTATATATTGTATCTCTTTTTTAAAATGAAATATATATTTAAAGATAATTTTTTTTCAATAAAAGCAAATTTAAATAATAATGCAGGAGTCGCATTATTTAGTTTTCGTATTTCGTGTGCTACAGAAACACAGGAATTTCAGAATAAACTTAATATAAAAGTAAAGGGGCCTGAATTGCTTCAGAACCAATCAGCACAACCTGTCAGTTTGTTGACGTAGGTTTGTTCTGATTACGAAATTACTATGCTTAAAGGCTGACTTACACGTTAATATGAGCTAAAGCTAGCTAATAAATGAAATTACTAAACTTAGCTACTTTGCACCGTGTGAACAGTTTTAGTGCATTGTTTAGTTAGTTTTAATAAGTTTACTTGATTAGTCAAGTGTGTGGTCCTCATTCTTAAATTGAACAAGTAGACACTCCACACTCCAACGAATCAGAACTAAACACAGCCACTAAACAGATGTAAACATAACAGATTAAAGTAGTTTACAAGTTTTGTGTGTTGCAAGTATTTCATGTAGATTTCAGTTCTTATAAAATGTCGCGAAAGAGTGAAGAGACTACTTTAAAATTTGTAGAACATTGTGATGAAAGGCCGTGTGGGAGACAAGGGATTAAAGTAAGCAAGCTCCGTGATACAGCTTGTCAATAAATAGAGGAGGAAATGGGAACAGAATGCTTAGACGTGATTATAAATAAAATGCATGCACTAATGTCTAAGTATTCTTAAAAATATCACAGAATCTTTCTTTGTGATTTTGGTAGAAATTTCATCTGAAGACATCTCAACTGTGAATTAAACTGCACAAATTACTAAAATTCGTGTAAATGTAACTAAAAAAATTATTATTGTTTTATTTCCCTGCTCTAGTAAGTGCAGGCTACTATACAAGTGTAAATTCGCCTTAAGAACGGATTTACAACCTAATTGATAAGGAAAATCAAAGAAGATTATAAACACGCTTGTGATCTATGAAGGCACATTGGAATGCAAAATCTTAGTGAATATAGTGTCATTTGTGTTTCACTCGATATCACTTTCCTTTGATGGAATTCTTTGTAGATTTCGCTTATTTGGAAAGCCAATAGCAAACTCAACAGAAACTCTGGAAAACATTATTACAGCCTGTTACGCGCTACACAACCGGCTGAGAAATATTTCAGGTAAAATTTTTACACCTTCAGGTGTAGGTGAAGGTGATATTTCCTGGAAAGGGCAGATAATAATTTGTAATATTTTTAATTATAAAATACGCGTGTGGATAATTGGTGTACTCTTTGGACACAGATGCACAGATACTAATTGTGGATAATACAAATCTAATATTCATAAACGACTAATAATTGTATTTGTTAATTCCATCTTCACGTGAGCTACTAGTTTTCACTAAACACTTGTAAATGTTTACAAACTTGCCTGTAGTAGCACTTACATTTGTTGAGGACGCCCGTTTCGGGAGATGTGTCCCTTTGTCAACTCAGACCGTAACTCTCTGTTAAGGTCTGAGTTGACAATGGGGCACATCTTCCGAAACGGCCGTTCTCAACAAATATAAGTAAGTGCTACTATAGGCAAGTTTGTAAATATTTACAAATGTTTAGTGACTAATAATTGTATATGTGCATATGTGTAAATTTGTTCTCCGGAACAACTCCTGGAAATACTCTAGGGTTGTTTACTAAAATTGGTATATAGGAGGTTTTTAACATCAGCAATCCAATGGGCTAGATGAAAATTTTCTAAAGATTCGTTATCGTAAAGTTTTCGAAAATTTTTAAGATGTTCATTTTCCCAGAATTGTACTTGAGCAACCGTCAACTTTGGATGTACTATGCAAATACATCAATTCCCAGTTAGACCAGCATTTGCCATGACAATCCACAGTCACAGAGGCAAACTTTTGATTATGTTGGTATCGACTTAAGAAACTCCATTTTTGTGCCTGGGAGGCTATATGTAATATTCTCTAGGATTAAAACAAGGAGTATCTTAATAATTCTTTTGCCAAATGATACTGCACGTCATACACGAAACATAATGTTTAAATTGTCGGACTCATACCGAGTATGACGTAGATAGGTTTGCTGATAATAACAAGTTAAATATTGTGATGCTTGAGAGTCTTTTTACAATAAATATATTAATCATACCGTATTTACATTGTTTAATTTAATTGCAGGCCTCTTATTGATCTTTCAAATTCTTACACTATATTTCGAACCCCTTCATATTCGGAACATCAATTTCATATCCTACAGCTTCAGATTGTATACAGTATTTTATTTTTTTGAGAATATGTAGGTCTCAGAGCAGATATTTTATTGTAGTTCTCGGCCACACCAATACCTTCTATTCTCATTTCAGTCTCAAATTCCGTACAACCTGTATCACAAGATTGCTTATTTTTTATAAAAATCCGCCCAAGTATTCCAAAAGCACTGTCTTTTACCATGATGCTCTACAAATTTTAATGTAAATTTCTTCATTCCGCCACGACATTTTATAAAAAATGAAACTACGTAAAACCCTTGAAACTTAACCTAACTTCGTATATAACCAAACGTGCAATGTAACTAAACGTAGCCTCGACACTATTTCGAATGGCTACGTCTGATCAATAACTGTGTTTAGTGGTTGGTTTGGTGGGGGGAGACTACTTTATGGAGTAAACAGAATGTGTTTTGACTAAACAGTTAGCTAAAACATGCTGTGGCCTGCAGCTCTTACGTTTGACAGAGAAGTAAAGAATAATAGTTCCGAAATACCACACAGATAAAGAACGGCAAATCTGTGAGTTGCCTTAAAGTTAGGTAACAAAAAGGTTATGAACAAATTTTGTATAAAATGTCTAAAATACTTACCTTTCGTTGAATAAAATGTTCCACGCAGGCGTAGTTAAAGTCGTCTGGTGTGCACAACACTTTTTCACTGTAACTGTTCACTAAAAACACTATTAATTTGGTCAATTTTAAATGTTTACATAAAAAAGTTATACAATTATTTCTCTTTTACTACGTGCTAACATTCTTATGGTTAAAAAGGTTTGATTAGTAAAATCAAACGATAAATGTAGTTATTAATTAGTTAAATATGATGAAATACACCACGCATATTTTGAGATTGATCTCAACACTTATTTGCGAAGGATTTGTAAGATTTAAACGGATGAAAAACGTGTAATAAAAGAGATGGGGTGCGACTAACGTTTGCAGGAGTTGAGTACAGACAGCCTGAAAAATGACAAGAGTATTGCTCGTAGAACGAGCGTGCGCAGTGGTTTGGCAGAAGCAAAGCCATATGAATTTAGTAAACGGCACCAAACTCATGCACTTGCACAAGTTATAGATCAAACTGTTCACACGTTGTTCAAGTTACTATAATTTAGTTATCATTCAACAGCTACTGTACAAGCGAAAATCCTCCCTAAATAATAACTTTAAAAATCCGCTTCCACATCGGTTTATTTCGTTTGAGATATTAAAAATGTACACAATGATGTAATTTCAGTAAAATAATGCTGTTGCAAAATTAACTGCATTCTTTTCCGAGTGGAAAAGAATTCTTAAGCACTAGTTTCATTCGAGTGAAAAATTATGAATAAAAACAATAATTTAATTGTTAGCTGCTTCAAACCAAAGATGATATCCGACAATCCTTCTAGTTTATTTTCTTGTTTTAACGGCCACATATTGAGGGTGGTGAAATCCTGTTAGTTATGATATTACACAACACTCATAGATTACATTACCTTTACCGCGAAAATGATACTTTTATCTGTTGTTAATAATTCACATTGTTTTTCTTTCTAGTGTCCATGGGCGGCACCATTGGCTTATTCCTCGGAGCTAGTCTCTTGAGCATTGTAGAATTTTTTTATTATTTCTGTATACGCAGAAAGACAATTGTGCAGGATGTTCATGTTGAAAACGAAAAGATATTTGTGAAGAATTACGCTCAGCTGAATCAAGATGTTGTTCAACTTTTGAAATTACAAAAAGAAAATTCTGCAAAATCGAATATTCCGGCTAAGCCTTATGATATGATGTTTCCATATTTACCTTAGAATTTTCTTTATTATAATAATCCATTGTCTTTTATTGTTTAGATCTATTCTATTTTTACTTAGTCTCAATTGTTAGCTAATACTGTTAAATGGTCATTTCGACTCCAGAGATATGACATTTTCAACAGAAGCACTATATGTATTACTAATGTATATTTATTTACATTTTACTGAACTTAAATGTTAAAATTAATATTAAAGTATAAGTAATAGAGATTAGAAATCTCTCAGAAATTAAAAGTTCAACTATCTTTACGAGATCTGCAATTTAAAATTTGAAGGAATACAACAAAGAAGATGCGGCGAGAAGGCCTACACTAAAACAAGAGGTAGAGAATAGAAATAATGACAATGGTATTATTCAAAACGTTGGCTGAAGATGTGTTGAACATAGAGGGAAAGAAAAAACCAATGTACACAATTAATTGTGAGATTAGTTTGAAATATGTTTTGTTTAAATAATATAATTGAAAACAACAAAAAAATATTGTAGAGATAATTAAATTGCCAAATAGTTCCTAGTTTAATAATAAACCTATATATATATATATATATATATATATATATATATATATATATATATATATATATATATATATATATATATATATATATAATTTATTTATTTATTTATTTATTTATATGTCAGTCATCCCGTTATTTTTTAAATACTTTTAGTTTATCAGAGAACAAGTGTGCCATTGTATGAAGATGTTAACTCAGATGAGGCATGACAGCCGACAAAATACCAATTTAACAAAATGGTTAAGTATTTAGCAATAGAAAAATTTAACCAATATAAATTAACCAGTAGAAAGACAGTAGATGTGGCAGCCACCGCCACACCGTACGGACTTCGAGACCTTGATGCAACTAGGTTAAATTATAACAAAGATTAATAAGGAAACCCAGCACTCCAGGGAGTTTACCTATATTTAAAACATTTTAACTGATCCAATCACCCATTCAATCCCGAATTAAACGATTACTTGTGCCCGTGGTTCGGGATGATATTTATCAGGGTGAGTAATTTAATTGTGTAGAAGAACTTTATGAAGAATAGACTGGTGCCAATAAGGTGTAACGTCCCGTTAAGTATTCTAAAATAAATTTAAACATAATAATTTAATTAAGGTAGATCAATTTTACCAAGTACTCTTACGTACTTACAAATATAATTGTTCGCTTAAACAATTATTCTACTCCATAAGGCGATTTAGCCGGTTGATACCATCTTTCCTCCTTATTTCCTTTCTCACTTAAACAGTATCCAGGCTGACATTGAAAGGTCCTTTCTTCAGTTAAAGTAAGATTTTAGTTTCACGTATAGAAAAATTATAATAGAGGATAATAAAAATAATTTATTGCAATAAAAAAAACTAAAAATCTCCTTACATGTGCTATTTACATTGTATAAAATAGGGGCTTGTATGATGTAACTTTAAATAATATTGTAATTACTGAGAGTGTGTTAATAGATGTATTTTAATTTATAAACCAGAAAAATAATAATTAAATTTTTTGTAACACATACCTTGAAACTGCTACACTATCATCACTACACACGCATTACATAGTTACTCAAGCCCGCCACCGTATATGCTCGTACCTAGGCCTATAACAAAGGCAGTATTATAAGCAAGTGAGAAAATAATTGAGTAATCAGGAATTAACACCGTATTTAGAAGCTTATGGATCAAGACATTGCCTTACCACTGGTACCTTAACCTCAAGAAGACAGCATCTCAAGAAGCGAAAATAATCGATTAAGACAACAAAACTAGACTTCAACCTTAACCGAGCTAAACTGCCAGCTGTAGAAACCGAAGTTTATAATACAAAATTTAAATTTATCTGCAATTTTTGTTCGTCTTTGTAGCTTTTAATTTATTAGTAATTGTATATAACAGTTACTTCGAAAAACTAGGCTACTACAATATTACTATAACCATGCAAATTTAAAATGTCAATTTATTCATAATTCATAAATTTTCTCTGTATATAAATTTCAATGAAGTAATTATTAATAATTATATAAATTTTTGGCTGAAAATGTAAAATAAATTTTATCAAAATAATAAAGTGTTTATATCATTTTCGAGAGCTAGGAAATTATTTTAATTCACTCAGTTATTAGAAATTAGATATAATTTTAATTATTGACCACAATAATTACGTTCTATTTTGAGAGTATTAAATTAAAAATACCGAACTTCAATTTGTTATTTGTGTAAATAATTTAGTACCCATATTATTGCACATTGGACCTGTATTATTTTGCGATTTGTTATTAAATTTGCTTGCTTTTGCGACGTGCGTGTTCGTTGAAATCTTTTTCTTCGAATCTTTAAATATTAAAAGTTTGTGAACGAACTGCTTTTGTTAAAGACGACTTCGTGTGTTCATTATCTTTCTTTCAATTCCGCGGTTTTATAGTATTTCCTGATTAATTCTAAAGCCCTCTACACGCTGGTAGAATGCTTTACAGCGAGAGTTTCAAAACGGTTGCCACTTACAGAATAGAGGGTAAGGTATAATAATGGTTATATTCTTTTCTCCATAGCTTTTGGCGACCACAACAAAGCTCAGTTTTCTGCTATTAGTTCTCTTTCTTATAAACCAATCTTTACCCCCCTTAATTCTGCAAATGTTAGTGCATACGAAATTCTCCCTTGTTATATATCTTGTTGAGGTATTAGGGGGGTTACAAGTTATTATTCAAAATTTCTTAGTTATTATCGTACATTAAAAAATATCTATTAGTATTAACGTTGTATAAAGATCAAGCTTGTGAAAATATCAATGTTAATTAAAGAAACTCTCAAGTATAAACACATATTTAATATCTTAAGTAAAGTTTATTAAACAATACACTAGGAGAGAGTATATGGCAAACCTGACTTTTTCAAGATTTTTTCACGGTAATGGAAAAGAGGAAAAAGATGTGTTTGAAGTAGAAGTTTTATAAATTAAAGTACGTACAAGACAACAAATTTTAGACAGCTTTGGTCACAAAACAAAGTTTCTATCTCGATTTTGGGATTGATGACCCATTAAACAATAAAAACTTTGTCTTAACTACGTATTTTCCTTTACAAAACACAAACCAAATTGGCCTAAGGCAAAATATGGAAACGCAATAAAAATATATTAAACATTTAAATATCCAACCAAACTACCAACCACATGCATGCTGTTCAGTCAGAATAGTTGACTGACAATTATCATCACATAACATGGGAATAAGCGTTCACGGATTCCAGAGAGGTTTACAACATATTGTTTCATTGTGTGAGACAGTTCGATTTACTCTTTACTTCAGGAAAACAAAAGGCTAGTTGGATTAAACGTTTAAATATCCAACCAAACTACCAACCACATGCATGCTGTTCAGTCAGAATAGTTGACTGACAATTATCATCACATAACATGGGAATAAGCGTTCACGGATTCCAGAGAGGTTTACAACATATTGTTTCATTGTGTGAGACAGTTCGATTTACTCTTTACTTCAGGAAAACAAAAGGCTAGTTGGATTAAACGTTTAAATATCCAACCAAACTACCAACCACATGCATGCTGTTCAGTCAGAATAGTTGACTGACAATTATCATCACATAACATGGGAATAAGCGTTCACGGATTCCAGAGAGGTTTACAACATATTGTTTCATTGTGTGAGACAGTTCGATTTATTCTTTACTTCAGGAAAACAAAAGGCTAGTTGGATTAAACGTTTAAATATCCAACCAAACTACCAACCACATGCATGCTGTTCAGTCAGAATAGTTGACTGACAATTATCATCACATAACATGGGAATAAGCGTTCACGGATTCCAGAGAGGTTTACAACATATTGTTTCATTGTGTGAGACAGTTCGATTTACTCTTTACTTCAGGAAAACAAAAGGCTAGTTGGATTAAACGTTTAAATATCCAACCAAACTACCAACCACATGCATGCTGTTCAGTCAGAATAGTTGACTGACAATTATCATCACATAACATGGGAATAAGCGTTCACGGATTCCAGAGAGGTTTACAACATATTGTTTCATTGTGTGAGACAGTTCGATTTACTCTTTACTTCAGGAAAACAAAAGGCTAGTTGGATTAAACGTTTAAATATCCAACCAAACTACCAACCACATGCATGCTGTTCAGTCAGAATAGTTGACTGACAATTATCATCACATAACATGGGAATAAGCGTTCACGGATTCCAGAGAGGTTTACAACATATTGTTTCATTGTGTGAGACAGTTCGATTTATTCTTTACTTCAGGAAAACAAAAGGCTAGTTGGATTAAACGTTTAAATATCCAACCAAACTACCAACCACATGCATGCTGTTCAGTCAGAATAGTTGACTGACAATTATCATCACATAACATGGGAATAAGCGTTCACGGATTCCAGAGAGGTTTACATCATATTGTTTCATTGTGTGAGACAGTTCGATTTACTCTTTACTTCAGGAAAACAAAAGGCTAGTTGGATTAAACGTTTAAATATCCAACCAAATTACCAACCACATGCATGCTGTTCAGTCAGAATAGTTGACTGACAATTATCATCACATAACATGGGAATAAGCGTTCACGGATTCCAGAGAGGTTTACATCATATTGTTTCATTGTGTGAGACAGTTCGATTTACTCTTTACTTCAGGAAAACAAAAGGCTAGTTGGATTAAACGTTTAAATATCCAACCAAATTACCAACCACATGCATGCTGTTCAGTCAGAATAGTTGACTGACAATTATCATCACATAACATGGGAATAAGCGTTCACGGATTCCAGAGAGGTTTACATCATATTGTTTCATTGTGTGAGACAGTTCGATTTACTCTTTACTTCAGGAAAACAAAAGGCTAGTTGGATTAAACGTTTAAATATCCAACCAAACTACCAACCACATGCATGCTGTTCAGTCAGAATAGTTGACTGACAATTATCATCACATAACATGGGAATAAGCGTTCACGGATTCCAGAGAGGTTTACAACATATTGTTTCATTGTGTGAGACAGTTCGATTTACTCTTTACTTCAGGAAAACAAAATGCTAGTTGGATTAAACGTTTAAATATCCAACCAAACTACCAACCACATGCATGCTGTTCAGTCAGAATAGTTGACTGACAATTATCATCACATAACATGGGAATAAGCGTTCACGGATTCCAGAGAGGTTTACAACATATTGTTTCATTGTGTGAGACAGTTCGATTTACTCTTTACTTCAGGAAAACAAAATGCTAGTTGGATTAAACGTTTTAATTCAGCCAAGGTTGTGGACATCGGGAGCGCGAACAACTGGAGATTCATCAAGGGTATAGGAAACGTTTGCAAAAACGTGATAAATACGCGCCATAAAGAAACTAACTGCGCACTTCTTCGAGTTATGAACTAGAGGTATTAGGACTGATGTGTGTAGAAGGGGGTACTCTGAATATTAGTACTGAATAACACCGTTTTCGCATAGCACTGAAACATCATTTGCTTTCAAGTGCTTGTATATATTACTATCATCACATGTCTCCACAGAACTACGGAGATATGCAATTGTTGATAGAACAACAATTGAATTATTCAAAAGCAGACGGAGTACCCAGAAAAAGTGTTCTGAACTATTTGAAGGGAAACGGTACCCTGTTCACTACTTCAAAAAAGTAGATATTGTTTTCGGAGGTGCTATAACACCTGGGCTCTGTGATTAGCCATACAAAGTCGGTGATGTACCAAAATTGCAGATATTTCTACCACAACTATGCTGGCCAACAGGGATTTGGAAGAAATTGCTTCTGGGGAAATTTACTTAGGCTCAGACAGACCTTCAGTAGAATGGTCTACGACGCTCAAATTACACCAAAGCTCCACTCTTAGTCAAATTAAATAATTTTAAGATAATTTTGTAAAAAAAATTGAAAGTTTTAAAGAAAAATATCAAAATACTCACGTGTCTGCGATATTTTGTAAACTCTCTCTGGATGACCTTGACCTAGTAAAAAAAGTTCAAAAACTCAAAACTAGGTCAAAGAAAAACCACACTTATTATATGTCACGCTTCGGTGACCTTGGAATACTCAGTACCTCATACGTCATGCTTCAGTGACCTTGGAATACTCAGAACCTCATACGTCATGCCTCAGTGATCTTGAATACTCAGTATCTCATACGTCATGCTTCAGTGACCTTGGAATACTCAGTACCTCATACGTCATGCTCAGTGACCTTGGGATACTCAGTACCTCAAACGTCACACTTCAATGACCTTGGAAACCAACTCTTAATAACTAATTTCAACGGTTTTTGTGTTCACTCATGCGTGAGATGAAAAGCCCTAAACCCCCTACTCAGCTTATTCTGGTTAAATCATGCTGGACGTGCTATCAGCATAGCAGCACTCGAGTAACACTGTAGAATGAAAACGCTTCTAGTCGTAATTTTCTAAACAAGTATTTGGTAATTTCGCTATATAGATAACTTACCCTTCAAGGGCTCCAATGCATTTTGTAAATTTCCAACCTGATACAAACCAATGACGTATAGGTTTGATCTTTATCTGTAGGTATGACCTGTATGTACTTGTATGTAAATTTCATTCAATAAATCTCAATTTGTTTTTCGTGGTGTCTGAGAATGTGTCAAATTCTACTGTACTTACAAGTTTTTCAAAATATAAGGAAAGAATCACATTCTGAAGCCAAATGTAGAGAACACATTGGTGCTCCTACTATTGGAAAAATGAATGCACTGCATTAAACAACAAGCTTAACTCTACTTACAGAACTAATTGTTGATTTTTGTTTGATAGAAAAATGTCCACAGCAGCTTAAACATGGTGTTATTCTGGGAGCTAATTGTCGAGAGTTACGGCCCGATAAACTTATTTGTTAACAATTTTAGTAAAGTTGAGTTGATTATTCCAACCAAAAAATAGTTTCATGGGAAATAGGTTTAGTTATATACTTTAATAATGAAATAAATAATTTTTAATGATGTATTATATTGATTTTTACTACTGTTTTCAAAATTTTATTAAACTTTAAAAGAAGTCAGAAATATTGACTAAATATTAAATTTTGTTAAATAATTCTTAAAAAACGGACCTGGTTGAACAGTTGAGTACAAACATTGGTAGAGCTAGATAAACTCATTCTTACTAGGAAGTAAATTCCTTAAACAATGATATTTCTTAATGGGTTTTAAAGATTCTACTTATAATGAATCTTGTATAGCATTTATCGGATCTAGAACATTACTTATCAGAGAGAGAGAATATGTTTACACTTTCGTTCAATATACAAAATATTAATAAACCCACATATCGACTTCTTGTGACACGTTTACACATGTCTTCGTGAAAAGCGCCAAAACACTTTCCTCGCCAGCCAGCTTATTATGTAGACAATCGAAACATAAAATTGTGGTTTTGTTATTTATTGTTTACAAACAAAACACAAAATATTAAGGGTTGCGACGGCCCCACCCACCTCACAAAGATGAATATTTTGAACAAACATCGCCGATCAAAGTCAGCCCTTGCCAAAATCTGCCAGAGAACTAGTCACTGGATTTTATTTTGAAAAACCTAACTCGCGGAGATTTAACCCTTTGGATACTGTTTCCCGGGGAATGAATTCTTTTTAGGCATCTCAGCCTAATGACCAGGGTATCGGAGTGTGTAAGAAAATTGTTTATTAAATAAATTTCAACTCAATTGGTAAGTTAGTAAAACACACTGTTTTTTTTTAAATTTTATATTATTTTTCGCTTTAGCACAGATTTATCACTTTTATAAAATTTAACTTCTTACAAAACTAGTACTCCATACGTTTTACAGAATTTCTAAAGCACTATACAAAATTAATGAACTTAGTATTTATTTCTTAATGACTTTGCCCTAGCTTTTTATTTGGATATTTTAATGCCTTTTAACCCTACGGTTCCTAATGTAACCCTTTGCAAAATGTACTTAATTCTAGCATACATTTATATCCTGAATACTTTACTCCGGAATACTTTTATCCGGAATGCTTTACGGTTATATTTAAGTTATAGAAAAATACACAAAATATCCCTAAAAGGATAAACATAATAACATTTATAATTTCATAAGAAAAATCACTTTTGCAAGTATATCACATTTTACCAGAATGTTTCACCTATTCAAAAGAAAAATAGTTTATTGAAAATATATTTATATATAATAAAAATAGTTTTATTATTTTAGAGAAAAGTGGTAATTTTTATATTTGTTAATGTAAAACATGTTATATGTTTTACATTATTTTATAATATGTCATAGGTACCTATATTATAGGTATGGCAGTTATTGTTCAATTACTTAGTTCAATTTCCGAATAAAATAGGTAAGTACTTATTTGATTTGAAGATCATAATTACCAAAATAATTATAAAAATACCGACCCTGTCAGCTAAATATTAATAATTCTACTAAACGATATGATTGAAATCATAAACATTTGATGTTTACGTACTAGTACATGTTATAATATTTTGGCGTGAATCAAATGCTTCAATTTTTGACTATAATAATATAAACATTCCATTAATTTGAGGTCCATGTAATTTATTTTGAGGCTTGCATGTCTGAGACCGAAATAATTATTTCTAAAGGGCCTACGAATTTGACAGATGTTGTTGGTGGAGTGGGAGGAGCTACCGTCCAATCAAAAGGCAGTACTTGCCTTACATTACTTTGCCGTCTGGATTTAGTTAATATGCATTTAGCAGGACATTATCTGAAATGTTCTTATTACTCTTGAATGGTATAATCGACATTTTCCTAAACCATAGAATAGTATAAAATTAAAATCACTGAACCAATATCACAGATAAACCACCAATGAGAATTTATCCTTGGAAAATTAGTAACTGGAAAATAATATAATCAAACCAGTGGATTCTCTTGCAAGAGCAGACGCTTCTGTACCGTGACAGATTTCTTTGTTTTTGTTTGGTATAATGGTCGTAATTATGAATTTTAGCTAAATTTGTTTTAAGACAACAGTAACATTTAATGTAAAAATCTTTTACTAAGGAATTAAATCAAAATCTTATTTCAAGATGACGATGTTCTGTCATCATAACAACTTAACCTACAATATTTATCTTTGACTTTTCATTTCCCATTTTTAAATAATTATAACCCTGATTTAAAGTTATACCATTATTAATGGGTAGAAATTATCAAACAGATAGTACGACTGTTATTCTGAGAAACAAATTACCAAGGAAAGCTAAAGGCAGCTTATTTGATAAAGATTGTTTTGAAGAAAATGCTCTTAAAATTGCAGGTAAATATCTTACTTTTAAAATGTTATCTTTAATAATTTATAATAAAGCTTTGTTTCACAGTCGTAATTTTGCTAATAGCTCACTGTTACTCGATATTTTTAGTTTACAATTGTTACTCAAAACTACATTCTAACACAAGTGTTTTTTTTTTTATATAGGGAACCATAAACAGTGGTTGAAGTTTGCATTAATAATTTCTATACATAATCTTATTTCTAATTATCGGTGACCTAGACGTCATAGAAGAGGACAAAAATACATTTTACAGCACAAAACTTTATAAACCAGTTTTTTTAAACTGAGTACTATATTATACTACATTACAATATACCTATAAAGTATCCAGTTAAAATAGATTTGGTTTTAAAAAAATGAAGTTTTAAGGATGTATGGTATATTCTTGACAGCTGAAATAATATTCATTTTGCTATACTTTTTTCATTGTCACATGGAACTAAGAGGCAGTGTTCCATTGACATTCCTTGTTTTACCTTAATGGTAAATTTGTATTTAAGAAATCAAAATCAGTTATAAATGAATTCTTTTGTAGGCATATTATAATAATTTAGTGCTTGGTATATAAAAACGATATTGATTTGATAAAGTCTTTTGTTTGTCAAAAGTGATGTTATTTGTCTTTTCCTCAAATTTTTTAATTTTTGGCGTATCAGCACAAAGTTTTAAAGTTTTGTTGATATTTACTTCCTTTCCTCAAAGTAATCGATATTTACCAAAAAAATTATATCGAGTAATGGAGTAGGTCATCAGGTACACAGTAAAAATAACAAACTTAAGCTCACATAAAAAAAATAAGAAGTTTGGAAAGAAGTTTAGATCACCAAAAGTCTGGGTAAAGATTTGTATAGTTTTGGATTTGTCAAGGACGGTAGTTGTTTACCATTGGTCCACCACTAAGTTTTTATTAAGGTATATTAAAATATAACTACATAGTATAGGCTAGATTTGGTAATTAATAAAAAAGGAAATAAACTTGAGCGATATGAGGTAACTAAATAACTAGCAATGAAGAGCACAGTCAATTTTTGTATAGGCTAGGTTGTTGTATCATATCATGGAACAAGAAGCCAAAATTATCATAATCGAATACTTTATAGCAATATCTTAATGTAGTAAGATTAAAATATAGTTCTCTGTTTTATGAAATTAATGATTGCAGTTGTGATACAGTACATACATTTTTCAAAATTTGTAAGTTTGGGGTGTGAGCAAAAATTTTTGCTATTCTTTCCATGTTCCTGATTACTCTCTGCATTGTCCAGTATATTTTCTTTTGTTGCTAAAACCAGTTCATGAGTAAAGAAAATTAATTTCATTTTTTCTGATTCTGAGAATTTTCTGCATCACAAGATATAATATTTATTGCAATATCAATTTCTTCTTAGATGCTGTTACCCATTATTTTTAAAATACTTCTTTAGAAAGTGTGTTAATTTTGAGGTAGAATAGCATTATATTAAGAACATTGCATTTATATTAAAATATGCTTACAAATTATTCAGTTATGATAGATTTGGTTGTCAAACAAAAACTTTTTCAATTAATAGTAAATGACAGTGAAGTCAAGTTGTAGACATCAATTTGGAAAATAACTGACATGTAAGATACTAGGCTATGCTACCTATGTAGCTGCTTCTTTGCCGTTAATATTAGGCTTAAAACATTTATTATTTTTCTTATAACCATACCTATCTTAACGAAAACATTTTATTCCTAGATTGTAAAGTGACAAAATGATACAATTTAGTATAAAATAGTGCTTTATTATTTAAACAAAGGTAATACCTGGCCCCAAGTCCATCCCTATTTTTTTCGTATTCACATAGTATTCAAAATAAGAAAGTGATTTTAAGCATCAGAAAACATAATAGGGGTTTGAAATTTTGTTTAAATTGAAAAATTAACCTCATTTAACATTGCAAAACAAAATCTAATACATGTAAAAACAAAGAAAATCAGAGTGGACCGTAATTCCTAATTCTAATCTAACATATGTTGTATTACTTTCATTTAAATGAATATGAACTGAAAGACATTTTCAATGCTGAGACCGGTCTGTTTTCTAAATGTTTGGCCAACAAGCCACTAACTTTTAAAAGCGACCCTTTTTTGGAGGAAAAGGAAGCAAAGATAAAATCACCATATTAGTGGCTGCTAACATGTTAGGGACATAAGAACTCAAATTGCTAGTGATTGTGAAAAACAAATCTCCGTGATTTTTCTGATCCATCAAGTCCTTAGAAACTCTTGAATTTTGTAGTACATTACGTTCATTGAATCTTATTAATCACTTCAATAGTTTATGACTATCTGAACTTTAAATTTTGTAAATTTGTTAAAACCTACTGAGACAGAATGTTTTCGATTGCTATGTGGCGATCTTCATCAGTGTCTTCTGCTTGGAGATGTTGGGTCAAGCGGTGACCGTTTTAAAGGCAGGTTTTCTATAGTATCAAAGAGTATGTACGATTTGTATTGTGTTTGTTCGTTAGAAATTGATTATGTGTTTAATAAGAAGGTGTAAATGACAAGTGAAATTTTCATTGAATGAATGTTGAAGCTCGACAAGCAGATCTCCAAAAAAAAGGAAAATTGCACTTTTAATCAACAATACACTGCAGAAAACGAATTTTAAAAAAGATTGTGACTACCGTAGAGAACAGTGAAATCATACCCAAAAACATTGTTAATCTAGGGGATTGCATCTTTGAATTGGCAAAAGTTTGGATTAATGACAAGAAGAAAACAACAGTTTAATTGTTTGTCCAAAGATGGATTTAATTCGGTCACACATGAAGAGGGCAGTAAAGACAACATGATTTTAGGTGAATTAAAAGTGAATTAAAAATGGGATTTTCTAAAAACTTCAGGAAACATTGCTGATGACGTTTCTCTTGATGATTTTATCTGCATGGATGAAGATGTGACTTTTTCCAATTTTACAGACAATGTTGACATCCAGATGAGAAACTCAAATGAACTTTTGGAAGATGATTATGACGACGACTGTGACAATGATTATGATGAACCTGAAGAGAAGAACCCTACAGATCATGAAGTTTTAATCACTTTTTCAAGTAAAACTTTGAACGCTAGAAACTATTTAAAAAGTACCTAAACAAATTTATCTACAGTATTATTTTATGTTTAATTTAATAGTTTTTTCTCCGGATACAGTCTGTGTAGTGCATAAAACAGTTTGCGTTATTTGAAATTAAATTGTGTTTATGAAGTATTCAAATAAAATTAGTAAAGACAGTTAGTAAATTACGGTACTGAATGTACTTTGATTAAATTCCACTGCATTCAAGTCATGCTTCCTGAGAATGAATTGGGAAGTGCCCTTATTTATTTTCACAGTAAGTTTTCATAAGCATTAGGTAACTTATCATAATAGCCTATACAGAATAGACCCTTATAAAAAATATTCAATATGGATGTCTAATATGGTACAATGAAGAAACATTCTGAACAAATTCATTAATCATAATTGGATTTTCAATAACTTGAATTTTCAAATAAATTAAGACATTATAAAAGATAAACCAATATTTACATTGGCATATTGTCCTACATAGGCTCGCAATATTATAATGTATTCCTTTTATTAATGCCTGCAATTGTATAAGATCAGTAAGATGGGGTGGGAGTATTCTTGACAAGACAACCTCTCAATAACGGATACCTCTCTACAACAAATTTTTTCTCTGGATAATCGACTTCGTTATACATAGTTTTTCTGTCTCTAACATGTGAGCTGCCACTAATATGGTGATTTTTTCTTTCCTCCAAAACAAGGGTTGGTTTTAAAAGTTAGTGTCTTGTTTGCCAAACATTTAAAAAATATAACCGTCTCATCAACATTGAAAATGTCTCAGTTTATAATCATTTAAAACAAATTTTCCTTCCTAAATTCAAATGTAGGGATATCAAAACTAGCACCTTCTCCTGAAATGACTTATTGAATGATACTATGCTCTTTTATAAAATTTTTCTACCCAGCTGTTTACTTGCGTAAAAGCCACTGTGTCCTAATGATACTGCAAATTCCAAAACCTTCTCTTTAATAAGATTTCCTGACAACCTTGCAGGAATTTTTCTCGCTCATTAACCCATTTAATCATCACCTTATCTATACCGTCATATGTGCAAAGTTTCATTTTCTTTCTTTGCAAATCATAAACAACACTTGTTTTAGAATCTGATGCCGGTTTTTTAGAATAGTCGATAGCAAACTCTGAGGTATACCAAATTTTTTTGCAACATCAAAACTTTTTACACCTTCATTAACCTCTCTTATAACACTCACTTTTTTGCAACACTTAAACACTTTCTTTTTGACATTTTATCACAGCACGACAAAACTCATTTCACAAATAAAATTGAGTAACTGTGCTAGCAAGATTGAAATGAATGACAAGAGAAAATGTTGGAAAGATGGGTAAGTACTGGAGGTCTGTATGTATAAACGCAGAGTTCTTAGAATTCTATTTCTACTGACATGCAATCAATTGCCGGTAGAATGGGCAAGTACTATAGGTCTGTATCTGTAAATGCAGAGTTCTAAGAATTCTATTTCTACTAACATTTAGTCAATTGCTGACGCGTGTTTAACCTACACGTCTGCTACCCTATCTTCTACCTAAATCACGTACCTGCTGAAAATAAACTATTCACAATTTAAACATTACATTTCTTCAGTTGAAGTGAAGAAAAAACTTCGTTATTGAGAGGTCCGGAATTTGTTACATAGAGGTAAATAAGCAGTGTAACTTCTAAATCTCATGGGACAAGGTTAAAATTCATTATGTAGAGGAGATTTTGTAATTTGGAGGTATGTTGTATACAGGTTTGACTGTTTTATATATATATATACATACACACAAGTAAGTTTATTGTTCAAAGTGTACATTGAAATGTAAGTGATGAATATATATATATATATATATATATATATATATATATATATATATTATTTTAAAAAAACAATCAAGGAACCAATTTACTTTTATTTGTTTTAAAATTATATTCTGTAACGTGATTATTTTATTATCACTGTAACTTGATCGTTGTATATGTTCAGCTCGACGAAAACGTGATACAGATCGTGTACGATTAAGGAGAGCAAATATGACACCTGAGCAGTTGCATGAAGTACGTAAAAGAGATGCAATGTTGAAAAAAGAAAAAAGATCAAATGAAAATGAAGAAGAAAAAAGTGTACGCCGTACAATTGGTGCTGAAAAAGCCCGAGAACGTAGGGCAAAGTTGAGATCTCAAAAATCTCCTGTCTTACTATCAAATGAGTCTGGCCTCTCTCATTTTGTAAGTATATAGTGGATTAATGTTTACACATAGAGCAAACGACACTGTATTTAGAAATATTTATTTTTAATGATTTAACCCATATGCTTTCCAGTTTGACCAGACATTGTTTATGCACTAAATATCCAATTAAATTGGACCAAATAAGGCTTTTTACTTTAAATTCCATAAGTTTAGTTTTTATGGTCAGATTGTTGTGAAAGTTGGGTGTGTTGTTCCAAAAATCCCAAGTTATTTTTGTAGTTAATAATTGTTAATTTATGATAAGTTTTATGTAAAAACACTATAAAATTTTAAAAATAACTTGAGTGTACCAACACAAAACTAAAAAGTAAATCTGATTTTTATAAAACGAAACACTATTTGACGCTATAATGAAATATTATTATTTTACATCATACCTACTAAGTATCCATAAATGTTAGGTTTGATTTTTAAAAAGTTTAAGTTTATTAAATAAAAATTCCTTATAAATTCCTTATAGGAAATAATGAAAACTTTTGATACTATCACACCTATTATTCACGAAAAAACACAACAAATTATAATAAAACATAAAACAAACACAATAAACAGACAAAACAGAAAAATCGAAAATTTTTTCAAAACAACAACATAACCTAAAAAATAGCCTAGAACCAATCCACACATCAAAACAACAACATAACCTAAAAAATAGCCTAGAACCAATCCACACCTCTAACAACAATAAATTCATAAACTTAACTAAAACACAATTTACTGAAAAAGAAAAAATAATAATAACAAATTGCTTCAAATATAACCTACCTAATTTCAACAAAAAACAAATAATAAAAAACCTAATAGTTGACACAGAATCTAACATCCACAAAATTACCCACCAAAATACTGAACACATAAGAAACAATATTAATAATAAAATTAACCTAATAAAAACGGAAAAAACAAAAAAACGGAACAATATATAAATAAAAAAGAAATTATAAAACTCAGAGAAAAACTAGAAAACGACGACTACTTAATATTAAAATCAGATAAAACAAATACACCAGTAATAATAGAAAATACCAAATACATCGATTCAATGACTAACTACATAAAAGAAAATAAATACGAACAAATCCCAGACCCAACTAACAAATACCTTATTACAATAAAAAACTTAATAGTCACTCACCGAAATACCCTAAACTATAACTAAAAAAAAAAAAAGAGTGATTCGACAATGGTCAAGTGACCGAAAGGTGCCTCATCACTCAAGGTAAAATTATTGCACTTAATGGTGGATAAAATTACTTACAATAGTAATATATTAACTTCATAAAGTCAGTGCAACGGAAAAACAATGGATAACGTAAAATATCAAGAATATATATATATATATTGTAGCATTTATAGAATGGGCTATATAATATTATTTAAGAATTGGAAAATAGATTAGAAATAACTCACACAAAATTTAGAAAGAAATTCATAAAGATATTGGTTAGGTTAAATTGAAATTAAATTTAGGTAAAAGCATAGAATTGTAAACAAGGTTTTTGAACTGGAAATGTATTAGGAAATTTGTTATATCAAATAACCTAACACATAAATTAAAATAAGAAAATCTAATAATAGTTATGTGTAAACAAATTTGTAAACTGTAGTAACATAGGGCCTAAGTAATTACTTGAAGGAGAAAGTGAACACGTTTGTAAACAAAAGAAAATTGAAAGGTTATGTTTCTATGAATTCGGCTCAAAACACACACAATTCGGAAATATCACAAAAGTAAAACACAAAGACACTTCACACACTAATAATATTAATAAAATAAACACTGGAAGGTTTGTTGACGATAGGAAATTGAAACAGTAAGTTTCAACCAGGTTTAACCAAGTTAAAACGCCATTCTAAACAAGCTTGTTCTTCTTGGTATAATCAGCTGGTAAAACGGTGAAAATAGTTCGTTGACATTAACATGTGTGAAAGTCAAGGAAACGTCAGCTGTAAAACAGATGTAGGTCAGTGTGACAATCGATTCTAGTGAAGAAAAAGAAAACAAACTAGATTACAGGCAACATGTGTTTTTTTAGAAGAAGAAGCCGCCATATTCTTTTCTTTAACAACTTTAAAAGTAAAACGAAAGCGTTAGTTGAGTTGGAGGTAGCGTGGGTGACGCTCTAATATCGGATCTGCCAGGACCAGTCAAAATTCTATTTATTTGGAAAGAGTTCGTCTAAATTATACCGTTTTGTTAAGAAGATTGGCCAACTTAAATTAAGGAGAAGTGAATTACAAAATGTAATACTGTGTAAATATAAAGTAAAGTAAATAAAACGAATTTAAGTGTGTGAATTGTTTAATTGGAGAGAACGGGAATTTACGTAAGCGACCAGCAAAATTTTGATATTTATTAAGTTGAGTAATAGCGCTATAAAATAACTTTAGTGGACTTTTAAGATAGTGGAGAGGTTTAATTTTGTACATTAAAATATCTTGTAGTTAATTAATAGTAAGTAATAAGGAATAATCCAGTTCAAATCGTTTAGTTTTTTTTTATATTCAAAATTTAAGTTTTTCCATCAGGAAAATATTTATTAAAACTATGTTCTAAATTTAATATTGTGTTTTTCAAAATTTATTTAATTAACAAAGAGTTAATATAGCCCATACTATAACCCCGAGATATCAAGAGATCTTAAACTAGCCAAGGGTATTAAGATTGTGTAACTCTAAAATTAAAAGAAAAAAGAGTTAGTATATTTTGTTAAAAGTTGTCAAGTTTATTTTTGTTCTGTTTATTGTGTTAATTGTTTACTTGTTGAATTAATAAATAATTGTAATAAAGAATTTAAATTACAAATGCCTGAGTTGTGTTGTGTGTTATAAAAATAACTTTACATTTGGCGCAACAACGTGGGGCTCGATAAAATTAGAGATAAAATTTATTTAGAGAGATTTTGAAACAAAATTAATTTAGAACTTTTTATATGAAAAACATTTGAACTGGAAATAGATTTAGAAAAAATTTTGTAAAATTAAACACTGAGTTGAAGAATCAAGGCTAGGTTTATAGTATATATAAAAATTATTTATGTTTGTATAATAAGTTTACTTACAGCTAAAAAAAAGAAAAAATATAGGCGAGCTGGTAGTTGTAGGGGACCAGGAAAAAGGGACAATTTTAGAAATGAAAGAAATAGAATTGGAAGGCACAGATATGCCAATAGGAAACATTGAGGTAGAAGAAGCTAGGGGACTACCACCTATGCAAACCCAACAAAAAAAACAGGGAAATAATGAGAATGAAGATTTAAGGGAGATGATGAGAACTCTCATGGAAATGAGTGAAAAAGGGAGTGAGAAAATAAAAGAGGAGATGAAGGATATGAGAGAGGATCTAAATAGACAATTAAATATAAATAATGAAAAAATAAATAGACAATTAGATAAGATAGATGAAATAAAAGGGGTAATGAAAGATATCAGTGAGGATATGAGGGAAATAAACAAAAAATTAAAGGAAAATAGAGACGAAATGAGAGGGATGAAGGAGGATTTGAAATCCATAAAAGAGGAAATAAGGGAGGAAAATAGGAAAATGATAGAGGATATGAGGACAGAGGATAATACTGAAATAGAGGATGTGAGAAGAGACATAGAGGAAAAAGATAGAGAATTAGAGGAGGAGATTAAGGAAAATTTTGAGGAAACAAATGAAATAATAGCTGATGAGATAGAAATTAATAAAAAAGAGATAGAGAAAGTCGAATATATAACAAAGAAAAACACAGAAGAGTTAGGAGAGTTAAAATTAAGAAATGAAGTAGGAAAGATGGAGGTACTGCAAATAAAAAATTTAACAATTCAAACCGCAACTAATAAGAAAATTGAAAAGATTAATAAAATGAAAATGGTAATAGGAGAAAGAGGAGGAGTTAAATATCCGTCTCAATGCTTAGTGGTACAAAGCTTATTGAGAGAAATGATCATAGGTACGGATATGTTAATGAATGTGGAGGCACAACTCGAGTTTGGAAAATGGGAAATGGAATTTAAATATGAGAGTAACACAGAAAATAGAACTTATGAAGCAGATGGGAGATACAATGGAGATGTAAACGGTGTTAAGGCAAGGACAGGCGTGGGGACAAGAAAAGAGCATGGTGCCCACAGTCAATCGGAAAACTAAGACCATAGGAAACCCAGGAATAGAAATTAAATAGAGGAAACAAGTTTACAGGCATTAATAGACACAGGCAGTAAAATGACATGTATCCAGGAGAAGTCGAGAGAAAGGAAAATAACAAAGGATAATAAGATGGAAACAACAGGAATGACTCAGGATATAAAAGTATTAGGAGAAGGAAGCGAATGTAGGAGGGATAGATAACAAATAAACCGGAAATGACAATGGACCAGAAATGACTTAATAATTAAACAAACACTTGAAAAAAAATAAAGAAAGAAAAAATATATAAATTTAAATAAAATAGGAAGGGAGATATTAAATATAGGTAAAGGAAGCAATATGAATAAACTCTAGGTGATTATGTGTATAAGAAAACGTTAGCAGGAGATAAGTTTTAAGGGATGGTAACTATATCTATGATAATTTATTAGAAACTTCGTCGAATATTGAGAATAATGAATAAAGATAAATAGGTATCTATGTTAATAAATATTGAAGCATCGTTGTAATAAATAAAATATGGTAATTGTGTATTTAAACTTCGTCGTATTGTAAGGGAGAATCTGCGTTGATAAATAATGGAACTTCGTCGTATATATTATATATTGTAAAAGAAATATGCATCTATGATAATAAATATTAAAGCATCGTTGTAATAAAAATATGGAAATTGTGTATTTAAACTTCGTCGTATTGTAAGGGAGAATCTGCGTTGATAAATAAGTATTAAAACAAAATTTATATTCGTTGATATAGGGATAGTGTAATCGAAGGAACTATAGATATGATCAAATAGAGGATATAAGATTGCAACCTTTAAAAATATTAGATGTTAAACTTCATACAAAATAAACTGGAATGATATAAGAAAATAATTGAACTGGATGTGAGATTGGAAGGGGAGATAAAATACTAACTTAGAACTGAGAGTTAGATGAAGCTAAAAGCAAAATAAATATGAGATAAATAATAAACAAGGAATAAACAGAAATAAGGGAAAGAGAAATGTTATAACCAATTTGACCAAATCTAGACATACTATGACTCGGATAGGCTGGGATTTAAAGACATGGTCTCAGAGAATATATATTATATTAAATAAATATTGAATCAGACTTAGGATTGGAAGGGTTCCAATTGTAATAAATGTAAAAAAAAAAAAAAAAAAAATATATAATTATGGAAGAAATTGTAAATACCAGAACATGATTTGTTGTTACTATACGTTAGAATTGTTAAAGAATTGTTGGTTGAATGTTAGTTATAAGTATAGTGTATTGTTAGAAGATATGTTAAGTAATATGTAGCTTGAAGTGTTCAGCTCAGTATTTGATTGTTAAAGAATTAAGATAAAATTGTGTCGTAGGAATTAAGTATAAATGGACAATTTAAAGTATAAATGTTAATTTAAATTTAATTAAAAAAAAAAAAAATATGTATATTTAATCAAGCTTGTAAAATGTAAAGAATGTGTAATGTAGAGATTAGTAATATTTTTTTTATTTAAATTAAATTAGGGGACATTGTAACATTTATAGAATGGGCTATATAATATTATTTAAGAATTGGAAAATAGATTAGAAATAACTCACACAAAATTTAGAAAGAAATTCATAAAGATATTGGTTAGGTTAAATTGAAATTAAATTTAGGTAAAAGCATAGAATTGTAAACAAGGTTTTTGAACTGGAAATGTATTAGGAAATTTGTTATATCAAATAACCTAACACATAAATTAAAATAAGAAAATCTAATAATAGTTATGTGTAAACAAATTTGTAAACTGTAGTAACATAGGGCCTAAGTAATTACTTGAAGGAGAAAGTGAACACGTTTGTAAACAAAAGAAAATTGAAAGGTTATGTTTCTATGAATTCGGCTCAAAACACACACAATTCGGAAATATCACAAAAGTAAAACACAAAGACACTTCACACACTAATAATATTAATAAAATAAACACTGGAAGGTTTGTTGACGATAGGAAATTGAAACAGTAAGTTTCAACCAGGTTTAACCAAGTTAAAACGCCATTCTAAACAAGCTTGTTCTTCTTGGTATAATCAGCTGGTAAAACGGTGAAAATAGTTCGTTGACATTAACATGTGTGAAAGTCAAGGAAACGTCAGCTGTAAAACAGATGTAGGTCAGTGTGGCAATCGATTCTAGTGAAGAAAAAGAAAACAAACTAGATTACTGGCAACATGTGTTTTTTTAGAAGAAGAAGCCGCCATATTCTTTTCTTTAACAACTTTAAAAGTAAAACGAAAGCGTTAGTTGAGTTGGAGGTAGCGTGGGTGACGCTCTAATATCGGATCTGCCAGGACCAGTCAAAATTCTATTTATTTGGAAAGAATTCGTCTAAATTATACCGTTTTGTTAAGAAGATTGGCCAACTTAAATTAAGGAGAAGTGAATTACAAAATGTAATACTGTGTAAATATAAAGTAAAGTAAATAAAACGAATTTAAGTGTGTGAATTGTTTAATTGGAGAGAACGGGAATTTACGTAAGCGACCAGCAAAATTTTGATATTTATTAAGTTGAGTAATAGCGCTATAAAATAACTTTAGTGGACTTTTAAGATAGTGGAGAGGTTTAATTTTGTACATTAAAATATCTTGTAGTTAATTAATAGTAAGTAATAAGGAATAATCCAGTTCAAATCGTTTAGTTTTTTTTTTATATTCAAAATTTAAGTTTTTCCATCAGGAAAATATTTATTAAAACTATGTTCTAAATTTAATATTGTGTTTTTCAAAATTTATTTAATTAACAAAGAGTTAATATAGCCCATGCTATAACCCCGAGATATCAAGAGATCTTAAACTAGCCAAGGGTATTAAGATTGTGTAACTCTAAAATTAAAAGAAAAAAGAGTTAGTATATTTTGTTAAAAATTGTTAAGTTGTAAAATTTTGTTTTGTGTGTATTGTTTAATGTCGAGATGAAATGATAATAAATGTTAATGAATTGTTCCTGAGTAGTTTTATTTGTCTTAAATAAAAAATTCAATTTATTAAATAGTAAAACATAATTATATTGTATTGTGTCTCTTTAAAAATTATGTTACAATATATATATATATATATATATATATATATATATATCAATAAACATCAAACAAATTATCGTAAACTCAAGATAGGTACAAGGAAACACTGCACAATCAAGTTTCCCCTTTATGTTTTTTAGATAAAGTACCACAATCTCTATAATAGTTACAAAGAAATGATTTTGTATCCAAACAAAGAATATTACTGAACAGAGCCATGATCTAACTGAGAAAGGCTCTGGTCAACTTGCATAAAGAGATCATCCACGGCAAGTAAAACACGTTTCAAAACTTAATGGTGAATCTTGTCACTACAAAGATGGCGGAAAAACACACTTAATCTCTAAATTGAATAATGAAAATTGGCGGCCAAGAGTGACACTTCTTAAATATGGCACAGCTGACATCACCTCCTGACAAAAAGTGAATGACTCCTGCAAACATTTTTTTATGTGCAACATAAACTTTTTACCAGAGGAAACACTCAGTGTCATCTAGATCAGCCACTAAACTAGACAGCAACTTAATTGCAACTGAAACTCCTCTGAACTGGAGGAGGCCATTGCTGGACTCAAAATACGCAAATGCTGCTGTCCAAATGGAATATTTCCAGAGTTCATCACCCACCTATGTAAGAATTGTCCTATTGAAGCCTTAAACTACTACTGCCATGGTGCAGTAACCATCAACTAGTATTGGCTCTCTTTATCTGGTGATAATGGCTTAGTCCATTTCGATTTACTAACTGGGTCAGCTAGTCATGACAATTTATTAGTAGCAGGTATAAAGACTAGCCCAGCTAGTCCTGAATGTCATTGTTTGATTGATTTGTTTGTTTCAAGAGACATTATTTTCTGATATGTTACACACAAGGTCTGTGGTTCCAAGGGATATTTATCTACTCTCGAAACTTACATCATAAATAAATAAAAATATTTATGGCCCATTGACGTTCTGTCAGACATGTGAACACAATAGAATGCTTCAGCAGTTTTTATGAGTGAGTTAATTGGTATGAGCTCAGTATAGCTTTTACTCGGTGGCGGTCAGTAGTGTGAATATTTTTTATAATAGTACACCCTTGTGTATATATGAAATGAAAAATAATAGTTGGAGCCTAGAATCAAAAGCAAACTTCAAACCCTAAGTAACTTTTATTTTGTTTTTACTAATTATGATTACACAAACACATAATCAATTCACAAATAATAAACTAACGAACAAAATAGCGAATAAAATAATTGCACCTGTATAAAAGTATAATATTTAGTGCTTTGTAAGTGAGAATATTTTTATAGCAAAATACAACTCAATTAACACTAGGAATTAAACCTTACCAGCTAGTGTCTGCACCACACATGTAATTAGATCAGGAATGGGTTAAATGTACTTTTTATTGTGAAATCATTTATATAGTTCATATTTAGGTACATTTTTATTTAATTTTGAATTTACAACTATTGAAAATGAGTTTGTATTTTATTCATATAATTTGGAATAAAGTAATTAAAAAAAAAACAATAATTCGTCACACTATATAATTTTATTATTTTCACCGAGGTGACACATTCAACAGTTTATCACAACAACATAAAATTGGTTAAAAAGCTCCATTTTTAAAACTAATTATTTATAAGTGTATATTTAATTGCAAAATATATAAAAACTTTGGCAAAGGTAGCAATTATTTGATTGTATGATGACTGGTGTTTTGAGAAATGTAACCCTTTGTCAACTTAATTGAGCCGTAATTGACTTTATAGATAGAGTGAGGTATCGAAACTTTGTTTTACAAATCTATAAGATTTTAGAGATATTTATAACAAATAGAGTTTGTAAATTGTAATGTAATTGAGTGTTTAATATATTGAGTGTAGAAAGATCATTACATGTGACACCAAATACATATTAAACTACATTTACAAACTGTAAGTCCCAGTCCTCTCACAACAACCTCAAGAACAATTCAAAACCAACATCACAAAGACATGTACAATTCCTCTAGTGTATATAAACTAACAGTTCATTCTCCAGTTTCTATTTTTGCCAACAGGAAGGTTATTTTCACTCATTCAGCCCGACCCAGAGAGGGGGGGAGCAAGGGGCCCTGGGCCCAGCCGGATTGGTGTTTTTTTACTGCGGAAATAATTACTTGTGTGGCGAGATCCATTAAAGAGATTAAAACATTATATCAATAAAGTATAAGAAGTACAATTTGCAATTGTTCAAGCTTTAAATGGCAAAGTAATAATCATAAACTGAAATGTTCTATTCACACAAAATGCAATGTGTTAGTTGCTATAAACTATCGGCAGTTTATTCAATAAAACTAAACAGACACAGGTTAGATTCAGTAGGCCTAGTTGGTTTTAACACAGAAACAATAATTTATTTATAATGCCATGCAAATTATAGGGTTGTATAAGTCTATGTTAGAATTAATGAAGGGGCCCGTACTTATGTTTGCCCAGGGGCATATGTTTTTCTCTGGAGGGGCCTACACTCATCAACAACTCAAAAAAGAACTTGCATATCACTCAATCAAATTAAAACCCCTTATCTTCACAAATCACAACTACATAATCATAAATTTTATGTAAACTTGGTGAGAATAATAGACTTCAGAAAACCAAGCAATGTCAGATATGCAGTATATATGCTTACTTATTGTCATACTACAATTACCTTGTCCTCCTCCAGGCTGATCTCTGCTGGCGTGCTGCAGGGATTTGTACTTTTGGGTCCTCTCCTTTATCTCCTGTATACAAACAACATTCCTCTCCTCCCAGGCGTTTCCCTGTCCTTGTACGTGGATGACACTATGTTCTTTTGCAGCTCCTGGAACATTCCTAAAGCCTAAAGGACCATCCAAATAAAACATCGCCGTGGCTCTATAAATGGAGAATAGCGGTCAAAAGCAAATCAGAAGCGATATGCTTCACTATAAAATATTGGCCGCAGACCGGAGCCATCACTCTCGACGGGTGGGGGTCAATTCCATGAAGGTCCTCAGTCAAGTACCTTGGTGTCATCCTCCTCACCTCACATCAACTCTGTCCTTTCCAAAGGAATAGCTATCCGTTTTAAGCTATTCCTCCTCCAGTCTCGCCACAGTCCTCTACCTTTAAAAGTAAAAGTACTTCTTGCTTATCCGTCCTGTCATCACCTACTCAGTGATGAGTCTGGTGGCCACTCTGCACCGAAATATCCAAGAAACGTTTCAAAGCCTTCCAGGCATTATCTCTTACATTCATCTCAAACTCCCCCCCCTCTTTCTCACTAACCACAATATCCGTCATTCATTTAATGCTCCTATCCTGTCCGACTACACACGTTCCCTTTCTGCAAAACTCTTTGACACAGCCGAAAGCTCCAAATACCCTCAACATCCAGAACATTAGCGATATGTCTATGTATGCGGAGTAAATGTTTATGTTTGTGTCTGTTCCATTATTTTTAATCATTTAAGACAACTATACACCCCTCTATGGACCAGTGGATATTTTTGTCTCTGCCTGTAATTAATTTTATCCATCTTGCCCTCATACTCATAAATTGATAACTGGTTTTGTGCGTATCACCTTAAATCTCTAAATAAAATCAAGAACATATCAAAATATTTGGAATATGTTCAAAGACATTTATACAATTGTCTTTTAGCCTCTCTAACTCGTCCTTTGTAACATAAACGCACTTGAACACCAATAAAAAACAAAATTCTGATGAAAATATATAAGTTGTTATCTTTATATAAGAGCAATACTCACATGTGTTTGGTTAAAATGTTCATATAGACTATGACCTGACCAATATTTGATCAATGCAGCCTTAAGAAACTGTTATTAAGTGCTGTGATACTCCCATTTTATCAAGAATATCATAAACATTATGGCCATTGTCCTTTGCTTGCTGTTAAATTTTAATATAAGACTTTGTGAAGTTTATGTAATATATATAAACACTCTAAATGACTAGTGTTATCAACACTAAACACTTTTTCAATCATTGCAAATGTTTTTATCATTTAAAAGATTTGTATTTTTCCAAAATGTGCATTTTTTTTAATTATTACAAAATTTGTACAATGAATACACATAAAACAATATATCTAATTGTGTGTGTTAAACTGTTTACAGTAGTTTTTGCAGGTTTCCATTTAACTCTCAAACTACACTAGTACTAATATATACCAATACAGTTTTATATATTACTTAATTTTTATACATTTACCACTGTACCAAATAACCCATTCTTCTTCTTATTATTATTATATGATACTTTTCAGATGGATCTTGAAGAACGAAAAGACTTGCTTTATGAACCTACTGATGATCCATTGGGCCTTTCTGGACCAGATGGGTTTGACTCTTTACAATGGGTAAATTTTTTGTAATAGATATATCTAATACAACCTTCTTCTATCTGCCTTTCTGTTTTCATATCTCTTTTTTTACTTGATGTCTTTTAGATAACTTCTATGTGGCAGAACTACTTACTGGTGTGTACTGTAGTTTTGTGCTTATTGTCTGAAAGGTATTTTCAGAAATATTCAAATATTTATTTCGATTTCCTAAAATATATTAGAATATAAAATTAAACTTATGCCAGCATTGTTTATGTAATTAATTATGTACAGTAATACAAATGAACATTTTAGTAATATTTGAATAGAAAACAAGAAACACTCTGTTTCTTTAAGAACTTTTGAAATACTAGAGTGCTTTGAAAATTTCTCATAATTACCAATAGTGATAGTGCAAAGAGTTTCCTGTGCAATACAATGTCATTTTTGTAAACAAATAGGAGGGTGTTTCAGCGCTCCTAGTGGATGTTATCAGTGTTGTGATAACAGCAACAGTATAATGATTTGTGAAGAAGGAAAAAACGAATTCATCCTGTGACTTTTGTCTTTTTAAAAAAAAGGTATGAAAGCAAGTTCATGACTCTTCAGATCACATTATGGCACTTTTCTGCATTCAACTAAGAGGACAAAAAAATTTTAAATTTGGTCAGAACATCATAGTGATGATTTGCGTAGTGGTCATCTAACATATGTCCTATCCTAGGAAATATTTCAGTAGTTGATAAAATGACTTTTTAACAAGAAGATTTGGCAAGGTAGAAATTCATCTTTTATCAAGAAATATGTACTCACATACAAGTGCTATTGTCATGGCAAAAATTTTAAACTAAGATATGAATTGTTGATTCACTTACCATGTTTGCCTGATTTTGCTGCATCGGCCTTTCACCAAGTTAAAAACCCACCTTCGTAAACACATATTCTCCTCAAATGAAAGACTAATAAAGCTGATAAACTAAGGCTGACTCCCGCCTTTCTCAGTAAGCCAACTAGGCCTACCTGATAGTCAACCATAGCTTTGGTGCCATCTTTTACAATAGGCGACAGGTTATTTGTTTCCCCATGACTGTTCAGTACTTTCATACCTGCAACAAAAATGTCTTGACCACTGGCAGTACCACGCAGAGAGTCTACTACCAACAACTCTTCATTTATTGTAAAATCCTTGTCCACAGTTCTGACAAAAATTAACAACTAAGCGGTATCTGTTGTATCAGTGAATGCATCCAATATAAGAGAAAAGTAAGCCACCTATAATATAATAATACTTATTTTTTTTGATATGGGGTTACTTATTTTTCCAACCTTCTTAGTGACAGCTTGTTTCGAAAGTAAAACATTGTTGACACTATTACAAATGTTTTTATCACCAAAGGCTCGAATCATTTGTACACAGCATTTTTTAACAAACTCACCATCAGAAAATATTTTTTAGCCTTAGATATGTGCACTCACAATATATAAAGCTAAGAGTTAGTTTTTTTGCAAAGAAGTGGAATTATTAAAAAAAACTTTTTTGAGTACTAACCATTTTCTTCAAATCACATATAATCGTACGCCGAACGTCTCCTATATTTTTGTTTCACATTTAATAATAAATCAATAATCTAATGTATTTAAAATTATTTGGGGCTGCTTTAAATCTGGCTACGGATTAAGCGGCCCCCGGGTCACTAGGTAGACATTCCTGCTGTAAGCAATTGTTAGTTTTTCAAAATTATATAATATGTATTGTAGTCCAGCTTTATATATTGTAGCCAAATTGAGCTCTGATATGACAGTATACAAAGTAAGATCTGTAATCTGTTTTCTTTAATCTTCCTATGTTTATACGTATATATATACATATAAAAATGGTGAATTGAATACGTAAATTAATATAGCACTGAAGATACTCGCCAAGAGATCAATTTTTGTGTTTATTATATAGGTATGCAAAATATCATTTAATTGCTCTTCAGAGCAAGCCTAAACAGTTTTCTTCAAATAGTAAACATAGTTGTTTTAATAGGTTTTAATGTTATACTGAAAATTAAGCTTGAAATGATAAAACTGCACCTTTGAACAGAAGAAAATTAAATTTTAAAGATATATATTTTTTGTGTACTGCTTTGAAAATGTAAGTGCGTTTGCCATTAAAATATCAAGGCATAATTGTAATGTTCTGAGTTAAAGTTAACCCTAAATAATTAAACTTTGTTTCAAAATTTATTTACAAGTGTTCTATGCAGCAAGCCAAAAAAATGTATGAAAAACAGCTATGAAAATATTATGTGATATTATTTACACCAGAAATTTTGTGTGTAGAATTTTTTCATAAAAAAACAAAAATATACAGTTATTAATTAACCATTCGATAGACTACCCAGACATATCTTGGGCAAGTGCTTGGAATAATTTGAGTCATCTTGGGCGATCGCAAATATTCAGTATCACCTTAGATTAGCCCGAGATTACTTGTTCCACACATTTTAGTTTGACGATCTGCATTAGCATAGTTATGTCACTGTAGTGTCTTTTTTTCTCCTAGATAGCTTCAGTGTCTGTACTTCGCTTGTAGTGTGTTATCAACCAACAGTAAGCCTACAATATTCAGTATCAACTCAATGTTCAGCAAGCCTACATCTTGTCATTGTGTTTACTAAGTAGAGAAAAATGAGAAAAAATTGAGAAAAATTTAAAAGTAAGATGAAAGTAAAGATGAAAGCTTTCTTATGTTCAAGGGTTGTGGAAACAATTTATACCTTTAAAACAAGCTCGTTTGGGCATAAAAAAACTATTTAGTGTGTGGATGTAAAAGTGGTTATGTTTGGGATTTTGCAATCTACAAAGGCAAAGGTGAACGCTCTGGAAATATAAGCACTGAACAAGGCATTGACAACTTCCGAAGCTTGCCTAAGTCGTCACAAATAGTAGTGTCGCTGTGTAATGAGTTATTAGATAAATGGCATTGCTTGACCCTAGCCAACTTTTATTCATCTCCTCAGCTTGCTGATATCCTTGTTTCCCATCAGGCTGATACTTATGGTACGTTAAAATTGTGCTAAATTCAAATACCTTTAAAAATGAGAAAAGAAGAACTAAAAAACCAAAAACTGAAGAAAGGTGATATATTAGGTTGTCAACGAAGAAAAGTGACTGTAATAGCATGGAAGGACAAAAAGATAGTTTCTCTTCTTTCAATAATCGGTAACTCAAAAATAGTTGCGTTGGAAAAAAAAGGTTGTTGCAACTAAAAGATCTGAGTTTATCATTACATACATTGACACAAGGGGGGTGTTGATCAACACATTTTCAGTTACTCAACACAAAGAAAATGAGGTAAAAAGTGGTATAGAAAAGTATTTTTAAAAACCTTCTTGTATCTCTATATAATATCTTACCATTCTTACAGTATCTCTACCGTTCAAAGACTATCAGTTTGACAATGATCCAACTTTCTCATAGCTATAAATGTACTTCTCAAAGATGTATATGAATTTTTCTTTTACCCCCATCTGGTTGTCGTCAAAACCTCCATTGCATAACCTTAAATTGTTACAAGGGTTACCACACAATATCATAAATAGGATTAAAAATAAATGAAAAGAATAAAATAAACAAACTGGATTAACAGTATTGAACCTTGCTTCACAAACGGACAATGCGAAAGGAAAGCGAAAAGAAACTGCAACACAATGCAAGCGATGAAAAAAGAAAGCGTTTAAATTGTAACAAACAAAAATAATTGTCCAACACCATACATAGAAAGGAAAATAGAAAATTGCAAGGAAATTCGCTTTCTAATTTGTCACTTAATATTGTTATTCTGACATATGTATATACCTACATATTTATATTAATTCTAATTATAAAATAAAAAGAAACTAAAATAGAAATTTTCTTTGTTGATTTAAGTAGAAATATAATAAGAAGAATTACAGTTCATTACAAACAAAAAATTTCTAAGATAGTGGTAATTGAAGATACATGCCCACAATCTGCAGCTTAGTTAACATTGAATCATCCCACCAATGCTACAACTGTGAACAACAGGAAGGATCCTTTTTCCAACAGGATAAGAGTGAATAGTTTTTTGGTTAAGTCCAATGTCTTCAATAAATCATCTCTCCAATAATTATCATTTTACTACTTTATATTTTTTTTGCCTAAAATATAAAGTTTCTTGACATTATTATGATAAAACCTGTAAGAAAATAATTTCTATATTTATATTAAATCAAGTATGTCAATGTTTTTATTCTGTTTAGTGTATGTTTAAGAGACAAACCTTATAGGTAATAATAAATTATTTCTCTATTTATTATACATTTTAAAAAATTGTAATTGAAAATCTGTAAAAAATTGCTATAACTACAGTAAATCAAGTATTTTTATGATTTTATTCAGTGTAATATATATTTTTTTTAATGAATAAATCATGAAAAGAAGTAAATTAATTATGTTAATCAATCATCTGTATTTAACCTCAATGGAGTTTCAAAATTGATGTGCCTTATTAAAGGTTAATATAGGGTAATGAGTTTAAATAGCAGCTATTCATATGAAATGTAGAAAATATGGTGGAATCAGGGACATTTTAAAGTTATATAGAGCAAAACATTACTGATTTTTACACCTGGTTGAATTATGTTCATCATAAAGAAGCCACACAATATGAAGGTTATAACCTGAAGGTTATAAAAACAACTTTATCTGTATTTTTTGTAAACTTTTTGTAAAAGTATCATATTTTTAGTTCATACTGATAAAGGTAATCAAAGGAGTAGTTCACAGTATGCATTACAAGTGTTGTACAAAATAAAGATCATAAAATATTTTAAAATCATTTAATTTTTATATAATTACATGGATAATTAAAATGTTGTTAATTTCAGGTAACTGTGAAACATGAAGTTCCAGATGATGTAGAAGTATGTCAGGTAACATTTACAGACTTGCCTTTTAAAGCAGAACTACCTCCACCACCGCCTCCACTCCCACCATCTCCACAGCCACCTCAGATAGAGCAACCTGATCCTACAGAAAATGATGTTAAAAATGATAGTTATCCTTGGTCAGAGTCTAACGACCAGTCAGAGTCTAACGATGACGAACCAGAAGAGAAAGAGGATGAATTGGAGGTAGATAAAACTCACTGTTTTTACATATATTATTATTGCATGATCATGTAAAAATATAATTTGGGACATAATAGCAAATTCCAAGATCAGATATTAAACTTTTATTTAGTAATTTTTGAAATTTATAAATTAAAATATTGTACAGTATTAGATTTTCTTAGTAAAATAAAATTTCATAACATGCAGACAAATAAAATAAATTTTGAAAATATTTAATTTAGCTCTCAAGTTTTTGAAAATTTGTTGTGCCATAAGGTTAAAAAATCATAACTTTTTTCTCCATAAAATAATTTTAAATAATAAATTGTCAGTTTCGATACCAGGGCCATCCCTCATACATAATATTCACACTGCCATTTCACAATGTGGAAAGTTGGCACAATACTTGCTCCTAGCCAATATTGACAAAACATAGAAGTCAAAAGGTTTTAAACAAAAATTGTCTATGCACTTAAAAGTATGAAAAAGCATTAACTAACTATTCTTGTGTTTGAAAGATGTAAATTTTAAAATTGGCCAGGAACAAAATGGAAAAATTGCAGGATTATTTGACTTCAAGAATGACAGAGGGGTTAGATTGGTACAATTTTGTTGAGAAGAACATTTTAGTTACAGATAAGATATTATATTGACATTATAAAATTATAACAGTTTTAAGGATAACTAGGTATTAATATAAAAAGATATAGATCATTATAAATTTTATTTGGGAAGCTAAAGGGAACAATTTCTGTGTGTACATATATAAATTACATAGCCCATTTGTAATATAAATTGAAGAATAAATAAAACTTAAATATACTTTAAGACAATAAATTTAAATATTCCAGTTATTGTCACCTATGCTGATAAACCTCTGTCAATCAAAGTATATTGGCTTAACCTCTTTAGAAGTATGATGGAGGGAGCTCATTGGGGCATAAAGAAACCCTTGAACATACTCATCACAGCCTGAAAGCTAATGTGTTTCTTGTGATCAATAAATATAAGAGTACAGGCCTTTTTTTCATGGAGATACATTGCAATGGTACTGTGTATCTGATATGTTGGACAAATTTTTGATTCCTCAATTAGATAAAGATGAACATTCCACACCTTCCTATTATCAATGGGGCATCTTACTTCATTTCCTCATAAAAGTTCAGTGTTTCATAAATAGTCGCTTTCCAGACCAGTGGATTGGGTATACAGGGCCAATTGCATGGCCACTTTTTTCCACCTCTCTGAAATCCTAAGGCTTTTTCTCTGGAGTTTCATTACAGATAAAGTATGTTGCACGTCTATTAGAGAATTTTTCAAATCTTAGAACGAGAATATAAGCTGTGTATGCAGAAGTCATGCCTAATTTGCTAAAACAAATAGGGCAAAAAATTGTTTTTAAGGGGAGTGTTTATTCAACCATCATTTGCTGTCACTTCAAACCTAAATAAGATTGTTATTAAAACCGTAAGTAATATCAGTAAATTTGTAAAAGATTTCAAAGCTGTTAAATCCTTTAAAACATTACTGGAGTTAACAATAAGTGCTTTGATACAAAATAACTCCTTTTCTGATTCAGTAACTTAATTAGATAAATTTGTATGAAAGTTGTAAAATCATTTTTGATGTACCTTGTGCTATGAAAAGTGGAAAGGTCCTGGCAGATATCTTTTCCTGTTTATCAAAGTATGAGTTTCTTACTGCGATCATTTCCAACACTACAGAGTGTATAAAATTAATTTGATTTATAATTATGGACCACACAAAAGCATATTCATAATTAGGGATGGGCCGATTCCTAAAATTTTCGATTCCGATTCCGATTCTAAAATTTTCCTTTCGATTCTCGATTCTTTAGTCGATTCTCGATTCTCGATTCTTTCAAGTTATAATAGCTTACATGCTAGTTCTCTAATAATTAATTTAGTTAACATCTTGGTCATATGGCAAAACCTTTTAAAAGTTCTGTTTTAATGTAATAGACTACACAAAACCTTCAACCGTGAGAGTGATATCTGTCTATAATATAATTTATTAAGGTTAAGTTTCGGAGGAATAATACAGTGTTTTTGTTATCCGTCTATTCGCTCAACCGTCATGGCCACGGTTCCGACGGTGACGGTTAATCGAGTTTTTACTGTACTTTTTTGTGTTTTGTTCTGACATTTAGTGATAGTGAGAGAGAGAGAGAAGAGCGATGTCAAACGACAAGAAATGGTTACGATCGTGATTGCTGTTGCTTCATAAATAATAATATTTTCGTTTACTTTAATCATTTAATTCATTCAAATCAACTAGTACATGAATAAGACATAGTTGGTAATTAATTATTTTTCCACACAAATATAATAAACTTTTGGTAATAAATTTTGTTAGGTAATAAATTACTCTACACGCATATTTTATACAAAATACACACGCACAATAGTTAACAAAATAGGAATCGGAATCGACACTTTTATCAATGAAGAATCGAGTATCGACGATTCCTCGATACCACCTAGAATCGACGATTCCTGGAATCGAGAATCGGAATCGGCCCATCCCTATTCATAATATTGAACTTCTCCATGCAAAAGCAGTAGTTCAGTAATTGAAATAATATCACATTGCTGTTACTTTTGCATTAATTTAAATAAGAACTATTAGACCCATTTTGATGTTTAAATGGATTAGAAAAAGTTCATTAAAATATTGAAAAGATTTAGTAACTTATTCTGGTATCAGATAAGTAACAATTCTTAAGTATATTTATAAATGTAGAAGTTTTAAAATAATTCTCTCACATTGAGGCCTAGTTCATCCATACACCCGGATCATCAATTTGTCAGCAATAAGGATTACATCCTTTCTAACTATTGTTCTTTTTTGTGGTTTTAAGGTGATTAGCTAGTATAACCTTTGTCACCTATATTCTGTATTAACCCTTAGCACTGGATTTTTTTAACATGCTTTGCTTCCCCACTTGTAATTAAATTGAGACAAATTTCCTCACCTGCAAGTTGCATTATTGCTTATGGGAAACTTTGTTTTCTCTTACATGATTTTAGTAAACTAAGCTATTTTTATTTACTAATACAGTATGTATATGATTTTATTATCTTATTTGTAGTTTTTCAGAGTATGATATCTTTCAAAACATTCCCCCAGATGAAGTCCTCGTTTTCTGCTGCTTGTTTTGCAGTAAGAAATTGTTTTCCTTCTGCCTCCTTTTATCTTCTTGTTACTGCAAACTACTCAATCCTTAGAGTTACTTTTATCATTGGAATAAATTCAATATAATTTCCCATTCAGTCTCTCTTCCTTGTCAGTAGTTGATGACCTCTTCACTGGTTATTCCTTATATCACCAACAAGATCCCTCACCAAGTTTTGGCGAAACCATTTTAGTTTAGTCGGATTTTCTCCCCATTCCTTTTTTTGTTACTATAGATAATGAAACTGTTTACTACAGCTACACCTAATAGTAAGAAACATTTTCCTCTACCATTTATCTGTCCGTCTCGTAAAACTGTACTGATTTAGTGATCAGCTAAATCTACACCACCCATAAACTGGATATATATACAAATAACTGTTGGTTTAGTTATTTTGTTTATGAAACTGAACTACATTCTGATAAATCAGGATCAAGTAAAAGATCAGGAATTTCAGAATCACTAATTTCACGTGAAGCCATGGCAAACTACGAATGAACAAATAACCTGCAAAACTGTAACCTACTTGAAACTTACAATGTAGCGGCAAACTAGATAATGTGATGACTCACATATTCGTAAACATTTTCAACTTAGTTCAAATTATTGTCAATAGAGTGTAGCACCAAATGGTGAAAGATTGAATATCGAGGGCTTCGCAGCAGACGAGTTATAGGCATTTGAAAGTCGTGGCAGGTGACGTCCGATATACGAGTAAACTAAGCGGGGCTCCCCCGACAGTCCAGTGCTAAGGGTTAATATGCAAGTGCGACGGTCTACCGTACCCAGAGCTCGCAGACTCTACCTGTTTGGCCGTTGTATTCCTCCAGAACTACACTTACCTATAGACTGCTGACGCAAGTAAAATTTGAAATAAGCAGATCTGACACGAGCCAGAACCTGTACCGCTGCTTGCCAAATTCTGCCAGAGAACCAGTCACTGGACTTGATTTTAAAAACCTAACTTACTGATATTTAATCCTTTGAGTCACTATAGCTCAGGGAATATTTTATTTAAAGGCACCACACAGCGTAGTGACTAGATTGTAGAATTATTTAAGAAATTTGTTTACCGAAAAATAAATTTAACTCTTAGTCCTAAGGTAGTAAAAAAACATTGATTTTTATTTATATAAAATATTTCCTAGTACAGGAATTTTAATAAGTATTTAATTGTATATATAAAAAAATTATTTTAAAATTTAAATTTTTAATTCTCAAATTATTTGAAATCATTTACTAATAATTTAACGTTAATTATTCTCTAACCTGTAATACATTTAACAACTCAATAATCCAACCTGTAACGATTTATCATGAACAAAATATATATTTACCTCCAAAAATCTGCAATATTGAACAAAAGTTTGTTTTAATTTCCTTCTTTTTACTTAGTGGTGCTTTTTATCTTTCATTAATTTCAATAATTATTCAAATATTTTATTTCAAAATTGTAATTGATTCTCCCATCTACTTTCATAAAATTTTAATTGAAATTAAAAGTTAAAAAAAATATCTCTAGTGTACCTTTTAATACTTTACATTTAATTGAAAAATATGTTCAAACATTCCCAAATTATTTACTCTTGTCTTACTACCTATTATAATTTAATCTTTTTTTTATCTTCTTTGAATATATTTTATAACATAATTATAAAACAGACGCAACGGATTTTTATTATTTTATGAAGATATATTATTTCTATTTAATAACCAAAACCAAAAAACTACTCAAGAACAATTCAAAACATTTATTATTTCAATTTCATCTCAACATTAAACAATACACAAAACAAAATTTTACAACTTAACAATTTTGAACAAAATATACTAAAATTCGATTCTTTAAATTTGAATTACAAGGTTTTTATACCCTTGGCTATTTTAAGATCTCTTGATATCTCGGGGTTATAGTATGGGCTATATTTTTAGAAATTCTTAGGTTAATTAAATAAATTTTGAACAAACAATATTAAATTTTGAAATTGCAAAAAAGCCAAACTATTTGAACTGGATTTATTTCTTACTATTAATTAACTACAAGATATCCTAATATACAAATTTAAACTTCTCTATTATCTTAAAAGTCCATTAAAGTTATTTTTATAGCGCTATTACTCAAATTAATAAATATCAAAATTTTGCTGGTCGCTTACGTAAATTCCCGTTCTCTCCAATTTAAACAATTCACACACTTAAATCCGTTTTAGTTCTTTCAAATTATATTTTCACTGTATTAACTCTTTCAATTTTCTTATTCCTGTTTAATCTGGCCAAGTTTACTCACAAAACTGTATAATTTAGACGAACTCTTTCCAAATAAATAGAATTTTGACTGGTCCTGGCAGGTCCGGTCTTAAAGCGTCACCCACGCTAGAATCAACTAAACTCTAACTACGCGTCCTTTTTTTCTTTTAAAATGTTACCAATATGGCGGCTTTCTTCTCCAAAAAACACATATGGGTTATAATTTAGTTCGATTTCTTTCCACTAGACTTTCACACATGTTTTTACAGCTGTTAATGTCAACGAACTATTTTCACCAGTTTTAATCTTGTTAACTTTGGTTGAAACTTACTGTTTTAATTTTCCGATCCTTAATAAAGTTTCCAGTGTTTATTTTATTAATATTATTAGTGTGTGAAGTGTCTTTGTGTTTTACTTTTGTGATATTTCCGAATTGTGTGTGTTTTGCTTGGTCTTTCATAAACATAACCTTACATTGTTTACAATCGTTTTTTCACTTTTCCCTTCAAGTAATTACTTAGGCCCTATGTTACTACAGTTTACAAATTTGTTTACACATAACCATTATTAGATTTTCTTATTTTAATTTATGTGTTAGGTTATTTGATATAACAAATTTCCTAATACATTTCCAGTTCAAAAACCTTGTTTACAATTCCTAGGCTTTTACCAGAATTTAGTTTCAATTTTAACCTAACCAATCTTTTAATGAATTTTTGTTTAAATTTTGTGTGAGTTATTTCTAATATATTCCTCCAATTCTTAAATAATATTATATAGCCCATTCTATAAATGTTATAATTTATTCAATTCAAAATTTATTTTTTATAATTTTTTACCCAAGTTCTTTTTTATAAATATATCCACTTTTAAATTTAATTCTTTTTCAAATTTTAATTTCTAATAATCATATCTTGTCATCCAAAACATTTCACATAAACAAAAATCCTTTGCAAAAAACCACATAAATTTTATATAAATGAGACATGAATCAACACAGAAATTATTTTCTTATTGTTATAAATTTCAACTCATTTCCTTTAGTAATTTCAGTTGAAGCCATATTGAAAATTTATGTTTACTTTGCAAATAAGAGGTTTTAAAATCGATTTAAATTTTCTAGTCTTTATAGACTACTTCTTATTTAACTTAAATTTACTTTGAAATTGATAAAAATATAATTAAACAAATATTTGTTTCTTAAAATTGATTTGAAAATTTTTAAATCTCAAATAAATTTAATTAATTAAAATTTAAAAATTTAAAGACAACCAAAGACAGTGCTAACTTGTTTGCCAGTCCTTTCCACAGGAATCCTACCTTATGAACAACCCTGGGTCTGGTGTTTTGGTCCTTGATCCGGTCTGTCCTTGGATCCTGGCTCTCGCTCCGGGTAGGTCCCTTTTTTTTGTTTGGCCGCACAGGATGTCTTCTTTGTCTTGATAGTTTGATTTTAATTAGATTGTATTTTTATATAATTTTGAAAAAATCTGTTGTTTAACGCTCGTTGTTCTCGCTTAATTTTTATCTAATCAATTTTTAAAGTTTGTTTTGCTAAGATTTTATTAAACTTTTAATCTTGATTTAACTATTGATATTTATTTTGGCATTACAAAACCACATATATCAACATATAAATGGCATCTTGTATCATGTGTTCAATAAGAACTGCTGTAGTCTGAGGCTGTAAAGATTTATGCATGGACGGTGTAGAAAATATATAAGTTAAATGTTGTAATGATGATATAAAAACATGCAAAATAATTCAGCTTTAAACCACTTTTAACACTTGAAAAGCTACTGGTGATATATATACTTTTATAAAATAATTACCTATTAAATCTATTCCCAGAAAATTAATTTTTAAACGATTTAATGTGTAATACCACTAACATTTGTGTTATATAAATATTTAGAAAGGTGCTGGCTAAGAATGTGATAAGTGATTGTCAAAGTAATTGTTTTTAACACAAAGAACAATTTATACTACTCTATAATTTATTTTATTCTTATTTTTTTAAATGTATTAAACATTGTTTTAGACAAAACCACAAGAAAAAAAACAAAGGCAGCCACATTTTTGTGATATCTGTGATAAAAAATTGTGTTCGAAAGGTAGTGTACGGCTACACAAAATGAATAAACATAAAATTAAAATGGGATTCCGTTGTGAACTCTGTGATCAGGAATTCGACTTGCATCGAGATGTTATAAACCATCGTAATAAAACTCATCGAAAAGAAGATGGAAAATTCTTTTGTGACAAATGTGGGAAGAAATATGTCGATTACCATCATTATCTGTTACACATACGTTCTCATTACTCAGAAGGCTTGAATGATGTTAAGGAGGAAGATGGCCAAGGAGCTATTTGTCAAGAATGTGGCAAAATATTCAAGAAAGCTGATGGTAAGTTATATGAAATCAGTATTCAATTAATTTACTTTCTTCATAAGATACACAGCAGCAATTGCCTTGCATAACTTTTTTTTTACTTTTTCACTGTAAGCAGTCCACCTTAAGCATTGCCTTCAATAACATAAAAAAGGGTCCCACCGTTCATTGATTTTCATTAAAATTTTTAGATTTATTTTTACTGCTTCACATTTTATCTCAGATTGTTATTCTGAACTAAAACCTCGTTGCCACTGAATTGTTTCATAGCAGTTATAAATAGCATGTAGGTCCATCAACATCTATATTATTCAATATAACTGCTATTTACCTCACCTTACCTAAATTAATACCTTGCCAAAATATTTAGTGCAGTTGATGCTATGTTATAATTGTAGATATTACAGTATCTTGCGTCACTATACAAGCACCGTCCTCCATGCATCTCTCTCAACTTAGTCATCTTCTGACAGGTCTCACTATCTCTGACTTATCTTCAAACCCCCTCTTCTCTAGTTCGGTAGTAACCAAATGGGAGACAAAATGGTATTTCATCATTTTTGGGAGATTGTTTTGTTTGGTCAATATTTTAACATGACCGTTTTATACTTGTTTTCGCTTTCTTTCTTCAGTAATCTTGTGTTCTCTCTCTCTCTCTCTCTCTCTCTCTACATATATATATATATATATATATATATATATATATATATATATAGATTAGTTCTAGTAGAGCTTAAAGCTTATTTAGGAATTTTTGGACTAGATAGGAGACTGACAGACTTACCTAATGGCAATAGTCCAAAACTGCAATCTCTTGTAAATAAATAAATAGACACATAAAAACTTATCACACTATTGAAATATTTTGATCAAACAATGATCTTTGTCCATCAAAAAAGAGAAAAAGAAAAGCAATATTTAAACTTTACATTCTAAATTTCATATCCAGTTCTCACAACAAATGTAATCTTATTTTATTCTAGTATAAATGGCAAAACACATTGGCATTTTCAACAGATAGAGTATTTTTTGAGTGATAGATTGCTACCCTGTTGACTCAACCTCCAATTTTTAGAGGACTAGGTTCTCTTTCCTCTGATGCCTTCTCTTTGATCTATCAAGTGTGGCCGGTTGCTAAGCCACTACCAGCATAGCTGTCAGAATCATTTGCCTATAAAAGCCTCCTCACCTTATAAAATATACCCTCTACAAGTTCGAGGTCCTTCAAGAAGGATCTCCTGATGTAATTGTCTTGTGAGAATAATTTTTCAGGTACTACTAATCATTCTGTTATTCTTTGTCTAATTGCTTGGTTTTTCCAGAGTACCTTTTTCTTAGCACTATTTGATTGTGTGTAATTATAAACACAAGAATTATACACAACTCACAATTTTAAAACTCTAATTTCATACGCGTTTCAATGACTCATGTCATCATCATCAGTAATGCTACCATAAACATATAACTTTAATTTTTAAAAAACCAATAATAATTAGCGTATAATTAGTTGGGGAAATGGCTTTATCTTCATACACCATAGGCAAAATATAGTTTTGGTATAACAATTAGGTTTAATACACTCAGTATACCTGATCACATGTAAGCTGGCACGCGACCTTGAAGGGCAAGCATAAGCGGGGAGAAGGGTAAAGAAAGCAAAAGACCGTTTCACAGACATTATAATACGAGATAATATTAATATTATAATAATGTAGATTTGACAAGGCCGAAAGGCTTCTATAAATATTATTTTACTTGATTTGTCATATTAACCAGATCGTTTATATAAAGTTTTGAACAAATTTACTTATATCAGTTTTCTGAACGACCACAATGCCTGCAATTTCTTAGCGATGGCCTTTGATGGAACTTGCACTATAAAAACCAATGTTTTTTAATAGAGCTAACCTATTGTTTTCTATAGATTGATCCCACACCAACTTAAGAGTGAACATCTATAATTTGTAATGTTCTTTTTTATATGATTCTGTATAAAAAGAAAAAATTATCATTTCAAATACACAGTTGTGAAATTAAAAATAAATAAAACAGTTAATTGGTTCTTAACATTTGGCTAAAACTATTAATAAGCACAACCGTTGTAAAAGCGTTTATGAGCTCTACCAGAATGTTGATTAAAATGTCGTTAACTTTAAGTTTTTTTTTGTTATCTGTTTTGGTAATTTTTAAAGGTACATTAAGTATAGTATGGCCAAAAATAACAAATCTTTGTTTTTCAAGTATTAAAATATAATACATTTAATACACATTATATCAATAATACGTTTAAATTTCAGAAGCCGATCTGGTGCACTTTTCAAATAAATTTAACGATGTCTGAAAATTTTATTTTTATTGTCTTAAAGAAATGTTAGATGGAACAGAACTTTTTTATCTTAAATCAGAAGTCAGGTGAGTATGGTGAGCAAGTGATATCATTGAATCACATTTTGTATACAAAACTTTCGAATTTGTTTTTCTGACATGATAAAGGGGTTGTGAAACTCTAAGAAAAAATCTTTTCATTCCTCCTCTTATTTTTCAGATTACTGTTGACTTTAAGGTATTAATTGTAGTGACCTGCTATTCTGAAGCTAGTAAAATTCCATTGGTTTACCATTAAAGACATTATTACCAGTAAGGATTTTCTGATGAGTGTGCCCTTGTTTTTGCTTGCCCTTGTCTTAGATCCTTCATAAGGCAGTTTTGTCATTACTTGGGAAGAGTTTTATAATGAACTTGGAATGAACTTATATGTTCTAAATTTCTAGGGTAGAGTTTCATTGCAAGAATGACAATATTTCCTTGATATTTTGCACACAGTTGTTAATGTTGACGTTACTAAATAAATTGCATTGTTAATGTAAAGGAATTCAGTGATATTAATAGCTTTTCATGGATGAGCTTAATCAGTGGTAATTTTACCAGTTTTAAAGTGCTCTTAACATCATGTGTGAGAAATTTAAGGAGTGCCTCCTATAATTGTTTTTGCATGTCAATAAGGGTTTATTGTAATTAAGCAAAACATTTTGCAACTTTTTTTTGGTGTAAGTTACTTATGCTCAAACCTTAAAACACCTATTGAGAATAAATACAACATACCGACTAAATGCCTATATGCACAAAAGTAGGGGAACAGTATTTACTATAACTTGGTTATGACATTACGCGAAGTGCGGCTAGAATAAAAAAGGACTGAAGCTGAAAAGAATTTTATCATCAAGTGTTTACAATTTAATATACCTTATCCTCTTCAATGTGCTCCCCTCTTTGGTCTCTTCATTGCTTCTTGCATATTTTCACTGTGTGTATCAATGCTGTCCATCGCTTTTTCTTTTATTGATTTAATAGTCTGAAATATTCCTTTTAAAGTTGACGAGTTTAGGAAACAAAAAAGTCACAGGGAACACCAATCGTTGTGTTTGGTTAAAACTGTCTTCATTGACAAAGCGTTATGAGCAGAGGTATTCTCGTGGTGGAGGATCTATAATTTAGGGGTTTTCCACACAAGCTCATGAAGGATAGTCAAGATACTAATGTGGTAATTCTGATTCACTGTTTGCTTCTGTGGTACCGAATCATTGTGCACAATCCCTTTGATGTTGAAAAAACAATCATCATTGCCTTGAATTTTGCCTTATCATTCATGCTTTTTGCCATGAGGAGTCAGGGGATTTCCAATGCATCGATTTGTTTTGGAATCATAAGCAACAAATTGCAATCTGTTGCAAGTTATACAACATTTTCTAGAAGATTGGATCATGTTTGATGTTTACTAGGATGACAATAAACCATTCTTTGGCATTCCTTCTATTTAGGTATGAGACACTTTGTTCGAGTTAAAACTTACAACTGCCTAACACTTTCCTAGTAGGAACGTTACCAGAGACGTAGTTAAATAGTGATCTTATTGAACAAGGTTATTGATTATTTTAAAGTTACCATATTTTTTAGCTGACGATGGTATACTAGTGCATTTGTCGTGTCTTCTGGCCATCATTAAATTGTTTAAACCACTCAAGTGCTTATGTTCATGATAAAGCATCAGTATACTTGTTGTAACATTACAATTGTTTCATTTGCAGATTTTCCAAGTTTAAATTTAATGTTCACATTCCATTTTGTTTATGTGTTGATTGACAGTACATTTTTTGATACTTGAAAATTTTTCCGTTAGCAGAGACAAAATGTTAATTATAGACAGATTGAATGTCGAAGCCAGATGAAACTCGAGCATTGAATAGAGGGGTAGTCACAAGACCAACTGTACTACATTCAGCCTTATTGCAATCATTCTGTGGCTACTCCAATTCTAATCTGGTTTGTTTCTAGCCACACCTCGTAAATTTGAACAAAACTCTATTGCATTCAAATATATTATTTACAATTTCGACAAAAAAGATTTACTAAATTTAATTTTTGAATAATTTAGATTAAGTTTTTAAAAAAATATGAAATTTCATTAGGTCTCATAATACCCCTACAGTACTGTGCATAGTTCATTAGGTGTCATTGCCGAGGTATAAATAAATATGCGCTACCATATCCTTCTGTGGAGTACAGTGTTGGAAACAGTGGTTCAATTTAGTTACTTAAACAATAGTGTTTTTTTATGGCTAGGCCTCGGGCATATAACTGTTTAACATTGGATTCAAAATTTAAAGTATTGCAAAAGGTGAAACAGAGAGGTAAAAGAAAGTGATAAATTACAAAACAATGTGGGATTTTACCAAAAAACATATTATCATTAAAAAAAAAAAAATTAAAACTACAATATTTGAGAAGAGTAATTAAAAAAAAGTCAAACCCAGGCTAGAACAACTGATAATCCTAAAATATACAAATGTGTTTTAAAGCAGTTCAAAAACATTTGTGAATAATACATTCCTTTAAATGTGGCAATATTTCATGTAATAGCATAATTTGGAGACATTGGGGATTTGGAGAAATTAAGGCCATTAAAGGTTGCTCTGCAGCCTTTAAAGGCTAAAGTGCATTATTATTCTGGATTATTTGGAGTGAAAACAAGTTGATTATAGCAAAATAGTAATACAGTGCATCGAAAAAGATTATTGAATATTATCACTAAAAAAATATTTTTAAGAGTATTGGGACATTCCTATTCCAAAGATGTTAATTTTTACAATCCCTTAAGTACAATAATTTCAGAAACTAAAAAATCCTACAACTCTTAATTATTCAACATGCAAAGAGCACACATTTATGAGCATTTCTACCAATTTAGTTGAAATATATTTATAATAAATGTTAAATGTAATTATAACACAAAATCACTTTTTAAATGATAAAAAGAGAAACATTTTTATATCTTTTTGGGACAATAGAACAACAAGATCTCAGAGCTATAAAAAATACACTGATCCTTATACATATAAAATTTCAGCCATTTATAGTTTGTGACATAATTGTATATTTGAGTGTATAAAATTAGTGTCCGGGACCATCAAATTGAAAATATATCTCACATAAAACATTCCACTTGCATAGGCCGAGTTATCTTCACTCTCATTTTCTCCGTCTAAAGCCATTTTTCTCTTCTTTCTTACATTCTTTGTCACCTCTATAGTAGTTGTTTCTGCTTTTTTAAAATCGAATCTTATTAAAACTCCATAGGGCAGCTCCTGACTTAGTACTCAATTTGATGACTAATATGCTATAAACATTCGATATTCTGATAAAAATCCATCATTAAAACTCAAAACGACATCAGATATCTCCAATTTCCGAGCATTTATTCTAGAAAATATATTTTATAGTCCAGACAGTGTTGTTAAAACTTTTGTTTTGATTCTGAGTCATTTGATCAAGACATTTTTTTTAGATAAGAATTAGCTAGGTCTTGATAATTTATTTCAAAAATTTCTACCATTACATTATATGGGAAAATTTTGTTATAAAGAAGAACTTATGGTCAGTTGTCTAGTTTTAGGACTAGCAATATGGTTTGAGGTTTGATTGTAATAGCACCCAAAATTCCTTTGACGTCATATGGTTTGAATCCAGTAGACTACTCGGCCAACTCAGTGAGTTCAAAACATACCTACCTAAAACTGACAAGTTATTGACCATAATTCTTCCACTTAGCAGAATAGCCATACATCCATGATACGTAATCTTATTCTGTAGACATAGACCTGGATATTTGGAGGCAGTTGTGATGCAATATATAATGACAGAATTTATATTTGAGTACATTTCTCAGACTTTCCTAACATTTTAATGTTTTGGGGTTTATGTATAAAATATATTTTGTGTATATATATATATATATATATATATATATATATATATATATATATGTATGTATATGTGTTTGCAATGATTCTTTTTACCACATGTACATGTGACCAAGTAGTATATTTAATGTTAATGTTAATGCTATTGTTGTTGTCGTGTCTATTGAGGTGGAAAGTGCAAAAAGTTCAGATTCCTCTAAAAGTCTTGATGACAAGATCTGCCAGTTCTGGTGCCGATGGCTATGAAGTATTTCAATTGGGGGTGCTCCAAGTTGAATGAGGTAGCAGACAATGGCTTGGCTGTCAAATACATAATCTGGGGTTAGTTGTCATTGGGGACAGTACTTGCAAATGGGATAAGATTTTATATTAGTTGGTGATAATCTTGAAATGTTTACGCACTTGCCTTTGGTAAAATGTTCCCATTCTGGTTGTTGAGTCCCCTTGTCTTCTTGGATCTCCCTAGGAACAGCTGCTACCATGATTGGTTGAGGACACCCTTTCAGATATATGACGAGCTGAAAACCGTAACTGGCGAAGAATCGTTGAACGTTCAGAAATGTCATGCATATTTTTACTGTTATGTACTGTAAAGTTGATATAACTTACTTTTAGTAAACAAATATTTAAAGTTTTGAAAAATGAAAAAATATTTGGACATTTCAAAAGAAAACATCCTGCATAATTTTATGGCATGGACAGGTCTAGATTGAAGAAGCCTCAACATTTTCCCAGCACAGTTTTATAGCTTTACAAAGTGGGATGCAATATAATTATTTTGACAACCAATAAAAATGTCCTTAGACTTTGCCCAACTGGTTTTAGACTAGCTTTTGATCCTAATCTTTATCTTTAAAATAAAGTGTCGTTTGAGTCTATACATTTTTTATACTCTTCTTATTTATATACACTTTTCCATTCTGCAATACACTTTTAATATTATTGTTGTTGGCTTTATTTTACAAAATTTCATTGAGTTATATTTTTTAATAATTTTTATTTTCTATATATAATAAATAGAATGTGTCATTTTTTTATCTCTGTCTCTTTATGGGTTCTTGTAGTTATATTTCATTATTAATGATTATAATAGATTCTTTATAATAATATTTAAAAGCACTTTGTCAACATTTTAACATGTGTATTGTTAGAATCAATTGGTTGTTGTGCTTATTATTTTTGTTTATGTCTTTTTAAATTTATTTTTATCCAATTAATGTATATATGTTTAGGTTTGAAAATGCATCTAGCGCTTATTCACAATGCAGATGGAGGAACAATGCGAGAGAAATTAAAACCACAAGAAAAAAATTTCATTTGTGATATTTGTGGTAAGAGATTTTCATTTGGTTGTTTGTTGCGAGACCATATAAACTTACATACCGGTGTAAAACCTTATTTTTGTCAATCATGTGGACGCTATTTTGCACAAAAAGCATCACTAAAGCAACATGCAAGAACTCATGTAGCAGTGCGACCATTTAAATGTCCAGAATGTTCACAAGGTTTTTTTAGTAAAGGGGATTTGAAAAAACATGTAAGAAAACACACTGGTGAGAGACCATATGTTTGTGAAATTTGTGGTGAAGGGTTCTCTCAAAGCAGCCATCTAGGTGTGCATCGGCGCTCTCATACAGGTGAACGTCCATTTAAGTGTGATCTTTGTGGCCGTGGCTTCACTAAAAGAGGCGATGTTGTTAGACACCGACGGATTCACACAGGTGAGCTTCCGTATTTGTGCCAAGTGTGTGGAAAAGCTTTCAGACAATCTGCCCAATGTGCCAATCATATTAAAAACCACCATCCCGATGCTCAAATATCTGTTGCAAAAAATCCTGTGCCACTTCAAGAATGGACATTTACATAGATATATTTAATAGTTTTATTGATTTTTTTCCATTTTTGTTGAAATAGTTATAATATATTTATTTAAGCACATGATAAATCTCAATTGTATTATGTTACAAAACCTCAAAAAAGTTCATAACATATTACATATGAAGAATAATGCAAAATTACTGTAAACATTTCTTTTTTCAACCGTTTCAGTGCATAGGATTTAAGCAAATGTTTAAAATTTAATACTGAAAATGCATTAACTAATTTTTTCACATCCTAAAATTGTTCACTTCAGGGGTATTTATTAAACAAATTTATTAATATTTAAAAATGACTTTTACAATAAAATAGTATATTCACAATGAATATTAATATTACTAAAAAGTAATTTACCTTATAGTTAATATTGCAATTATTTTGCAAACATCACAGCTAAACATTTTTGTGTGTAATATGCTTGACATGTGTTTTGACATGTGTAGATGATGGTAATGTTGAAACCATTAAGCACCTCAATGAATATCCTCTAGTGCTGAAACTGGAAGATGGAAGCAAATCAGAAACATGTAGGCTGAATCATTTTATATCCTACTATAACTTGCCTGGTAAAGTCATTTCAGTTACTATAATCTCAGTTTTTAAACTCTCTCAAAAATTATAACAATACAGGGAATGATTTAAATTTATAATGAACTAGAAGTAAGTTTAAAGTACTTCTCAGACTATGAGAATGATTATCTAGAGACCAAGCATAGAGGTAAAAAATAACTAATGCCTCCTAGATTGATTACCATGTTTCTTAAATAAGTCAACTTTTCTCTTATCTAAACTACATCAATGTTGTAAAACTTATTCATTATTATTTTCATGTTAAGATCTTATGTTCTCTCACTATACTTTTACCTAAATAGCCATTGATATAATAATTTGTAACCAAATAACTTTTTAAATCTTGTTTTATTCAGCTGGAAAAAACAAAAAAGTCTCTGTAGAAAATGTAGAGCTTTTTTAAATAAATTAAAGAAATATTTCTTTAATTTTTAAATTGACCTTATTAATTTAGTATTTTTAGAAAGAATAATGCATGTTCTATTAATATATTTTTTGCTAACAAGATTTAAAAAATTATGCAAGAATAATTTTCAGATATACTTTTATAAATTAAAAAAAAAATCCCAACATAAAGCCACTATCATTTGTTTCTCTCTGACATACGTCATTAGGAAAAGTTTTAAAAATAAATTTGGAACTAAAAGTGGAACTGCAAAGGTATTGATTAGATGTGTAGAGTCATTAACACTACAACTAATGAAAGGTTTCAGAGTTAGAAGTATGACAAAGATAGTTCAAATTAGTAATGTTAAGATTATCAAAATTGAAAACAAATGTATAAAATTAAACAATTAGGAATTTCATCAAATCAATTTGTATTTTCAACAAAAATTGTTCTAAGTTAATGAACCAAGATCAATTAATTCTTATACGAGGTCTGTTTAAAAAATACGCGGACTGTTTGAATTTCGCTGCTGAAGTTAGTTTCAGGAGAATCCGCTTGGTGTCTCCTTCAAAGTACTCTCCTCCCCAACGCACACACTTATCCCAACGGTGTTTCCACTTGTTAAAACAGTCCTGGTACGCTTCTTTTGTGATGGCGTTCAGCTCCTTCGTCGCACTTGCCTTAATCTCCGAAATCGTTTCAAATCTTCTTCCTTTGAGGGGTTTTTTGAGTTTTGGGAATAAGAAAAAGTCACAAGGAGCAAGGTCAGGTTAGTAGGGGGGGGGAAAGAACAGTGATCGAGTGTTTGGGCAAAAACTCACGAGTTCTGAGTGCTGAGTGAGCTGGAGAGTTGTCGTGATGGAAAAACCAGTTATCACTTCTCCACAGTTCTGACCTTTTGCGTCGGACGGCGTCCCTCAGACGTTTCAGTACTTCAATGTAGGTAATCTGGTTGACTGTAGAGTCTTCAGGGAGGTAGTCGTAGTGAACAACACCCTTAGCATCAAAAAAAACTGTCAGTATCACCTTCACATTCGACCGAACTTGGCGAGCTCTTTTGGGCCTTGGGGACGTTTGACTCACCCATTGGGTTGGACCTTCGAAAATATTTAAATAAAAAAATATACATGTTGAAAATATTGTTACCACTCTCTCATTGTTCTCCTTATTGAGACACGGCTAGGAGTACAATAAGACGAATACAATATTATACAAATATAATAAATATTGTATTATTAAAAAAATGTAAATAAAATAGACTAGCTATAGAACATTAAAAACATAAAATACTTGAAAGTTATCATTAAAACTTATTATGAATTATAATTCAAATTATAGTAGATAATTAATAGTCAACTGTCATCATTTAAAAATACTGTTGTATTTGTTTGAGTCAGACAAATGTAATACTAAAGAATTAACTGCCAAAAACGTATTAACAAAATATAGTAAAATCTTTAAAAATTAACTCAGATTTCATAATTGTAAAATAATATCAAATTTAAAATACTATTTTGTCTTTTTGTTTGGCTATAAAATGTTGACTGGATCTATAATACTTTTATGTTGTGTAAAACAACAACTTTTATTGCTGGAATATGAGGGTCTTTGAATGAATTCAACTTCATTGCCTGTCTAATTAGCTAATATCAAATTTCTCAACTTCTGATTCTAAACTATAGTGTTTAACATATATCCAGAATTTTTTATAAACTGGTTTCCTGACTTCTAGTAAAAACTTTTCAATGGTTCTTCAAACCGTCACATAGTAATCTAACAAAACTATCAAAAATTAATTTCCTTCTGAACTGAATTTTGTTTCTAGGTTTATATTTAACTTTGATCATGTTTCAGAAACACAATAAAATAATAGTGAATCAGATTAATTAATATTTTATACTTTATTATGGCATAAGTTTGCCCACAAAAATTTAGTTTTTGTAATAATACGAACTGAATAATTCTGTAGTTTAACTTGAATACTTCTCATTAATTTATTATCTAGTTTATTCTCCTTATTTTCACCAAATACAGGATATTTGTCTTTAGTTGTAATTATAAGCAGTATTGACATATATTTTATTGTTAGTGATATTATAATTATTATTACTAATGATTGTGATTAATACAGTTAATTTAGTTTTAATTATTATTTTATTTTTATGTAGTATTTATACTGTTTTGTATATTAGTTTTAAGTTAGATCTGTCATGTTAGGTCAGTGATGGGGGTGGTCTTGTTCCTATGTGCAGCACTGGTATTGGTTAAACCGGTCGCTGCCCAAAGGAGTGGGAGCGATGTCCATTGCGAATAGTTATTAGGTCTTTAGTTTTTAGATCTCAGTATGTTTGTAACTTTCTAATGTTGGTAACTGTCTTGCCGAATTGTACATCAAGGTTGTTTAAATAGTTGTAGCAAGTGTTATTGTTGTTTAATTACACTACTGTGCTCTGTATATATTTTGATATTCTTTGTTTATATTTAAAAATATTTTGCTAAATAATGTTTTCACTTCCCTCTCCAAAAACATAAACTTCTGAAATTATCTTTTTATATCATTTAGTGAGTGAAACAATTGAAATCTTTGTAGATTTTGTACATGGAAAAAAATTTGAAATGAGATTTAAAGTTTATATTTTAAAGAAAAATTTTACATAAGCAATACAATTTTAAACAGCTAGGTCAAACAGCACCATCGTTGGGATCCTGACTTTCTGCTATAGTCTAGAATCACTGAATGGTATAATCATTTATCTTGCTTGCATCTTTCATTTATGGGGCTGACACAGTCTACTTATGGAGAGATTGAAAATATACTTATATAAAATTTGTTCTGTGCTGCCTGATGTTTGTTGCAATTCATCAAACTAGGGCTAGTAAATCTGGTAACCTATATTTTAATATCTTGTCTTATATACCTCAGCTTTGTAACATGGTCTTCTCTTCCTCTAGTTTCAATTAAAAGCAAAGACTTGCTTGCTTCTTGGGATGTGCATCTAGCATTAAGTAATGCCAATTGCACAATGTCTCTTATATACGCAGATAGTCAACCTCAAGTATCCAGGGTGCACTGTAATCTGTTGAAGCATATGATCTGGTCAGAATAGCATCTTTAATTCCTCTTTGGACACTGAATGACGATAATTAAAAGTAGCTCTTCTTGTTTCTAACACACCAGTCATAAAGGTGATTCACCAAGTCCAAATAGAAACAGATATGCCCTGTCAAATATGGTCAACGATATGCCCAGTTCTTGCTCTTGATGGAAAGGTTAAGTTGGACTTGTGTACATTTTAATAAATGTTAACATTATTTGGTGACTTTTATAGAGTACAGTTGATGCCCACTTATGTCATTGCATCACTTTTCCATCCATTTATTTCTTAGAGTTACGAAAAACCGAACCAAACAGCTACTCCGAGCAAGCCTTCTGGATGGAACAGAATTCAAGTTAACAGCTTTTTAGCGACTCCATCAGCCTTCTTATTCCCCCAAAGTTCTCAACGCCAAAGTACCCATTGGAACCAGCACTATTTATCTTTTGATAAACTTATGGTGGTGTATTTCTTGAACTCGATGGTGGTAACTAGAAGGTTTGTACTACTGCAAGAGTTTAGTGCACTGTAGGTTTCTCAGTGTTCTCTACAAAGTATCTCGCTGTAAAGAGTGTTGGAGTTAGATGGAATTGGATGGTTTTACTTTAAAATATGACTCTGGACTGGAATAAAGTTGTTAAAAGAGTATTTTCTTCTTAAAACTTAGCGTTCCTTTTTTGTTGAAGAAATCGTCAGACCTCACTTGTTGGGCCATGTGTTTATAGCTCCAAAAGCATTTTGAACTTGTAGAGTAGCCTGGATTCGACTTCACTTAAACTCCATATAGTTATATCATCTGCATAGATACAGCCCTCTGCTTTGGCCGGAAATGTGCCTAAGACATTATGGAGTGCAACGTTAAACTGAGTGGACAGATCCCTGACTAATTCCACTCAAAACACTAGCCTTCTCTGAGCTCTTACCATTAAACTTTCTCTGGATATTTGTAGATGTCAAGGAATTTGTAAGATATCATCTCTAGTCAACAAGTACTGCCACAGTTTTTGTAGTTTCGGAGTAACTTCTCTACACAGACTTTGTAAAGTGCAGTAGGCTACTAATTGTTCCTCTTCTTGTCAGTATCCAGACTGTCTGGGATGCAGTCTCTTCTCATCTTACAATCTCCACACCAGTCTATTGTTAATAATCCTCTTCTTGAGTTTACCCAGTCGGTCTATATGAATCCAGCAGGGAGGTTTCCTTCCCAGGTTTTAGAACAAGGATGACTGTAGCTTTCTTCTTTTGAGGAATATTTCCTATCAATCAGATGTCTTTATACAGAGTAAAGCCTTGCTCAAGAGATTTAGGAGACAAGTTCTTCACCATGAATTGTTTATATTCTCCTTGCCAGGTGTAGAATTTTTAATTTCAGCTAAGTTTCTTAAGAGTTCACTTATCGTAAAAGGAGAGTTTGCTACGTCATTATGCAGACATAACAGATGTTGGTCCAAATATTGTTCTTTTTTATTCAGTACTTTAGGGAAGGAGATGATTTTGCAAATTTTCTTATCTTAGAATTTCACTATCTTCAGTTCATATGAAGTTAATTCTGGTGTTCTTCTTTCCTTTTATACTTTGAAATCTTTGCCCAAACAGTAGATAATGGTCTATTTGAGTTGACGGAGAAGACAAAATCTCTCCAACTATTTTGCTTTGCTTGATATATTGCTCTTTTACATACCTCACTAGCATGGTTACTTTGTTCTACTATCTGCATCTCTTCATCTCATCCATTGTTTTATAGCTCTAGGTCTACATTTCCTTAATTCTGTGAGGTTGTTCATCCACCAGATATTCATAGGGTGTGTGTGTGTTTTTTTTTAATTTTTAATTATTGGTATACTAGCATCTGCAGCAAGATCAATAGCATTCTTCAAATTGGTCAGTCAATCCTGACAGGTAAATAGATATCCGTCCACTGCACACCTGAAAAAATTCCAATCAACACCACTGATTCTGTATTTAGTTTGTCAGTCCAAATCTCCATTATTGCTGACTGTATCTGCGAAATGTATTCTGAAAAATACTGTAAAATGACCAATTCTCAGGTCAGGTCTCACACACCAGGCCTCTATCAGTGAAGACAGTTGTGCCGATTTAAGGGAGAGGACTATTGTGGTAAGAGGACTGGAGGTAAAGAGACTGATATGTAGACAGATTGTCTCTGGTACATAAAATCATCATTTCACTCTAAATCTACTGATGAGTGACATGTCTGTTTTGGATATCAAGTCCCTTGTTCCAGTTGGAATGTCTTCCATTCAGGTCAATAATTATGAAATTCTTCGTTTCGGTATGATAGTTTCCCACAAGGAAACTCCCTGTTTATGTACTTTCACATTCACATTGGATATGCTGAAGGTTTTATTCACAGAAACATCAGTTGTAATAGTCCTCAGATCATTGGTTGAGTTTCTAGTAACATTGCTCATATATAGGGAATTGTGAAAGAATGCTATACACTACCTCTTCGTCTGTTTTGGCGAGAGTGGTCAATTACGGTAAAGTTCTTGATCTTTGGGGGAATCTGATTTCCTGTGGTAAGGAGGATTCCTGAATGTAGACTATCTTTGCTTTTTTTTCTATTTCCTGTGTGAATGTTATTTTTAAGCAATCTAGCATTCAAGTATAAGACACTGCACTGCATTTTGTTTCTGTTCCTTATTGGAAGTTGATCTGTTTTTTTTTTTTTTTTTGCTTTGAAGCATCTTTCCCCGGTGAAACATAGAATTTCAATTGTTTGACTTTCTTCTTTGTTGAGTGGCATACTTCAATTGCTTCCTTCCTGCTAGAGAAACCAAATTTTTATTTTTGTAGTGCCTTTGTCTCTCTTTCTTAGAATTAGATTTCTATCTAAAGAATTAAAAGGGTTGTTTTCTTAAAGTGTTTGTTGTTTTGTATGATATTTGAAATTAAGTTTTCTGAATGAGGAAGAAGTTTTCTTTATGTGTATGTTTGTTGTGGTATATGAGGAATATGTAGTTATTCTTTTTGTGTGGTCTATGACAAAGAACTCAATACAATAAACTACAACACTCAACAAAACGGCTACCAACATACACTTATAGGCAACATACTTATGAAAATTACACATAAACAACATCACTAACAAACCACAAAACAACAAGAAACAGGCAAATACAATCTATCCGGAATATACAAAATAACATTTAACTAGCGTCCCAACTATTATATTGGCCAAACCGGTAGATCATTCAACACACACTTCAATCAACACATCAACAACCTAAACCCAAAATCCAGCAACGCAACACACATACGGACATATATACTAATTTAAATATTCTTCACGTATTAAACCATAGTAAATAAACTAACTGTAGAAAAATATGAAATATATAAACATCACGCAACAGATATAGAAAATATATTAAATGCCCACACACACTTTGAAGTCAACACTTTTTTCCATTACATTGTGAGCAACCCACTTAACCTACCCTCACTACACTCATAGATCTTATGACGACTACCTTTTATACCTTGTGCGGCGCTGCCAGTAGAGACTTAGCTTCGTTAAAGAAACGATTGTTTCGAAACACGTCAGCAAGTAAGCTCTTAAGTGTTCACTTAGTTATTTATTAATTAATCATAGTAGTATTTGAAAGAGACCATTTATTTAATATCCAGTAATATTGAAAACGATTAGTTGATGATTGCTCATAATCTTATCACTCCTTATTTAAAATAGAAAACTATTACCTTTCGACTGTATATTTTATCAAAGCTAATTTTTGTTTCATTTCTACTCATAGTTTTGATATTTTATAAGTTATTAATTTTATATTCAAAACAAATTTACCTGTATTTATTTTTAAATAAATATGTCTATGCGAAATAGACTGTTTATTTCAGTAGGTAAAATTATGGCTACCAACACTGTTTTTAAAATAAAAATAGACTTGTATTAACACTTTTCTTGTACATAAAATTCCCTCTATATTTACCAAGAGTTTATTTGTTTTTTTTGGAATTATAACTTTTTGTACTAGACTTTATGAAGACAATGCATGATAGTGGTGTTTGTGCCCTGCCTGCAGGAGGTTATGCCAAATTTCCTCAATTGACGTGGCCGGTGACACAATTCTATAGACTTATTAAAACTTATAATAGTAAGGCTACCACATAACTTGTAATATCTTGCTTCGTTCTTTGGAGTCGCACTTATCAGGGATTTTACAAGATCTCTGGTAAAACAACTTTTACATAAACCGCAGCAAACATATATGTAACTATATTTTCCTAGGTTAACAAAACATGTTCATTACATTTAATTTAATAGACTACAATGTCTCTTTGATTTGAAACTGAAGATATATTACAATACAATAGATATAATAGTCTGAAAATAAATTCCCAAATATAGTTAAAATTTCCAATAATTACTTAGATGAATATAATTAACAGGTCGTCTCAACAGTGGACGGTCTGTAGGACCTTTTCTACAATAGAGGCTTGGATCCAATTTGACCAGTAAAAAAATAAGAAAATCTTAGTAAAAGCCCAGTACGGATTACGTAGAAATATATATACAATTAATAAATACTATAGGGCGCTGGAACAACCAGAGGCCAACATGATTGTATAGTGTTCTCTACTTACTAATTTTGCTCCAGATCTCGGATTTCTCCAAAGCTCGGTTATTATCTTTGACTTAGATTTACTGTTGGATACAAATAAATATATTATTAATTACAGAACTTCGTTAACAGTTAACTTACAATTTTATTTGAAAATAACTGTTCAGTGCTCAACATGTATAATCAGGTCACTGAATGCAATTCATTCTACAAAACGTTATATATAATTTCTATAACTTATAAATTTCTTTACCTGAGTTTTTGTTAATGATGTTGCTATTAGATGATTGTCATTACCGGGAATTCATATATACGTTTATAAGCACTGCTTGTCACAAACTTTATTATAAAAAAGTACTGGATGGCTATGAACATACCCTCAAATGTTTCTTATCCAGGAGCTCATTAAGATTTGATGTGGCCTAACTAATATTGAACAAATGGTAAATTATCCCCAGCGAGGAGCTATGCTCTAATGTAGCTATCAAAACTAGTTCTAATTATTGCAGATAACATTAAATACTGATTATATTTATTTTACAATAAAGAAATATATCAAATTACAGCATATTTTCAAAAACTGATGCAAAAATTCAAGTTAAATTCTTGCTAAACACACAGTTAGTAAAAGTAAGTGCCAAATATTTATTATTTCAGGAAATCAAGTGCGATATGTCATTTTGATTAAATTTTTTCTCTTAATTTTTAAAAAAACTATTTTGTTTTATGTTGCTTATCTTTTTTCACAAGCACTCGAATTATGTTCCTGTAGTTGCATGACCCAACATTGTGTTGTCAGTATTTCAATTTGATTGTGCTATTACTTTTATTAGAATTTATTAATGTAAAGCTGAAATTTCTGATAACCCTCAAGAAGTAATTAACAAATCAGGTTAACATGATTATCAGGATATGTCATTGAACTGGAAAAAATATGGCCTGGTAAAATTTCATGAAAAACTGTCATAAAGAGTTTGTGATTATCAACATCATGTAGTTAGAAATGTGTTTCCTGTCCAATAACCTTACTTTACTCCAACCTTTTACGCACCAAAACCAAATCCAATTATTATTATGATTTTTTTAGTTTGTTAATAATGCGAATATTTTTTGTTGATTAATTTGTTTTTAAAACATGACCACAATAAGGTTATTACTACCAGTGAGGGTTTTGGATAGTAGGTTACACTCAGCTGTTTTGGGAAGATTACTCTTTGATTGTTGCAAGATTCAATATCTGGGTTACCCTCTTGTAATCAATGCCTTAGTACTGAGCTACATTATACCATCTTCTAGGGATTTTTTGTAAGAGGAATATAGATTAGGATAATAAACATTATTTGAAGGTTTTCTACTATTAAGAATAATAGAGAATCATGGTTGGCTTGTACAAGTTCACTTTACTGTCAAAGATACTTAGCTGATAGAAATAATTAATTATTTTATTAGAGTGACTAATTTAGTTACATTATTCTAATTTTCTCAGAAAAAATGCCTTATGATATTGATTTGAGCAATACTAATTTGAACTATTAATGTAAGAAGTGTTTAACCAAACACTCATGAAATTGTTATGGATTTCCTACACAGCAAATTAATAACTAATTACACAGATCATTTAATCAGTTTTTCTTTATGTCTAAATTTTTTTGTATTAAAAATAGTCTGTTAAACATAACCACCAAAATTCGAACAATTGCATATTTATTAATTAATCTGTATAATCCATATTTCTATCTTCTGAAGAAGCGGTTAGAAATTCTAGGTTCTAAAGTAAATAGTATATAACAGAACAGCATAAATTACTGACAATGTTTCTAAAAATGTAAATTAGATGAAGCCAGGGAATGAAAGTCATTCAAGAATCGCAATAGCCTTACCTCCTCATCTAGTACAGTGTGGTAGAAAGTTATTTTTCTTTGCCAGACTTATTAAAAAATATTTTTGTATTTTTTATCATGTTTCAGATTATTTTTAAAAGTTGACAAAATGCAGAAATTTTTGTTACTCTTTGTACAAGTTTATTTACTTGTGGTTTCATCATTAAAATTGATAAACCAATTGAGCATTGGATAAATCTCGCATTTAATCTACAATTGAGATATTACTCGTCCAGCACTGGTTAAGTTTTAGAACATCTATGAATGGCCAGTCATTTTTTTTACTAGTATATGCTTTTTTATTTTATAATAACAATGAAAACTCTGTAGTGTTTAAGATTTTTAGAACTAGTATTAGTTTACTTGTTGATATTTTTATATTTACCATTTACATTTCAAAAAATGTAGTATTTTTGGAAAAATAAATTTCTTCATATTTTGTTGTAATTAATATACAGTATTATTTCCTTTTACAATAATAACTTTATAAAGTCAGTGCAATGGAAATATAATGGACACATATATATATATATATATATATATATATATATATATATATATATATATATATATATATATATATATATATATATATATATATATATAGGAATTTTTTGGACTTGATAGGAGACTGACAGACTTACCTAAAGGCAATAGTCCAAAACTGCAATCTCTTGGAAATAAGCACATATAAAACACTTAATACACTTTTATTTGAAATATTTCGATCAACATGATCTTCAGTCAAGAAAGAGAAAAACAAAACGTTTTGTTTTTCTCTTTCTTGACTGAAGAAGATCATGTTGATCGAAATATTTCAAATAAAAGTGTATTAAGTGTTTTATATGTGCTTATTTCCAAGAGATTGCAGTTTTGGACTATTGCCTTTAGGTAAGTCTGTCAGTCTCCTATCAAGTCCAAAAAATTCCTAAATAAGCTTTAAGCTCTACTAGAACTAACCTAAATATATATATATATATATATATATATATATATATATATATATATATTGTAATATTTATAGAATGGGCTATATAATATTATTTAAGAATTGGAAAATAGATGAGAAATAACTCACTCAAAATTTAGAAAGAAATTCATTAAAAGATTGGTTAGGTTAAAATTGAAACTAAATTCTGGTAAAAGCTTAGGAATTGTAAACAAGGTTTTTGAACTGGAAATGTATTAGGAAATTTGTTATATCAAATAACCTAACACATAAATTAAAATAAGAAAATCTAATAATAGTTATGTGTAAACAAATTTGTAAACTGTAGTAAAATAGGGCCTAAGTAATTACTTGAAGGAGAAAGTGAACACGTTTGTAAACAAAAGAAAATTGATAGGTTATGTTTGAAAAATTGGGCTAAAAACACACACAATTCGGAAATATCACAAAAGTAAAACACAAAGACACTTCCCACACTAATAATATTAATAAAATAAACACTGGAAGGTTTGTTGACGATAGGAAATTGAAACAGTAAGTTTCAATCAGGTTTAACCAAGTTAAAAGGCCATTCTAAACAAACTTGTGATATGTCAGCTGTAAAACAGATGTAGGTCAGTGTGACAATCGATTCTATTGAAGAAAAAGAAAACAAACTAGATTACAGGCAACATGTGTTTTTTGGAGAAGAAAGGCGGCCATATTTTAAACAATTTAAGAAAAGCTAAGGACGCGTAGTTAGAGTTTAGTTGGATGGCGTGGGTGACGCTTACAAGATGGGACCTGCCAGGACCAGTAAAAATTCTATTTTTTTGGAAAGAGTTCATCTAAATTATACAGTTTTGTGAGTAAACTTGGCCAGATTAAACAGGAATAAGAAAATTGAAAGAGTTAATACAGTGAAAATATAATTTAAAAGAACTAAAACGGATTTAAGTGTGTGAATTGTTTAATTGGAGAGAACGGGAATTTACGTAAGCAACCAGCAAAATTTTGATATTTATTAAGTTGAGTAATAGCGCTATAAAATAACTTTAGTGGACTTTTAAGGCAATAGAGAAGTTTAAATTTGTATATTAGGATATATTATAGTTAATTAATAGTAAGAAATAAATCCAGTTCAAATAGTTTGGCTTTTTTTTTGCATTTTCAAAATTTAATATTGTTTGTTCAAAATTTATTTAATTAACCCAAGAATTTCTAAAAATATAGCCCATACTATAACCCCGAGATATCAAGAGATCTTAAACTAGCCAAGGGTATAAAAACCTTGTAACTCAAATTTAAAGAATCGAATTTTAGTATATTTTGTTAAAAAATTGTTAAGTTGTAAAATTTTGTTTTGTGTATTGTTTAATGTTGAGATGAAATTGTTCTAATAAATGTTAATGAATTGTTCTTGAGTAGTTTTTTTTTGGTTATTAAATAGAAATAATATATCTTCATAAAATAGTAAAACCCAGTTGCGTCTCTTTAAAAATTATGTTATAATTTGGCGCAACAACGTGGGGCTCGATAAAATTTATTTAGAGAGATTTTGAAATAAAATTAATTTAGAACTTTTTATATGAAAAACATTTGAACTGGAAATAGATTTAGAAAAGATTTTGTAAAATTTAACACTGAGTTGAATCGAATCAAGGCTAGGTTTATAGTATATATAAAAATGGTTTATGTGTATAATAAGTTTACTTACAGCTAAAAAAGAAAAAATATAGGCGAGCTGGTAGTTGTAGGGGACTAGGAAAAAGGGACAATTTTGGAAATGAAAGAAATAAAAATGGAAGGCACAGATATGCCAATAGTTAACATTGAAGTAGATGAAGCTAGGGGACTACTACCTATGCAAACCCAACAACAAAAACGGGGAAATAATGAGAATGAAGATTTGAGGGAGATGATGAGAACTCTCATGGAAATGAGTGTAAAAGGGAGAGAGGATCTACATAGACAATTAGATAAGATGGACGAAATAAAAAAAGAGTTAAAAGAGAATATAAACGAAGTAAAAGGAGAGATGAACAGAGGATTTGCCTCAAGTAGGTTGGAAATGAGTAGGTTGGATAAGAAATTCGAAAGCCTAAAGGAAGAAAATAGGAAAATGATAGAGGATATGAGGCGACAGTGGAGGACAGAGAGTAATGCTGTAATAGAGGATGTGAGAAGAGACATAGAGGAGAAAGATAGAGAATTAGAGGAGGAGATTAAGGAAAATTTTGAGGGAACAAATGAAATAATAGCTGATGAGATAGAAATTGATAAAAAAGAGATAGAGAAAGTCGAATATATAACAAAGAAAAACACAGAAGAGTTAGGAGAGTTAAAATTAAGAAATGAAGTAGGAAAGATGGAGGTACTGGCAATAAAAAATATAACAATTCAAACCGCAACTAAAAGGAAGACTGAACAGATTAATAAAATGAAAATGGTAATAGGAGAAATGGAAGGAGTTAAATATCCGTTTCAATGCATAGTGGTACAAAGCTTGTTGAGAGAAATGATCATAGGTACGGATATGTTAATGGATGTGGAGGCACAACTCAAGTTTGGAAAATGGGAAATGGAATTTAAATATGAGAGAAACACAGAAAATAGAACTTATGAAGCAGATGAAAGATACAATGGAGATGTAAACGGTGTTAAGGCCAGGACAGGCGTGGGGACAAGAAAAGAGCATGGTGCCCACAGTCAATCGGAAAACTAAGACCATAGGAAACCCAGAAATAGAGATTAAATAGAGGAAACAAATTTACAGGCATTAATCGACACAGGCAGTAAAATGACATGTATCCAGGAGAAGTCGAGAGAAAGGAAAATAACAAGGGATAATAAGATGGTAACAACAGGAATGTCTCAGGATATAAAAGTATTAGGAGAAGGAAGCGAATGTAGGAGGGATAGATAACAAATAAACCGGAAATGACAATAGACCGGAAATGACTTAATAATTAAACAAACACTTGAAAAAAAATAAAAAAAAGAAAAATAATAATAAAATAGGAAGGGAGATATTAAATATAGGTAAAGGAAGCAATATGAATAAACTCTAGGTGATTATGTGTATAAGAAAACGTTAGCAGGAGATAAGTTTTAAGGGATGGTAACTATATCTATGATAATTTATTAGAAACTTCGTCGAATAAAGATAAAATTATGTATATTTAAACTTCGTCGTATTGTAAGGAAGAATCTGCGTTGATAAATAATGGAACTTCGTCGTATATATTATATATTATAAAAGAAATATGAATCTATGATAATAAATATTAAAGCATCGTTGTAATAAAAATATGGTAATTGTGTATTTAAACTTCGTCGTATTGTAAGGGAGAATCTGCGTTGATATATATAAGTATTAAAACAAAATTTATATTCGTTGATATAGGGATAGTGTAATCGAAGGAACTATAGATATGATCAAATAGAGGATATAAGATTGCAACCTTTAAAAATATTAGATGTTAAACTTCATACAAAATAAACTGAAATGATATAAGAAAATAATTGAACTGGATGAGCATAACAATATAAAAAGGGGAAATATAATTTGGAAAAAGGGGAATTTGAAAATAAAATGAAATATATAAATAACGTCGATAATATGTGAAATAAAATAAATGTCTACGTGAATAAGGGTGTTAATGATGTTGATGTTGTCGAAAATATGTTAAAATAAAATAAATGTCTACGTTAATAAGTGGAGGTAAGGTGAATTACCGTCATATATATATGTAACAAAGTATATAGTATAATAAAGAGTTTAAAAAAAAAAAAAAAAATAATAATAATAATAAAATAATAGTAATATGAAATTGGGGTTAAATTTAATATAGTTGTGTTCAGATAGAGTTGATAGATTTATAACTGAAGTGAGGTTGAGGCAAGGTTAAGACAAATTAATTTTAATTGAAAAAAAAATTTTTATGATGAATAGTTGGGAGGATGCGAAAAAAGAGATAGTAAATAGAATAATAAATAACAACATATAAAATTAATGAAATAGTATTATGCGAGTTTTAAACTAGTATAAACCATGTAAGACAAGTAGCTTGAAGTGTTCAGCTCAGTATTTGATTGGTAAAGAGTTAAGATAAAATTGTATTATAGAATTAAGTATAAATGGACGAAAGTGGACAGATGAAGGTATAAATGACTTTTAAGTGGACAATTATAAAAGTGGTAAAGACAATGGACAATAAGTTAGCCAAAGTGTTGAGGTATAACGTACTCAATAAAAATGTGTTCAGGTAGTTATTAAATAAAATATACAAGTAGGAAATAAATGTAAATTTAAATTTAATTTAAAAAAAAAAAAAATATGTATATTTAAGCAAGCTTGTAAAATGTAAAAAAAATGTGTAATGTAGATATTAGGATTATTTTTTTTTGTTTAAATTAAATTAGGGGACATTGTAATATTTATAGAATGGGCTATATAATATTATTTAAGAATTGGAAAATAGATGAGAAATAACTCACTCAAAATTTAGAAAGAAATTCATTAAAAGATTGGTTAGGTTAAAATTGAAACTAAATTCTGGTAAAAGCTTAGGAATTGTAAACAAGGTTTTTGAACTGGAAATGTATTAGGAAATTTGTTATATCAAATAACCTAACACATAAATTAAAATAAGAAAATCTAATAATAGTTATGTGTAAACAAATTTGTAAACTGTAGTAAAATAGGGCCTAAGTAATTACTTGAAGGAGAAAGTGAACACGTTTGTAAACAAAAGAAAATTGATAGGTTATGTTTGAAAAATTGGGCTAAAAACACACACAATTCGGAAATATCACAAAAGTAAAACACAAAGACACTTCCCACACTAATAATATTAATAAAATAAACACTGGAAGGTTTGTTGACGATAGGAAATTGAAACAGTAAGTTTCAATCAGGTTTAACCAAGTTAAAAGGCCATTCTAAACAAACTTGTGATATGTCAGCTGTAAAACAGATGTAGGTCAGTGTGACAATCGATTCTATTGAAGAAAAAGAAAACAAACTAGATTACAGGCAACATGTGTTTTTTGGAGAAGAAAGGCGGCCATATTTTAAACAATTTAAGAAAAGCTAAGGACGCGTAGTTAGAGTTTAGTTGGATGGCGTGGGTGACGCTTACAAGATGGGACCTGCCAGGACCAGTAAAAATTCTATTTTTTTGGAAAGAGTTCATCTAAATTATACAGTTTTGTGAGTAAACTTGGCCAGATTAAACAGGAATAAGAAAATTGAAAGAGTTAATACAGTGAAAATATAATTTAAAAGAACTAAAACGGATTTAAGTGTGTGAATTGTTTAATTGGAGAGAACGGGAATTTACGTAAGCAACCAGCAAAATTTTGATATTTATTAAGTTGAGTAATAGCGCTATAAAATAACTTTAGTGGACTTTTAAGGCAATAGAGAAGTTTAAATTTGTATATTAGGATATATTATAGTTAATTAATAGTAAGAAATAAATCCAGTTCAAATAGTTTGGCTTTTTTTTTGCATTTTCAAAATTTAATATTGTTTGTTCAAAATTTATTTAATTAACCCAAGAATTTCTAAAAATATAGCCCATACTATAACCCCGAGATATCAAGAGATCTTAAACTAGCCAAGGGTATAAAAACCTTGTAACTCAAATTTAAAGAATCGAATTTTAGTATATTTTGTTAAAAAATTGTTAAGTTGTAAAATTTTGTTTTGTGTATTGTTTAATGTTGAGATGAAATTGTTCTAATAAATGTTAATGAATTGTTCTTGAGTAGTTTTTTTTTGGTTATTAAATAGAAATAATATATCTTCATAAAATAGTAAAACCCAGTTGCGTCTCTTTAAAAATTATGTTACAATATATACTGATACGTATTCCTTCACGGATGGAAAAATATGATGAATAGTTATTATCTGGAGTACATCCGTTCATTATGTAGTGCATAAAATCGCTGTTCCGACGTTTCGCTAGCATCTCATCTAGCATTGACGAGGTGAACCCAATAACAGTTGCAGAGCGAGACCACTATATATATGCCGAGAGCCAAGGGAGATCATGATTTGGCAAGGAATGAGTTTGTCAGTGTTTATGCATAAATCCCTGCTTGCTAACATCCTTTTTTGTTTCAGAGGTGATGTTATATTGCTCAATAGCTCCTGATTTGTTTTGAGTTAAAATATCATTGCCTGTTTACTTGTCAGCCTTCCAGACTGGTATAGCTTATGCAAGCCTTATGTTGTTAAGGGTTGTTATTAACACCTTTGATTTAGTATTAATGATTCATCATACAACAATGTTATGAAACACGTCCGATCAACAGTATAAACTGTGAAACACCGATTGTTTACAAAGTAAAACCAAACATGTCTGGGTGTAAAGTAACCAATCTGAACCATCCCCTGAGCAAAGCATAATTGTAGGGGTACACTAATACTTTAATTAGTAAATATTTCTATCTTTTTAACTACAATTTTTTTTTCGAGTCAAATAGTGTTTATTGCAAGCTTCTATCCACTACCATTACCGATTTACAGATGGTTCTTTAATTAGCTAATGACACAATTCCCCTCCCACCCCCAGATTATTGACAACATAGGTTTTCTGCCTCACTTAACTGGTTATAGCAAAAATTAAGAAAGAAACTGCATGGAGCTTGAAGTGCATGTTCAACCCTATAATGCATGCTATTGTACTAATATACTTTCCTTGGATTTTAGGTAAATCAGAGGGAATAGCTAACCCTTAAACAAAATCCTTTACATCGTTCTTGTAGCTAAGTGTCAGGGGAGCAGCGATTGTCTAAAGAAAATTAGCCTACCAAATTGGGAAGTTCTGTAAGCGAAAAATGAATTAAAATAAAAGTATTCATAAATAGATGCAAAGCAGTATATGAAAAAATAAAACAATCTTGTTAAATTACTAATGTCATTAATAAACAATACACTAGGCGATTGAAATATCACCTGTAAATGATATCAGTAAGTAGGGAAAGTTGTTTTGTTAAGTTTTATTCAATGAAGACTGCAAATTACATTTCTTTGACCTTTGACATTTCATAACATCAGGAAATTCAACCCCATTATAAAACACTACACCACAGCATGAAATATAGCCAAACGTCAAATTTGGAACTGAGATTCATTTAAAGAGAATCTCCATCCACTATGGTAAATTTTTACCTTGAGAAAGAGGTGAAAGTCTAATGTAGCCAAATCAGGATTGCCTAATTCACGTATTACCAAATTCTACTTACTTGGCTACTCATTTATATTACCAAATGTATCAGCTACTCATTTGAAGGTCAATCGTGCTGATTGTGCTTATCAATAGTGCTTATCCTCAGTCAAATATTCCCAAATTCATAGAAAATCAGACAACTATACACAATAATACACTATCACAAATATGTTAGTGACAGCATAACATTACACATGTGGCTATATGTTAAGTTACAGTAAATATATATATGAGAGTGTTGTGAACTCAAACAATTTAAACCCTACAACAAAATCAACGACATTTACAACACCACTGGAGTTTACAAACTAACTTGCAGTTCATGCCCCAGTTTTTACATAGGCCAGACAGGGAGGTCATTCTACACACATTACCAAGAACATATAAAAGCACTAAAAAACAATAACTACTAATCAAACTTCACCGATCATCTCAACTCCACAAAACATGACTACATAGACATAACATCTAACTTACAAATTCTTCATAAACAACACAGAAATAACCAACGCTACTCAACCGAACAATACGAAATATTCAGGCACTTCAAACTACACCCTACACACATACTCAATACACAATTACATTACAACTCACACGCACTTTTTGACATCATAACTCCTAATACACACAAAATACACCCACACCACCAAAATATCCCACCCCACCCTAACCTACGTAAACCTTGAGATCAGTCTGAGTTGACAAAGGGACACATCTCCCGAAACGGCCGTCCTCAACAAGCAAAGTAAGTGCTACTATAAGCAAGTTTAAAACATTTAAAAGTGTTTAGTGATTACTTGTAGCTCACATGAAGATGGAATCAACAAATGCTTATTTTTTACATTGTAATTTGACAACCCTAAAATAAGAGAGGTGAGAAGGATGCTGGACCTTTATCATAGACTTTTGAAAGATTTGTCAATAACTCTAAATCCTCAATAGCTCTAAGCTGCAATACTAGCATTGACGAGATGTTAGCTCCTAATAGAAGGCACAGTTCATTCTTAGTTTACATGCTGAAAAACCTGCAAAATATGTTATGAAAATACAATCACTAACTACTATGAGAAATTTGTCTTTTTTATGATGGATGTATTTACCAGAGCAAAGGTTCAGAAGAATTTGTCTGACATAAACAGATCAAGAGCTTTAAATTCCAAGTTAGACCGGAACATAGTAAGCCATAATAAAAAATGTAACTCCTGACATTTACTACTGGTCTATAGAATTGTACAGAGAATTTACTAAGTATAAGTTAACCTTTGTTGGAACGATGAACTAAATTAGACGACTATTCCCCCTGAATTCCAGTTATCTACAGCAGACAAGTTGAAAGTGTTCTCATTAGATTTTCAGGAAACATGACATATGTTCTCAAAAAGGATAGGGCATTTCTTCTATTATCCACTGTGTAATGCAATAAATGAAGACACTGGGAAACCAAATATAGTTTATGTGTTATAATAAAACAGAATGTAGCCTAAACTAGAAATGTTCTAAATATACTTCGATAATGGAAAACATCAAATAATTAATCACTTTTACATTAGTTTATGACTATCTGAACTTTAAATTTTGTAAATTTATAAAAGCTTACTGAGACAGAACGTTTTTGATCACTATGTGGCCATCTTCATCAGTGTCTTCTGCTTGAAGTTGTTAGATTAAGCGGTTATGGTTTTAATGGCAGGTTTTCAATAGTATCAAAGAGTGTGTGTGATTTGTATTGGGTTTGTTCGTTTAATATGTTTGTACTTTGTGCTTTTGAGTGTTTGTGACTACAAAATTCAAGAGATCAAATAATTGCTAAAGTTTTTCATTCTTAAACATGATATTATAACTTGCAGTTTTCGTGTTGTACATCTTGAGGTTTTTCTATAGTTAAACTTGGCCAAAAAATCACTACTTGATGATATTTTTCAGCAGACACGTTTCAAATTAGGTCAGCACACTGTTCAATGCTGTGAGTCACCGACAAGACTGTTGTTCAGGTGTGTTGTGTTAGTGGGAATCTGTGGAGTATTGGTGTTCTGTGGGGTATTATTAAAATGCTTCTGTTGAAAAATATCAGTAAGTAGTGGTTTTTTGCCCTGTTAATACCAAAAGTGTAATGATATTACATCTACCAATGCTCACTAATTAGATTGGTTTAAATTTATGCAAACGTTTTAGACCCATAATCAAATCATGTGAAATTAAAACTTATCTTGAAAGAACAAAGTTGGTAAAAACTTGAATTTCTACTTATCATCAGTAAGGAACTCGGAATCTTTGAGCATGTTACTTACAGAGAATCAATTTCTGATTGCTTGGACACAAGAAAAACATGTGACTGTAGAAAAGATCAATTATAAATGCATTAATTGTAGATCACTGGTATTTTCAGTGTTCTAAAAAAAACTTCAAGAATAGTGTAATTAACGGTAGGGATAATTCACTTGCCAGTTTTTTCTAAGTTCAACCCTTATGTACAGTTGTATCACTTTGACAAAAATCGCCTCGCGCTGTCAAGTGGGGGTGAGGGGTGGTATTTGAAAGAAAGAGAAAAACAAAAGACTGAAGTGAACCACAGATGTGTATAAATATCCAAATGTCAAAGATTCACTGATTTATAGTTTATGATACAGTGCTATATGTGATTTGTATAAATATTGTTCTATGTGAATTGTGTAAATATTGATTACTTGAAACTAGATATTAATAGTCTGTCAGAAGGAAGGTAAATGAAGTTGTTAAAAATGATATAAGTTTGGAGGAATGTAAAAGGAGTTTTATCTGATGTTGAGGTTAGGAGGCTCTCTTGATTTGGTGTACCACTGGTATGATAACTCCCATCTTCTCAATTCAATCAGGGGGGAGGGCCTTAATTATTTTGGCGGTATAACAATCATTGAAAGATATGATGTTGTGACTAGCAGCGTGTTGAGCGGTTGGCCTGTCTATGGTCATGGTTCCAACGTCATGTCTGTGGCCATTCATTCTGATGCTCAGACCATCCGTAGTAAGGCCTATGTACTGTGCCAGGCAAAATTTACATTGCAACTGGTATATTACGTTTCTGGATGTACAAGTTTGATGACCCTATATATATATATATATTTATTTATCTCAAATAAATTTTTTATATGAATGTGTATACAAACATTTGACATTATCTACATACATATACATATATATAGACAAAAGTCATTCTCTAGAATTAGTATATGTAGCTTTAATTGTTACAAAAGGTAATAATATTTTTTATCATGGCAAGAGAAACTCAACATCTAACATGTAAAGTCATTACAAGAAAAATTCAAAAGACTCTCATTAAATCCTCTAGTAACTATAAGTGGAACAATAGATTTCATGATGCAAAGATTGGGACTATGGATATTTTCATTTCATTGTCAAAGCTTGCGGGCACACAAACTGGATCTTGATGATACTATTGTAAAAAGTTCAACTGTTTTATTACTGTTAGAAACTCATATGAGCAATGAAGAACCCTAAGACATTCCCAACTTCAATTGCATTGTACATTTCAAAAGATCACAAGTTCGAGCTGCAGGAGTGGCTATTTACCACAATGTGAACAATACAGCACATATTGTTAGTTCATGTATGAACATTTAATACACAAGACAGACTCCAGCTTTGAGTATACACACTTTTGAAATAAGGGAAATCTGTATAGCTCATTGTAATAATGAAAATGAATAAACTATGTTAATTGTAGCCGTTTATATTTCACCAAGAAATAGTGTACAAGAAATAATTAAATTTTTACATAAAAAACTTGTTGATATATACAGAAGAAGGTTATAAAATACTTGGTGAAAATTGGCACAGAATGCCAATGATTTTTAGTGGTGATTTTAACATAAACTTTGCTGAAGATACGTCAAATCCATTGGTAATTTTTTTTAAAGATAAATTAGATTTAACAATGTCTAATGATAAAAACATATGCACAACAAGATATGGAACAACATTAGATGCCGTATTTACAAGATATGTAGCAAATTTTTATTCAAGAGTTTAATTTCATACTTTAGTTATCATAAACCAATAGTTTCATTTTTAGAATACAATGATAATCAAAAGAATTAATTTTATCGAAAATACAGGATAATAATGGGAACGTAAATGATCAATAAATAATTACGTTATATAAATGTTTATTACTATTATATTTTGAACAAATTTTTAAAATTGTTAATAAAAATTGTAATAATTTTTTTTTAATTTAAAGAATTTAAATGATTTTGTATGATTTTATTATAAAATAATAATAATAATTAAATATTAGGCGGACATACAACTTTATTAACACAATATAGTCATAACGCTCAATAAGTATTCACTTTTATCGACACTCACCAAGTGCCACACGCAGTTTTTTTTAGTTATACGGGTTTCTTATTTTAATATTATTTGATTCAGTCTTAAAAAATTATCTTGTTTTTCTGCCCTAAACTTTGAAAAATAATGTTTTAGCCTATATATTAATTTGTGATACAGAATTTTTGTATGATTGATGAACATTATTTGTTCATCTAAATTAAACATTTAGAATATTTTTATTTAACAGTTTTCATTTAAATTCAACAAACTAAACAAGATTTATTTAATAATTTTATGACTATGCAAGATTAAGTTTTAAGATACAAAATTACTCTAAATTATTCCTCTGTCAATATTCTGTCTATATTTAATTTAAGTTGGAAACAGTAAAAGTAAAGTATGTGAGATTGAGAGACTGGAAGTACCTTTAGGTCATTGTCATAAGTAGCTGATGAAGGCTAATAATATCAAATGATATTTATATGGGTAAATTGACATTTAATACCTTAATGGCATAATTAAAGCAAAATCACTTTATATCTGCATTACAATATTCTACAACCATAATGAATGTTACTTCTAAATGGCTATTTTGTATTTGTTTTACAGAATGTATATTACCAAGACTTCAAAATAATTTTACTATTTCATAATATGAGACATTATATAACACAAGGTATTATTTATATGAAATATAGTAAGAGAAGTATGGTTAATATAAAAAAAGAATCTTTTTTTCAACATTATCCAGTCAACACTTTTCTGCTGCAATTTTATATTTAGTAAGAAAACTATTATTGAAAAGAAAGATTCAGGTTATAAATAAATGATTAGAATAAAGTTTTATCTGCATACAATAATTAAATATAATGATAATTCATTTGAAGAACCCGCCAAATTTAAAAGTTTTAGTGTAGACCCCTCCCCCTTCGAACAATTTATACTCAGCACAGCCCAGTGCCCAGTGGCAGGCCACTTTGCAACATGGCCGTTCTGCTTTCAATTTGTTTACGTTGCATTATTTGATTTACGCCCATTTTTGTTGCATTTTTTCATAAGTTGCATATTAGAAACTACTACAATTTCAAAGTTATTTCCATTTTTAATTTGTGATGTCAGATATAAGTGCAGAAAAGTTCGACTCAATTTGTCGTCTGTGTACATCGACTTTGGAAAGTGGGGGTCGTTCAATTTTAGAAGATGGGGAAAATCCTTGTCAACAGATAGCTGAACAAATTTTGGATTGCCTTAATATAAAGGTATACTTGCTACAAAAGGTTTCATCACGTTACTATAAAGTATTTTTTCTTATTACCTTAAGAGATAAGGAACTTCAACTCTAATCTATTTTATATCAAAAGTAAAAATCCTGTAAGAACGAGCTGATTGGGCAGTTTTGTAAGTGCAATAATTATTCTACAAATAACCCAAAATTATAGCAATTTAGAAAGACAATATTCAAAACTCTGTTATAATTGGATTACATGTTGTTTATTCGCTATGGGAAAATTGTCATCCTGTTGTGCAGTTTTAAAAACTGCACCAATTTGTGCTAAACCCTATTACTAGAAAAAGGGTGTGTTCTTTGGCTAAAACTTCACTAATTCTTGTATACACCAATTTAAAATTTGTTTACTATTAATTATTGTTCAAGTAACTATATTGCAAACATGTTAGTAAACAATTTTTGTTTTTGTTTTTCAATATAAAAAAGTACCTAACCTAGAACAAGTTCCTGGGCTAAATTTTATACGATAGTAAAACAAATCAGAGTTTTTACATAAATAGTAGGAATTCAATATTTAATAACTTATCCTTGAACATATGGTATAAAATCTTCATCTTTAAAGTGGTAATTTTATATGCTTTCATATTTGTTACACAAAAACACATTCTAAAGAAGAAACAAGTGATTTTTAAAGTCAGAAAACATGAACAATGATCAAATACATTATTTTATTATAAGACTATTTTGCAATATATTATTAAAATATTTTAATTTTTAACATGCCTACATAGTATCTAGTTAGGTTAGGTTTGGTTAGAAAAAAAATATAAGTCTACTAAACTAAACAATAAATTCGCCAATGAATGAAATTGATGAATTTAATATAGTTATGCATATTCCTGTATAAACTTTAAAGTTTTTAAACAAAATACAGTATTATAGGTAATTATTAAGATCACCGACTACCGCTCCGATTGGCAAATTTCTTTTCCTGATCAATTTGACCTTGCTGAACACGAATCTGAAGATTTTTTTTACTGTAAACAAATATTTACATAAAATAAATAACCTAACAACTTGGCCTGACCTGACTTAATGCTTACTAACGCTCCAATCTGCGAAATTCTTTTTTTCCTTATAGATTTGACCTTGCTGAACATGAATCTAAAGTTAATTTCAACAGCAAACACATATTAACCTAAGAAAACTTTGGGTTTTTACAGTTTTGTGTGTCTCGAAACATTTACATTTTAAACAATTAACCAATATTTATGCTATAATTAAATAATACTTAACTAAGTGAATACATAGATGTAAAGGCTTTGCTTCATAAAAGGAACGATTGTTTCAAAACGAGTCAGCAAGTAAGCCCTTATGTATTCGCTTAGTTAAGTATTATTTAATTATACTTATTACACTTTTGCTATTACTTGTGACCAGACTTTTTGTTAACTAAAAGTTGTTAAATTGTTAACTTACACTTGGATGAAACGTTTTCGTCTTACGACTTCTTCAGCCTCCGAGCCTTAGGAAGCTGAAGAAGTCGTAAAATGAAAACGTTTCCTCTAAGTGTAAGTTAACAATTTAACAACTTTTGGTTACCAAAAAGTCTGGTCCCAAGTAATAGCAAAAGTGTAATAAGTAATTAACAACCAACTCGTCATGAACAGCAACAAGATTTCGATATTTAATTCAATTCTTGTTCAGAATTTATTTTTGAGTATCATGTAAAAACAAATCTTGAAGCTGTTGACCCTATAGATGCGATAGAGGTACACAGCAAGGTAGTTGTGGCCAGTCTTTAATCTGAATCTGTAATGCCAACAGCTCGGGGCAAGTTATGGTCTCTCTCCCTGACAAGACTTTTCCACAGTTTTCCTGCTGAAACTTCCCTCAATCGAATTTGATCCCAATTTTGTATGGTCATCTTTATTAGAGACTTGGAGGACTGTAGTGAACTCAGATGTCAGACTGAAGGATGGTTGTTTCTTTCTTAGGTAGTTGGTCAGCTTTTCCATTGGGAGTGAGGTTTACATGGCTCGGAATCCACTGGAAATTTAGTACCCGCCTGGAATATGTGAGAGCATTTAGTTTTCTTCTACAGTCTATGGATTTACTGCCGGTCAGTCTGTGAGTTCCCTGAGAGGTTCAGGATAGCGGTCTTAAAATCAACACAGAAAACTGCCTGAGCAGGCAGGTTTTTAAGCTTAATTGCTGCAGCATACATGGTAGCTACCTCACTATCGTAATTGCTAAGTTGGGCTCCAACAGCAGAAAATCTTGCAAAATATATGTAGTAGTATGCAGTATCTGTTTTGTCTGATCCAGGCACCGATGATCCATTGGTGAAAATTTTGAGCTAATCTGGTGCAGGGTATTTTTCACTGATAGTTTAGAGGGCTGCATTTCTAAGCTCCTGATCCGAGGATACATCCTTTGGCAAGTGATGGTCTGTCAGGAGTAGCCCTGTCTCAAGGAGCCCTTGGAAGGGCTTATCAGACTGCTCAGTCCTGATAAGCAATAAGTGGAGTTGGTTATCTAGGAATGACTCCATACATTTTGTAAAGGTCATTGTAACAAACAATGAATGTTCACTTGGTTTTGAGTCAATCTGTGGGTTTATGGTACTCAACCCAAGATTTGTTTCTTATTTTAAATCGCTCCCAGAAACATAAGAGCTCCTACATAGGACTCCCACTGAAGTCTCCCTATGTATTTGTAGCGGTTCAATTTTAGTTTGAGCCTCCATTGCAGCAATAGGGGTGGAATTCGCAGCTCTAGTTATCACTCTTAAGGCATCCATCTTAATAGAAGTCAGCTTGTTTACAGGCGATACCTTGTACAAATATTTTAGATAGTGCAGGAGGTACTGCAGCAGGCATTCTGTAACATTCTCTACAGGTTAGAAATATCAGATCCCTGTCTTGAAGTTGATAGTCTTTTAACACATAAACATTTACCATAGGAGAAGTGGTAATACTTGTATACGTGTATTCTCTAGTATATTTTTCGTTTTAACATCATGTTACTCAAACATACATTATAAACAAAACAAATTACATGTAAAATAAAATACATGGGTAAAAATAAATTGTATTCAAAATTAGAAAGAAACAAAACAAACCAACATATAAATTATATAAACTCAGTTTTCTAATGAAACAAAACACTATATTTCATAATAAAGTGCTGTGTTTAATTAAGACATTTGAGGTTGTACAAAATTATACATAAGACATCTTGTGTTGCCATCTTAGTTTATTATTACCTGTATTAAATTTTTTTATAACCAACATAACATAGGCCTATTTGGTTTTATGTTACAACCAACAGACATGTATTTGGTCAAAATACCACTTTTTAAAGTAACTGAAATATGACAATTTGGGTAATAGGTTCCTGCAGTATAAGTATAACTGAATTTTCACAGGTGTATTGAATATTACGAATGCCTATAAATATTATATGGCCGCCATTATATACTAAGTCTTCTTGAATCTACTCTGTTCAGCTTCGGGATATTAAGGACCCGTAAAGGACCCGTGTCTGTTAAGTGTCTGACTGACAGCAACCATCACTTGAGTCAGCTATGACAAAATTAGAAACATTAGAAGTCCCAGCAGTTATCGTTAGTTAAACACTAATATGAAAATTATAAATTTAATGAAAATAAAATTAATTAGATTCTAACACAATTGTATGAATCTAAAGTAAAAACTATTGCACAAGAAACAAGGTTATGCACTTCTGAACTCATGGTGAAAAAAGGTTACCTTGAATGAATTTGTTCTGTGTAACCCACTGAGTGAATATAAATATCATTCAGTGAATCATTATTGACACATATAACGGATTGGCTTCTAACAGAAGCCAATAAAGTATCCAATAGGGCACTGTAGAAAATATATTCAAAATTTTTTTAATGTATTTTTGAATAACATGAAAAAATAAAGGTTAAATCCAATTATTGCGAATTTTACAGAAAAACATAATGAAACCATTTACTGTTATCTTTTAGAGTGGATTAGTAGATTTATTAATGTAAGGTTAATCATTACAGTTAGAAATAACATAATATATTATATTACAATGTAAGTTTTATTGCTTTAATAACAGTAGATTAGGTATGATTAGAAATAAAAGTAAAACACTGTGTTATATTTTAAGTGTTGAACATTTAGAAAAGTCCAATATTAAATTTTTACTTGTATAAGGTTAGGAATTGTCATTATATCTTCTTTTAACATGTTCGCTGAGGCCATCTCCAATCGGAGACAGTTTGCATTTTATTCGGATATATATTGTTATCTACCCCAGCATTGTACAAGAGACTTATTTTAGTGTTGCAGCGTCAAGATGGTGTATGTCGGATGTTTGTTTTAGTTTGGTTAAGATAACCCGCTATTGTTGTGTCAGTAGTGTTAGTGAGAGATCAGTTTATGACCCTAGCTATGTGTGACATAGTTCACGACATGGAGGGTATGCCTGAGACTTCTAAGGACTGTTTCTTTAATACTAATGATGCAGTACAGTATACTAGGGACCCTACAAATGAGACAGCGGAGTCTGTGGTAAGTGACAACGACCACCATGTCAGTGACCTGGATCCAGCTGAAGAGGATGCCAATTAAGATTGTGAGGAACTGTCTGATTTGGATTTTGAAGAGAAATAGATAATCCTTAAAGGACAACTAGTACATTAGGCCTTCTCAACTTTCTGCTTACAAAGGAAAATAAATTTGTTCCAATCCCAGTAGAAAATGACTGTTTAGGACTACTTCCTGATGACATTTTTGAAGAATATTGTGAAATTTACTAATAGCTATGCATGGGATGTGTATGCTATACCAAAATTTCACGCCATTGTCAAGAATAAATAACTGGAAAGAGTTGTCAGTGCCTGAACTGAAAACATTCATAGGCCTGGCCTACAGATTCATACAAGATCGCACAAATTTTTATTAAATATTTTAATAGCTAATTTGTAGTTTTTATTTCACAAAATAATGTTTACTAACTACTTCAGTGATTATAATTTATTATTTATTACAGTTACAAATGTGAATTACATGCATGAAAAATAAAATACTGATAATCATAGGACGCTCGCAAATTGCTGCCGTCTCTGGTCGGAGACAAAATGGTGGACTAGTATTTTTTCCATTTTCAAGGCTCAAAATTAATTTTTATTGTCATATTCTTCTTTTTCTAAAGCAAAACCACCAGAATATTTTAAAAAGTTTCAGCACCTTATGAACTTTACACTAGAGGCCTTTCGCAGCGAATGTGTTAACAAACCTATTAAAAGCAACAACTTAATAATCAATGTCAACTAAAGTTTAGTAGTTATATTTTACTGTACTATATCCTATCAAGCTTTCTGTTTAGCTAATGTGTAAAGTTTATGGATTTGTGTAACAAGGTGCAATTTAAAATTGAAATGTGGTTTTGCATGTTGCCTATATCATCCGTTAAGTTAGAATCACCTAAAAACTAGTGCAAAGTCATCAAACTTTTATTGTCATTTTGTTTGTATTTGTGAATGGCTTATAAGTAATATATTTACCTTAAGGACATATCACTTTATTTAGAAATACATTCATAGAAAATTTTGAGTTTATAAAGTTTTATGCTCTGTTTAGGTTTGAGGTTTTTATTTAATTGGAATTTTTTGTGCTACAACTAATATCATGTTATAGCAATGTAACGTATGATAATTTGTAACCTTTTCTTATTTACAGTGTATGTGCATTTAAAAAGAAATAATTATATAAAAATTACAAAATATATTGGGTTATAAGCAAAAACAAAACTATAACATTCGTAACGTAAGATAAGTAATTTCTAAATTTAGTGTTGCCATTATAAACTTGTTGCCAGAAAGGATGGTCAGCCCCCTATCAGAGCTGTACATTGTCTGATTTCTTCTATATTAATGTTATTTCTTATATCTAAGGTTACACTTTTTAAAATCGAAAAATTTAATAAAACACTATTTTTCAACTTAAGGTATGATATATCTATTATTTACATGCATTACAGTTTTTCTCCATAGTAAAAGATTTGTATTATGTTTATCAATTATTTATATTCTTAAAACATATTACATTTAACCGTTGTTTAGATTCAGAAGGAAGATCGTTTGCCAAAGAAAATATGTTCAAACTGTTCTGAATTGCTCTCACAGCTTCACACATTTCGCACAAAATGTCAGCTGATGCAAGAGAATCTTTGCAAATGCTTATGCCTATCAACTTTGAAAAGAGAAGACATTTCATCGTATGTAGTAAGTACCTTGATATGGTTACTCTATTAAAATAAATCATTACAGTATACATTCATTTCTTTTTGAACATATTTTAATTTAGTTACATAAACTATATAAATGGGATATTATACAGAGCACAGTAGCGTAATTATGATAAATAAATAACAATAACCCTGCTACAAATATTTAAACACCCTTTATGTACATATCGCCAACACAGTTAGCATAATCAGAAGGTTACAAACATTCTGGGACTAAAAAGAAACAATACACCTAAAATCACGATGGGCTGCTCCCACTCCTCCGCCGAGCGACCAGGTTGTTGACCTGTACCAGCATTGCACGTGGAACAAGACCACACCCACCACTGACTTGTCGTGACAATTCTAAATTAAAACTAATTACAAACTAGTATAAACTAAAATTATAAAAGTAACATAAACAATAATAAATTATCATGTCAACTGAACTAAACTATAAATACAGCTAAAAATCATGTATTTGGTCGTAACAGAGAGAATAAACTAGAACTAGGAATTGGGCCTTTATCAACGTTCATCAACAAATCGCCCCTAGTTTTAGCAATGAATATACTTTCATAACTATTGAGCAACCTGTTGGAGAACACCGTTTTACCCACTTTAACACTATTTATATCCAATTCATGGCCATTATTAAGGATATGTTCAGCCACGCTGGACTTATCCTGTCTCCCATATTTAATATGGGCTAGATGTTCTTTAAATCTAGTTATAGTCTTTCTCCTTGTCTGACCAATATACATTTTGATCTATTGATTTTTCTATTGATTGATCTAAGATAAAGAACGTTTTGCTTTACCTAAATAAAAACAAAAGACAACAAACAACAAACAATACAAAAGCTTATTTTCAGTATTATAGTACCTTCCCTGCTCAAAACATTTCTTTAATATTAGAAACAAATGAAAATTGAATAGTGGCCATTGAAATTTCAGTGCAGGCGGCTTGGTTTATTTCTCCTTTTGGAATAAACTTCACTTGGATTAAACTCTTTTGGTCCCAAAATAACGTTCCCATAATTTTTCTTGTATTCATATGTGGGATTTCTTTTCTGAGTTTTGAGAGCGAGTTTTGGTAGTGCCATTCCATTGGTTGGTGCTTTGCCTATAAATATTGACAAGCTTAAAATTTTGTGCGTTTAAATAAGAATCTAATCACACCACACACTTCATATGTGGTGAGGTTTTCTATTAGCACTGTCATCTGTGAATATACACAGAATACAAAGCTTACAATCATAAATACACTATAATGAAACTTTATGCTCACAAGAGAATGAGTTAGTTGATGCACTAGCTGCCGCATTGGTGGGAAATCGGCATGGCTTGTGATATGCAAATGTTCTTCACTTTCTGGACAGGCTAAGTATTGCAAATATAAAGTCTCTCAGAAGAAATGTGAAAGGAATTATTTGATGTTGAGGTTAGGGGTTTGTCATATTTGGTGTACCACTAGTATAAATTCTGGAATTCTGGATAAACATGATGTATACAAGTTTTGAATGCTTTAGTGTTCACTCCTTTATTACTGAAACAACACAATATTGCTGGTAAGAAAACAAAGGTAACATAACACATGATATACGGAATTTAATTCTTCAAGAAATAATTGTTTAACAATGCTCTTACATCAGTCAGGATAATGTAATACCATCTATAACGATAGGTTATTATGAGGGTGTTTTAAAAAGTATTTATAGATGTGTCAAAAATCATTATACTTTAGTAGAAGTATTAAAACTTGTTCACAAATAATCCACAGAATTCTGGAAATCAAGAGGACGGAGCCAAACTTGAAGATCCATCTGATAATGGTGCACTTGAAACAGAAGATCCATCAGATATTCATTCTTCAGATAACGAAGACATAGGTAAATATTTTGTTTATGATTTAACAAAATTTAAATTTTAATTGATGTTTAAATGAGATGTTGAATATTTATAGATTTAACAAGTCTAAAGGTCTTGTGGTTATTTTTTTATAATAAAGGAAAGATCAAGACCCTCAAATCACAATAAAGGATATTAGAAGAAATATCTTAGAACTCCTATATTAATTGCTATCAACTTGCAAAATACATTCAACACTACTTGATAAGAGACATAACTTTTGAACCAACATACTTGGGAAGGTTTGCTGAAAAGAGTAAATGGTTAAAGTTAAAACCTTAAACAAGTAACTGGTTAACATACATAAAAAGGAATCCGCATTTTGAAAATTATGCTAAATTTTTATATAAATTAATTATTTTTCTGTCATATTTAAAAATACAATTTTTTATTTTCTTGCTCAAGCAATATAAGCCTATTACTTCTCGTATGAGGGCGGTCTGAAAAATTCTCGGTCTCACTAAAAGAGCGCAGTACTAGTCGGAAGATGTTCCCCTCCCCATGTTGGTACAACTGTTAGTAGATTCCTTGACAATACCCCGCCATTCTATCCGGCAGTTGTGAGTAGGCAGTAGTTTGATTCATTGGCTGTATATACATGTGTTGTTGAAAATGGAAAAAATCGAGTATCGTGCAGTGATAAAATTCTTCGTTTCCCCTAACACCAACAATAATTCAATCGAGATTTGTAAACGTGTTTGGTAACTCTTCTCCTTTATTTTCCACTGTAAAGAAATAGGCAGCTGAATTTAAACATGGCCATGAAAGTGTGCAAGATAATCCATGTAAAGATCGTTCAAAAAGCGCAACCACACCAGGAATCGTCGAGATAGTTCATGATATGGTTTTAGAAGATCAACAAAAAAATGAGCGTGAGATTGCTAATTCCGTTGGTATGTCAAAAGAATGAGTTAGCTATATTTTACATAAGAATTGCACATGAAAAAGCTTTATGCAAGATGAGTGCCGCACATTCTCACTGCAAACCAAAACAGATTCGCATACAACTTTCCAACCAGTGTTTGCCTCGTTTTACTAAAAACAAGAGTGACTTTTTACGTTGATTTGTGGCAATGGATGAAACATGGATTCACCATTACACAATCAAATCTAAACAACAATCCATGCAGTGGACAGAAGCTAGTTATTCTGGCCCAAACAAGGCCATGACTATGCCATTGGCGGGAAAAATCTTGGCGTCTGTGTTTTGGGGAGCAACAGGAATTCTGTTGGTCGACTATCTTCAAAAAGGTAAGATAATAACTGGGGAATACTATTCTAACCTTCTTACAACTTGACGCAAGGATTTGTGAAAACAGACCCGGTACACAGATAAAAAAAATCATCTTCCTTCAGGACAATAGACTCGCCCACAAAAGTCTTTTGATGATGGGAAAATTGAGGGGTTTGCATTATGAATTGCTAGACCATCCACCTTATCCTCCAGATTTGGCTCCCTGGTACTTGGATCTTTTCCCAAAATTAATAATCTTCCTCGATGGACAATATTTTTCTTCTGATGAAGAAGTGATTACTGCTGTAGATGGGTACTTTGTAGGGCTTCCTGAAGAACACTACAGGACTGGGATAATGACATTGGAACATCGCTGGATGAAATGTATTAATACGGAGATTATATTGAAAAATAAAAAAAGTATTGTAACCTTAAATTGTTATTTTCATTATTAGGCCTAGAACTTTTCAGACCACTCTCATATATAACTTACTTCTTAATAAACTTCTTATCTGTATATTGCAAGAAATATTTGAACTCCATATATTTGACTAAACAAATATATCCATATTCTAAGCCCTTTAACAAAATTAATATTTGCATATCGTAAATTGAAAAATAAAAACTTTAAATTTCAGTAACTTTTCAAAATTTGGCTCGATATTCACAATAAAGTAGTTAGTCACTCACTACTCCTCCATAAGGCTGTTGCTAATCAGCTAGTCTCTGATTTATGACCAGTCAGGAGTTTTTAATTTCATAGAGTAAATCACAAATGTTGCCTTATTTTTCTAATTTCTAAAATTACCTACCAAAAGCAATAAACTCAGGTACAAAAATGTATATAATACAGTAGAATATGGTTAGTTCAAATTTGGAAAATTCAAAATTTTGAATAATATGGACAACACACTATCCCTGTTAAAGTTCACATTACAGTCTCATATAAAAATGATTTGCCCATGAGGAAGTGACCAGGGTGTAAGGAAAGAGGTAGAAAAGGCTGTCAGATAGAGGTGTGAGTGGCCTTGAGTTTAAGGTGAGTTCCACTTGTGTGGCAAGTGTGTTTAGTTTGGTGAGGGGTCATCCAGCAAGGAGTAAAAGTGATTTTTATCTCTTAGCTGCTGCTTCCCAAAGGTTTCTCTGGTGTGGCACTTAATAAGAGTAGACATTAAAGTATATTCCTTGCATTCAAATGAAAGCTTATATTCTGCATGATAATGTTCTAAACATGACACTGTTTGACATTGCCATCAAGAGTATCACTGCTAATGTACTGTCTCATGTTCACTGTTCCATGTAGACAGTTTTTTTTATATGTGGCCGCTCTTTAAAGTATGGCAACAATAACAGTAAACTCCCGATTATCTGTAGGCGGATTATCCGGGGTCTGCCTTTGTTTTACAAATATCCAATTTTTATTCCAATCAGATTCATGTGTTTAAATTTCCAAACGGTGAATTGCGATGTAAATACATATAAGGCTTAATAGAAGTTAAGATGAAGGGAATAGATATGTAAATATGTACGTACTTATTTTTACATTGAAAGGGAAGCATCCCGACGCGGGCCAGCGAAATAAAAGGGGTGAGCAGACTACTGTATATAAGAGACAATGACAAAATGCTTGGACGCCCGAAAACCTAATGTATATCATAAGATTGTAAACAAATGTCAGCTAATCTCGGCTATAAATAGTCTAGGACGTGACATACGCACTATCCATGTCTGTCATATACATTATCGATGTTTATGGCTTTGTGACACAAGTAGACACTGTGCGACAAAATGGTTCTCAAGAAACTTAGATTGTACATTAAAACTAAATCAATGCTCACAAAAAAACAGACGAACGTGACAGATTTTTTTGTTAAAAAGTGAAAGTATTATGTGTAAAGGAAATTACATATGTACATACATACTTACTTTTGACATATACTAATGTACGTATTGTAAATAGTTAGACATATAAATGTACATGTTATACAGGGTGTCTAGTGACAGGGAAAACCTGGAAAAGTCAGGGAATTTTAAGATTCTGGAAAATTCAGGGAAAAGTCAGGGAAAATTTTAAAAAATCGGGAAAATATTTATTTTGATTAGAAACAAAACTAGTGGCCATTGCTCTCGAATATTTGGTATTGTAAGCCAGCGGTTTAAGGGCAGGGCAGTCAGGAAATAACACTTCTTTATTTAGATGCCCATTATTTATTTGATAAGCCCGGTGCTATGACCTCAGGACTTATGTCAATAAATATTAAACGTGTCGAGTTGATACAGCTGGGAAGTTTTAGCCTGGACCGTGGCCTTGGGGTGCGCAGTGGTTCTGTTATCATATGGACAGGTGGGGATAACAGATAACTCAGTCTGTTTCTGACCACACAGAACGCTGTGTAAACATTCGTAGCCAGCTATTTGTCTAGACTCGTGATAGTATGTGTTTTATTTGACGGTGATTATTTTTACACTGTTTATTTCAACATGGAAGGTTCCGGTTTTCATTGCCGTAGCGGGCAATCACGTCATGCAGATGATGTCGTCATTACCTTCCCTACTTCCTTAGGATAAATATAAACTGAAAGATGAAGTGACAGAAGCAGAGATTATATGGTGCGTGAATTTAGTAATGCAACACTTCTTTACGCAATGCAGAAGGTAGTGTGTGCCTCTTTCCAAGGATGTTCCCTGATAGCACCATTGCACAGAACATAAGATTGCGGAAAAATAAAATTTCCTATAGTGTTGTATTCGGTTTATCAAATTATTTTAAATTCAAATTCTAACTATGTAATTGGCTTTGATGAAAGTTTAAACAAAATATCACAAAGAGCCCAAATGGATTTGAGTGTTAGGTATTGGGATGCAGAGACGGATGAAATGAAAGCTCGATATTTTGGTTCTGTGTTCCTTACAGACACAAAAGCAAAAGAGTTACTCAATTCGTTCTTAAAAGGTGTTCAAAGTCTGGATTTATCCAAGATCCTTCAGATATCAATGGATGGGTTCAATGTAAACTGGGCTTTCTATAGACAGAAAATGACCGAGAAAGATAGAAGAGCAGCTAAGAAGAGGAAAAATAATATTCAGCTGAAGGAACTGGAAGCTAAAAAAGCAAAAGTGATGTCAGTTGCTACAAAAGAAATAGAACTTATATCTGAAGAGATTGAAAAACTAAAGCAAAAAAGCTAAGACAAGACAGTTGTATAAATTTGTTTATATTCTAAGTGTTATAAATATAGTGTAAATACAATTTAGAAAAGTCAGGGAAAACTGAGGGAATTTCTTCAAGCTATTTTACTAGACACCCTGGAAAAGTCAGGGAAAACTCAGGGAATTTCTTCAAGCTATTTTACTAGACACCTAACTAACAAATTTAATCAAGCTAAGCAAAGAATAATAATTACAATTATTTAGTGATACCCCTGTTATAATCCGTCAAATACATCGACATTTTAAATTATTTTCTGTATTTATTTTGTCCTCTGAAGATTATATATGTGAATTGCATTAACCGGGGTCATTTTTTGTATAGCTTATGGTATAATAATCGATTATCGATCGTTTTGCGTATTCTTTGTTCATATGGGATTATCCGGGGAATTCGTTATCCGGCGTTGCCGGGCCACCCTATTCCACGGATAATCGGAAGTTTACTGTACTTTGTCAAAGTATGGTAAATATGGAAAGCTAGTAATAACTGGTCTTTGAAACAAACCAAAACACCAGGCATTCTACATAATTTTTAGTAACTTCCTCAGATGTACATCAACATTTGTCTGCACTATTTGCCTTCATAACGTTATATGTTCTTAACTAGCTAGACTTGCAAACGCCACCTATATTCAAATGAACATTGTACTACATTCCGCCATGTAAAATAAGAATGCCAAATTTTTATTTCTAAATGTCCAGGTATCTGAAACCCGATATCCTGATATTATTTATTCCCAGGAGCTTTTGCAGATTTACAGAACCAACCAACACAGTGTGATTATCTTTACAGGTGGTTCGAAACTGGATAATGGGATAGGATGCAGATTTTATATATGAAGATGTACTTTTATGGTCAGATTGCCCTCAGCTTCTAGTGTTTTTACAGTGGAGCTTATTGCCATTTACAAAGCCTTAACAACTTTTCCGTGTACAGCTTAACATTATCTTGTGTGTTCCAATTCCCAAAGTGTTCTCCAGGCTATTGCTTTAGTTGGAAACACAGGCTCCAATTGCGAGGCGTTAAGGCATCTTTTCTGGGTGCCTGGTTACTGCAAAATACTCGGAAACACAAGAGCAGATGAAGGAGCAAAATTGGCTACAAGTATGATGCGTCAGATTTTGTATGAAAATTAAACTATGATCTATTCGTTGCATGGAATGAAGATTTGCAAGCTGAGGAGTACCAATAATACCGTCTGTCCGAAGAAATATTCAATTTGTTTGAATCGCGGAAAGGAAGGTTTCTGGTCTTTGCACTAACCACTCTTAACCCGGGTTAAAGCAATCCGAGGATCCACCACTGTCAGTTTCGTGGATGTACTATCCCAGCCAAGCATGTTCTGCTTGTTGTGGTGCGTACAACGAGTCTCATCAACTTTATAGTCTTCAAAGGAATTTAAAGGTGGTGTTAAGGGATAATAGCACAGCAGTTTAACATGTCTTTACCCTCATTGTATCATATCCCATATAACAAAGATCCCCCTATTGTTACTCGGAACTGTCTCATTGTCACCAATGTATAAGGGCAGTTTGTATCGATTTTTAATCTAAAGATTTTACAATTTAAATCTGACATTTAAAAATTTGTTTTTAAGGACTTTTTCCATTTTTTGTGGGGTCTGTTGCTGTTTTTTTTGCTCCCATGATGAGTGAATAATAAAAACATTTATGGGAAAAATTTGGATTACACAATATGTTCTTTTTATTTCATCTTGTATATTTGTAAGAATAACTTATGAAATCTTTCTCATGAGGTAGCTGCATGGATGGAAGATACTTATTATTTTTCAAAATTACTATGTAAGGGAATAACCGGAAAGATTACATCAGTATCCATTTAAATATATTTCATTTAAAAGTTAGAACATGGAATGGTAGAAGTTGTTAGCAGTGTTGACAATTTGTATTCTTTCACAGTATGGCAGGAGACTGTTGTGGTGAGTATGGGCTAGTGTTTACCAACTCAAGATCAAGTATGATTTGTAAAAAGGGAAACAGTGACTTTGAACATAGTACTCTCAATTAATTTACGTTGCGCTTGGCACAAAAGACTTGTGCTCCATCACAATTATACTTGGAATGGTAGGCTAATATGAAGCATTAACCTTACGATCTTTACACAGCAAATTCCAAATGTAGTTTATGTTAGCATGATTAAGAGATAGTGCATTGTGTGACTTTTTGGCTTCAAGGTCAAACTCTTTGCGTTAAGTTTGAAGTATTTGAGACTGAAGATCTAATAGAGAAATAACCTAGTGAATTATCATTTCTAAGTATATAGTAGGGGATATTTGGGGAAATACAATAGGATTTGTTAATTGATTATTATTTGTAATCATAATTAGTAAAAACAAATTAAAAGTTATTTATTAACTTGCAGTTGAGTTTTCTATCTCCCCCCTATTATTGTTCACTTACATTTATTGATGTATACAAGAATATTTGACCCTAATTATAAAAATATTTATATGTATTTACACTAAGTAGTTTTTAAATTTAGAATTTCACTAAATTCTACAGACAACCACAGATTTTGCATGTTCGCACAGTACAATAAACATCAGCTACTGACCAATACTGAGTAACAACTATACTGAGCAAGTCCACTTGACATAAAATCTTATGAATGGTCTGTCATATCTAAAACATCTGATAAAAATACAATTTATGGGCTATAAATATCTATCCTTATGTATGGTGTAAGTTTCGAGACAGCAAAGGTGACACATTATAAACTAAACTCAACAATAACTGTGTTAGTAAACTAGAAGTTATAGATATTTTGAAGCAAACCAACACTAATGAGAATCATAACTGGAAACTGACTTCTGTATGCTCTGTTAACACTAATGTGTAATGAAGAATGAGTATTGACCAACGACAATAAGTAGGGTGGCAATTGTGTAACACTTTCAATTTGTTCCAAAAAGAATTGTCTTCCATTTTGATATTATAACTCGATGTTTTGTCCTAAAGTAAGTTACAGAAACTTTGAAGTTTTTATATTCAGTTTAAATTTGTCTTGTATGTCTTTCTTTGTTTTCTCCATAACCATGACTTTCATCTTTTTTTATAATTGTCTTCTACAATAGCCCTCTTATAATATTTGTTTTTGCCTTATTGCTTTTAATTTTAAAAAAACATTTGTTGATTCCATCTTCGCGTGAGCTACTAGTAATCACTTACAACTATTTTAAAAAATGTTTTAACTTGCCTATAGTAGCACTTACTTTTTTTGTTGATGACGGCCGTTTCGGGAGATGTGTCCCTTTGTCAACTCAGACCAGTTACGGTCTGAGTTGACAAAGGGACACATCTCCCGAAACGGCCGTCCTCAACAAAAAACGTAAGTGCTATTATAGGCAAGTTAAAACATTTTTAAAAAAAGTTGTTTAAAAAACAATATTTTATACATTTATTAATTTTGTTGTGATTTTTCCAGAATCCCAAGTGAATGGAATTGATAATTTACCAGAATTGGGAGAACCCTGTCCTGAGGATTATGTACTGATGAAGGAAGAGACATTCAGTATTGATGCTAATAGAGTCAACAGGTAGTCATCTTTTTTTTAATAAAATTTGATGCAGGGAAATTGAGCTGTTTTCTAAAACCTTGTTTTAACTACATAACATTAAAAACTGAAACCTATTTCTAATATGCCTAGACCGTCATTATGCATGTTAACCATAGCTAGTGTTTCACCAAGTTTATGGTTTTACACTTATGTTCCATAAAATACTTCTTTATTTATTTAATTTTGGATGTTTCTAAATGCCTTTGAAACATTCTTGTGTAGCATTTTCATTTCAGCAGTTTTTGTGATTTTATTTTTAATCTTTATAGTGTCATATTGAAATTAAGAAAATGTTTAGAATAATCTCTACTAGTTATGAGATTTTGTTTTCCCCTATTTATAGTATGTGTCTTTGTTTTTGACAGCCACTAATTATGTTGTATTTCATCTAATTTGTCTTGTCCAAGACTAGAAGGTAAATATAATGCTTATTTTATTGTTTTCTTATACCCATGCCTCATTAATATTGGGTTGCAGAGTCTGAAGAGATTCTTAGAAATTATAGTTATAATTTATTACAGTAATTATGAGAAAAGTAGACTATCTTGAACTTCAAGAAGTACTCATTTTTGTAAACATATTAGTTACGCATAAAATAAAAAAAATTAATTAAACTTAACAAAATAACACAACACAATAAAATAGAAAACCTAGAACTATATAGCAAACCAGTCCATGTTAACAATAACCCACACGTTTTCCGTCCAAGGATAATAAACCTTACTAACACTATTTTTTTTTTTTTTACCAAATGAGATCAAATTACGAGATAAAGCCTAAAACAATATTACACCAAAATACAAACAAAAAATCTTAGAAAAACCCCAATTTAACCAGACAAGAAATTAACTAACAAACATTTTTAAATCTAATTTTGATGCAGAGATGTACGAGGTATAACAATTAAGTAATGAGACTGATTCCATAAAAACCGTATATTTAAAGATTATTCTACAACTCTGCCATTCCCTTCAAAGTAGTCCCCTTGGGCAGCTATACAACTATTCCAGCGCGTTTTCCACGCTCTGGAACGCTTCGACTGGGATATCTGCAAGTACCCTCGTCACGGCCACTTGGATGTCCACAATTGACTCGAAATGGGTCCCTTTGACCACTGATTTTGCTCTAGGAAACAAAACCAAAGTCACAGGGTGATATCTCAGACAAATAAGGCAGCTGTTGCAACATGGAAATCCCTTTAGAGGACAAATGCTGCAACACGATGAGGGCGATGTGGCACGGCGAGTTGTCGTAATAAAAGATCCAGCTGCTTGATGTCTGGGCGCACCCTGTTGACTCATTTCTGCAATCTTTCGAGTACTCAGCGATAGTAGACTTGAATTAGGGTTTGTCCTGCCGAAACAAATTCTTTGTGGACTATTCCATGGCTATCCAAAAAGATAATCATCATCTCTTTCACCTTCGATTTGCTCATGCAAGCTTTTTTTGGGCGAGGGGCATGAAGAGAGAACCATTATAAGCTTTGGTGTTTGGTTTCCGCGTTGTATTTGAAAAAACAGCTCTCATCACCTATAATAACTCGATCAAGCAGCATGGAATCGTTTTCCACTTGCTCCAAACCATCTTCTGCGACGTTCATTCGATGCTGCTTTTGCACCTCAGAAAGATATTTGGAACCATCTTTGCGCACAACCTTTTCATCCCAAAATCGTTGATTGAAATTTGTCTGACTGTTTCACAGTTCATACCCAGTTCGAAACCCAAGATTCGAATGGTTAAACGCCAATTTTCACGGATTACGGCACGGACTCTCTGCGCATTCGCGTCAGTTTGCACTTTGACTGCTCTCCCGCACTTCGTCTTCCACGCCCCTCCTTAAATTTTTATGCCATTGAAACATCTGGTCACGACTGAGAGCATTATCACCATGCACTTATACAATTTTAGCGTATGTTTCCAAAACTGTTTCACCCAATCTGGCGCAAAATTTTTTATAGAGACGCGTTGCTCTAGATTTTGCTTCTCCATTTTCATTACAACACCATTTTCTAAACACAGCACAACAGGCGAACTAAACAAACTAGAGCGATGGGAATACATATCAATGTATAGAGGAAGGAGGCTGGGGAAAATGGAAAGAAATTTTGAGGTCGCAGGTTTACCACAAGCGCGGCAATAAAATCAGTCTCATTACTTGAATGTCACACCTTGTATTGTGCACGAATCTTCTAAAGTATGCACAGTTGACGTCCAATTTAAGTGTGCATAAAGATCTTATGTCCAATTTAGTTCTTGCATAAAGATCCATTTGTGTATTTCCAGAAGTATAAATGTTCACTACTAAAAAGAAATTTTAAATTCACTTGTGGTTACACACAATTACCATGGTAATAAAGAACCAGAGCATGTGATAACAAAGACAGTTAGACTAATTCAGTTTTAAGTTATGAAATAACTAAAATGTCTGGTTAAATGATTGTTGATCTTGAGTTACGGAATAAAGAACAGCTTGGTTATGGCAAGAACAAACAGAATAGGTTAGATTCTGTACTTAACACTAACACTAAATTTACTAATACTAACTTTCACAATTAGGGATGGGCCGATTTCGATTCCAGAGATCATTGATTCTAATAGTATCGAGGAATTGTCGATTCTCCATTGATTAAGGTTCCAATTCCGATTATTGTTTTTTTAACTGCAACAACAAAGACAATCGGAAGCAATTTTGGTCCTTTTGTTTGTCACCACTCTTCTCGCTCTGCTATTTACTTTTACTTGGGGGGGGGCTCTCTCTTTCTCCCGTCTCTGGCCGCCACTACTCCGCCATTACTTCATACATGTTGAAACAAAACACAAAGAAAGGTAGTTCCAATTTCTCCAGTTATACAAACTGAAATGCATATTACTGAAGCTATATTGTAATTGTGACTGAAGTTCATATCTGTAATTTTAAATAAACCATTACTTTTGTCCAATATGTTTGCCACCCTCTTAGAATTTCCTATTCATAAACCAAGGTCAAACATTTTGTTTAGCTTATTACAGTAAATAAAATGAATTTTTAAAAAGTTTCACTATATTACCAAGATTTTGGCTAAATTAATTATTAGAGAATATCAATGTAGGCCTATAGAACTTGAAAGAATGGAGAATCGCCTTGAGAATAGAAAATCGAATACAAAATTTAGGAATCAAAATTGGAATCTGAATCAAAAATTTTAGTTATTGACCCATCCCTTATACCCTTACGACCACAAACTTGCAACTTACGACACCGTGTTTTATTGACTATTAAAACACTTTATAAAAATAAGAACAATACTAAGAATTATACAAGATTGATCATCAAGCATGAATTCAACACCTCAGTAATTGATCTACTGTATTACTACTGGGAAAAAATACTAAAAAAACCCTAACCCAAAAAATCCCAGTTGGCAAACCTTCAATGTACATAACTACCCTACAGATCATCCAAACTACACAAATTAATAAACACATTTCATACATACAAAATAGTTACTCTATACACAAAAGGCAAATAGTAAATAAAAGAGAAAAATATTAGCTTCAAAGAAAGGTGTTTCAAGAAATATGCTGAACAAGTGAGTTTTAATCAAAGCTAATTCAAAAATATTTGAAGTCGGTTCCAAGTTTTAACTATAATGTATAAGCCAGTAGATAATTAATTTTAAGTTACTCATTATATACTACTTTTCACTAATATTTTTACTAGCTAGAAATAAGCAGTGTTATGATTAGTATCTATTCAAGCAATCACATGAATGTTTTTTGTGAAGGATAATTAAGTGGTTGATGAGCAAATGAAGTAAACTTGTTTATTGCAAGGACATTTGTAAAAATGAGATTTTCTCATAAAAATGTTTTACATAATATTTATAAAAATATATCTTTGTAAACTAATGAAGATACAGTCGAACCCCTCAAATCCAAACTAATTGGGGCTATATCCTGTTCGGATTTGGAAAATTTCGGATTTTCTGGGTATTTTGCATTTGACAGAATTGCGTTTTTTTATTAACGAACAATATTAGAGCATTCATTACATATTTCTGTATCAAAAATTAAAGTTTTCCAGTGCTTCAAGTGAAAAGTCTTTGGAACAACGGCATCACTCAAAAGTTTCTGTAAATAAAAAAATTGTCGAGGCTGTATTTTTATTGTTCACACAAAAGAGCCAGAAAGGAGTTCTATAGTGGCCCATTAGTACAAGAAAAGGCATTACAATTAAACAAATTATTGAACGGTGATTTGGAATTAGTGCTAGCAATAGAAGGTTGGATAGATGGAAGAGAAGGCATGGAATTAGACAATTAACGATAAGCGGGGGGGGGGGGGAGTTATCAGCTGATAGTCTTGGTGCAAAAGAATATTTAGACGAATTCCCAGATTTGATTTCATCTAAAAATTATTCACCCCAGCAAGTGTATAATGCGGACGAGACTGGATTGAATTTTTAAAACGGCAGGTTTTAAAACAAGCAAACAGCGTCTCACAGTTTTAGCCTTCAGTAACGCCACGGGAACAAATAAGCTACTATTAATGGTGATTGGAAAATCCGCCAAGTCACGACCCCTTAAAATATGAACTTGAATGCTCTCCCTGTTCATTACAGAAATCAGTGAAAGGCATGTATGACTGGTAATATTTTCAAGAAGATGCTCAAAAATGAATTTGTTCCTTCAGTAACAAAATTTAATGATAAAAATGGACTATCGCCAAAAGCTCTACTTTTGATAGATAATGCTCCTTTATATCCTGCAGACATGCAGTTGTTATGTAAAGACATAAAAGTATTTTTTCTCCCACCTAACGTGACATTGCTGCTTCAACCTATGGATCAAGAAGTGCTGCAGAACAAGAAACTTAGCTACAGAAAAAAGCTTCTGCAAACTTTAATTGAAGAAGATTATTCACTTTCTACTCCAGAAAAACTTGAGACGATTATAATACGGGATGTAATTTACTGGGTAAATGAATCCTGGAATATCAGGAACACTTTACTGTAGAAATCTTGGAAGAAGCTCTGGGCAACGTCGAATTTGTGGAAACATCACTTAGAACACTGGATGATGAAACTGAGCTCCTTCAGCTCATTCGAAGATGCTGAAGAAAGTTGTTTGGAAAAGTGGACAGCACTAGATAACATTAAAGAATATACCGAGCATGGCATGGTGTCTATGGTCCAGTATCAACAGTGTAGCAGATAGCGATAACAAGGAAAATGTTGCCTCTACGAATGCGAAAACTCAAGCCGATGCTATCAACATTGCATTGCTTTACGTAGAACAACATGCACCTGAAACACCCAATGATGTTATGCTAATGCGACTTTAATCACATCCTTGGGAGAGTTTACATCTCTTCACCAGATGAAGATTACTAACTTTAAGTGAAAAACATAGTCAAGTGTTTGTGTCTTTTCTTTTTAAGTGAAACACATAGTATAGTGTTTTTCTTTTTATTTTACTACCAATAAATTCTATGTTAATGAAATGATACGATAGTACAGTATAGGCCTTAGTATTATATCATGTTTTTACAGTGTCAATTCCAATATATTGCACATCTCAGTCCTGTTTTATGCAAGTAGCAAACTTTCAGCACATAATTCATTAAACTTTAGATACTTTTTGAAAATTATGTTTTCATCAAATTATGTTCCGATTTAGGGGGTTCGGATTTGAAGGGTTTTACTGTTAGATTATTATTTATTTCAAGTATGGTTAGGTTATTTTTGTAACTTGTTATATGAGGGCTATTAAGAAAGTAAGGGACGTTTTTGAATTTTTTGAAAAAAAAATAAGTACAATAAAAAAATTTTATTATATAAATCTGAAAGAGCAACTAAAATACTACTTTTCTACGTAGTCGCCAAACAAATTGAGACATTTATTGTAGCGGTGGACAAGCTTTGAAATTCCTTCATCGTAGAATTCTGCCGCCTGCGATGTCAGCCACTCAGTGACGCGCGCCTTGAGCTCCGTGTCATCGTCAAAGTGCTGTGTTGCTAGCCAGGTCTTCATTCTTGGAAACAAGTGAAAATCGCTTGGTGCATGGTCAGGACTATAGGCCAGATGAGGAAAAACCTCCCATTTGAATGTCTCAATGAGTTCTTTGGTGCTGTTTGCTCTGTCAGGTCGGGCGTTGTCATGCACAAACAAAATTTTCGACGTCAATTTCCCTCGGCGCTTGTTTTGAACTGCTCTCCTAAGGCTGTGCAAAGTTTCACAGTACCGTTCAGAGTTTATTGTTGCATCATGTTCAAGAAAATCAATAAGAAGCACCTTGCCTGTCCCAAAAAACCGTCGCCATAATCTTCCTTGCTGACAATATTTCCAAACATTTTCTTGGTTTTTTGGGGAGATTGTGTGCCCCCACTCCATGGACTATAATTTCGTTTCGCAATTAACGTGTTTTACCCATGCCTCATCACCAGTTACGATTTGATCCAGTAGTGAATCACCATGTCTGTCATAGGCATCCAGAAATGTCAACTTGCCTTCATTCGCTAACCTTTATGGTGATCAGTGGCCATTTTCGGCACCCATCTTGCACAAAATTTGTGGTAGCCTAACCTTTGTGTGTCAATTTCAAACAACAAAAACTTGTGGGAAACAAAGTGAAAGCTCCGTTATTGTGAATCGGCGGTTTTTGCGAACCTTTTCATCAACTTTAGTGACCTTTTCATCAGTCACAATGCCCGGGCGTATGCTCTTCGCTTTGTCATGAATGTCAGTTCGGCCATTTTTAAACTGAATACACCAATTTCGCACAGAACTTTCATTCATTACGTTGTTTCCGTAAACTTCACACACTTGGCAATAAATGTCTATAGGTTTAAAGTTTTTTGCCAACAAAAACCGTATCACTGACCACACCTCACAACTGGCGGGATTTTCAATCGCAGCGCACACCTTCAGTTGAAATTGTGAAAAAAAGGACACCTCAGAAATATTCTCATTGTCACGGTTGGACACCGACTTAGTTACTGAGTGCACTAAAATGTACGAGATCGGCGTCAGACAGAAACATTCCTTACTTTCTGAATAGCCCTCGTATTATGTTTATGTGATATTAGCTGCTGCATTTGATGGTTTTTTATTTTTAGTTATGAACGCTAATGTTTATATATACTTAGGTTATAAAGTTATTTATTTATTGAACATTTAAAGTAACTTATACAAGTGAATAAACACTCTGCAACAGAGAAACTTTCTAGTGGAGTAGACCCTAACAGATAGTGTTAATATTGGTTTGTAAGGCATAGAGTATATGGACACAAAAGATATCAGCTTCATCTAATTAATATTTTTTAATTATATTTTTTATACAATATTAAATAACTTCAAATTGTGTTTGAAAAAAATACATTATTTATTATTTTTTTAACTGATTACAGAGCCAATCGAAGTAAGACAGGTGTTTTAGCTGATCATCTTGTGGAATTTAATAACAATAGTGAAGTTCGAGATAGGGATGTTGTTGATGCTCAGAAACTTAGGCAAGAAGTTCTTCCACCAATGTGGGATGTATATGAGAAAACGTTGCCCAATGAGTCAGGTTAGTCTAATATATGTTTCTTTTGATTACTCTTTATATTATGTTTAATATTCTGAATATTATTAATAGCTTTGAAGCTCTGAATGACATTACTGATTTTAATTCATCTGAATTTCAATCGATTTAAATAATTAATCTGTTGCTCTATTCCTCAATAAGTTTTCTAAAATATTTTATATAAAAATAAAATGAGATTTCATGAAATGTATACTATTATATATTTGAATCTACAAAGGAAATTACATAATTTTGTAAAAATTGATAAGAGTTGAGAAAATGAATGTTGCAAAATGTATAAATTCCCTCTTTTATTTATTGAGACTTGGAAAGTCACTTAGTAATACAATTAGAATATAAATATAATGTATAATATAGTTAAATTAAAAAGCCTGTTACTGTGGAATCCAGCACTTTCAATAATCTGGTATCTCAATAAATACGAGGTATTTATAAATCTTGTATGTTATAAAAATAAACAGATCGCCAGAGTTAGGATCCGGTCGATAAAGTAAAGGGAGAAGCCTCTCTGCCATTTCGTCTTAATATCAGTCAAGAGCTTGTGTCTGTGTACTAGTTGTGTTGTTTCTTATTGACTTATAATTCTATTCTGAACATAATTAGTACGCCCTAATATTAAAATTCACATTATTCATAAGGTGCATTAAAAACTATATTCTTTTATTCCTTAGATTATTAGGCGATAATATACTCTCTGTATAAGAACATGCAAAAGACCTACAACGACAAAATTTATGCTGAATTTCTCAGGCGGCGCTGTATCTTCAATGTTATTTCATCACGTTTACTTTATATCTGAACCACTCATATTTGGGGTGGGTATTTGTGGAATATAGGAACAAGAGACAAATATTTATGATTTATTGGTGTAGTTTAAAAACTGAACATAAATCAAAGGATAAAAATTGACAAAAGACAATGTATGACTACTGATCCAAAAGTTTCCCTGTTTGTTGCCTTTTCAGGGCCTATGTTTGAAATAGTTTAACATTTATAGTTTCCTTAAAAAAAATTAATTATGTTCTAAAAAACATTGTTTTTCATTCAGTATACATACGTCTAACCAACAACCACTCTGGTAAAAAAGTCATCAAACTTGTGTTTTGTAATGCTTAGGAAGATGATTATTTTTTATTCTTCAATCAAAAATTTTGTGAACACCAAAACATGTTTTTAAATTTATTTCACAATTTTTAAAGAAATAATAAATAGTGTAAATAGTTCATCATCTAACAGTCGTCATAAACTGACTGTTTTTAAGAACACAGGGCTAAGACTAAGTATATTAACAAAGCAGAGGACACGCGCCCAGTAATCTGGCATTTTCAATAATTCAGCACGATCATAGTCCTGAAGGACTGGATTAGGTGGCTGTTACGGTTTATCACTATGTAAAGTTTAATAAAAAAAAAGGAAAGAATAACAAAAATTAATTGAAATAAATTTATTGCACTAAGCTTTGTAAAAACACCTAGGGCATGTTTATAAGTATTGAAAATTAATAAACTTTTCATTAAGCTAAAACCTGAACTTTTGTTAGATTTTTGTTTTCTCTAGAAATAACAACCATTACTGACAAGGACATTATGAAATACCAACATCCAATATTATACTGAAACCAAAATTATATGCATTATATACATCGGTCTGAACTTTACTCGGGCATCATTAGAATAAGGATCAATGGGTTCCTTTATGTACTCAGCCTCTTGGTACTTTATATATATTATACAAAGTGTTCAAAATATGATGGCAAGCATATATTTATAGGTATACATAAAAATTAAAACTCACCTATACTCTTTTTTTGGTACTAAAATTTTAAAAAAACAAACCAAAAGGTCAAGAGAGATATTTGTTTTTATGGAAAGTAATGTATTGACAGTTTATATACAGTTTTATATTATAATTTCTAAAATTTCCTTTAGGAGAACTGCAAGTTACGCATCGCCGTTATATAGTGAGCAAGATTGCATTTCCATGTTCTTTGTGCGGGGCTTGTTATAAATTTGACCAGGGTTGTGCAAGAGGAGAAACGCCAGAATCCCGTCCATATGATTGTGCAGTTTGTCATAAAGTATTTCCTCGTCGTAGTCTTTGGAAACGACATGTTGCTACTCATGAAGACACAAAACCATTCCTGTGCCGAGAATGTGGGAAAGGTTTTAACCGTAAAGAACATCTTTCTCGGCATCTTTTGTCTCATTCTGCTATCCGACCATATAATTGTGAAGGTTGTGGTAAGTTTTTTAACAGAAAAGAACATCTTACTCGACATCAGATGTCAAATCCTGCTTGTTTAGATCCTAATGTAGATCCTTTACGTCCTTATTGTTGTCCTTCTTGTGGTCAAGGGTTTGTAAGAAAAGAACATCTTTTAAAACATTGTAAACGAGCTCATGATGTAGATCCTGATCCTAATGATGCTGAACCAAAGCCATTCAGTTGTACTATTTGTTTTAAAACATTTACACGAAGAGAACATCTTCGAAGACATCAGGCAATACATGAAAGAGATGCTAAGGATGGAACTATAAAGGCTGAACCTATGGATGATGTTTCTCCTCCCCCAAGTCTTGCTGAGGTAAAAATACCTCCAGCTCCTGTCAAGTGTGAAATATGCTCAAAATCATTTACTAGAAGATCACACCTTCTTCGTCATATGAAAAGAATTCATGGAAAATCGTTGTCTGGCCAGACCTATAAATGTGAAGACTGCAACAAAGAGTTTGGTAGAAGATACCACTTGGAACGCCACCGTCGAACGCATGTTACAGCTCCTGAGTACGAATGTGTAACATGCAGCGAGAAATTTGACCAGAGTGAATTACTAGATAAGCATATGTCCACTGCTCATGGAAATACAGCGATTGACAATTACCTTTGGATGTGAATGACCATTAGTATTGTAGCGTCCACATTATTAGGCTGTAAGTGGATTCAGATAAAAAGTATTAAATTAAATTTATTTTATTTAGTAAATAAATTTATGTATGTATTATATTACATTTAATTTAAAAAATAATGTAAAGTTTATTAGAAATTAATTGAAGGTAGTATATTTAATAATAATGGTTTGTACTTTTATACATATTACTGATACCAATTAATATGTAACCAAAAAAATGCCTGTTTTGGAAGTGATAATTGAAACTGGTCAGTTCTATAATTTCTGTATATGAAAGGGTTTTTTAAATTTTATGAAATTTAATATATTAAGAAAATAACTTGATTTTAAATTTCCTGCATTTGTATAGCCAAAACTCCAGAATGAGAATGGTAGTAGAGAAAGGGGACTTGCCTAAAGTAAATTTTAATTCATTTTAGATATTTACAGTTAATATTTCTGATACTTAAAATCACATTTAAATTTGAATATATTGTTTTTATTTTTTGACATTTTAATTGTAGTACTGTAACTTTGTTTACTATGGGTTGTGTTTTGAAAAATCTTTGTATATTATTGTTTTTCATTCCTTGACAAGGCAACTAGTGTCCTAATTTGATTACAAAAGATGAAGTGTATAAACATTCCAAACGTGTTAAATTGGAAATAATTCTAAAACCAACAAAATTTTACAAAAAGAATTTGTCTTAGAGTTATTTTGATTAAAATTGAAGTAGCTTACAGTATATCAGTTCTGGTCATAATTTTGTGTTCAAACTGTGATCAAATTGATGGTGCTGGTGCAGAGTTTGATTCTGGGTTTACATGTTCCCATTTTTTCTTCTTAAATTAACATGATTGTTAGTTTTAATTTATTTTCTTCATTCCTAGTGGAAGGATTATTTGTATCTGTTCTGTTGGCTTAAACTGCTAATTTTTTTACTGTTATTTTAAATTTTAGTTAGCATAAGTGAATTTAATCTTATTTTGTGATATATTATTCCAGATTAATGGCTGTGGTTGTTTAGTCCATTTGTTAAGAAAACTTCACTATATGATAATCATTCTACATGTAATGAAAAAAGCAGTTCACCCCATTGTGCCCACCAAGGAAAAAAATAACATAGACAAGTGACCTCAAGGTCCATTCACAAGTAGTGGAGTTGATTCTGTTAAAGTTTTACCTCTGATAAATGTGAGCAATTGGTTTAAGTTATTTTGTTTTCTCTTGGTGAGTAACATTGTGGTGGATTTATTTTTTTTTCTAATCTGAGTATGTTTTTGTGTAGAGTGACTTTCATTTAATGATGACATTCTTTAAATGGTGTGCTGAGTTCAAAACCTTAGTCATCAAATTAAAAAAAGACCCAACCTGTTATAATATAAAGTGCATTACATTAATCTAAATTATGCTGATATTTTTTTTTCACGAGGTGTGATAGTAGATGTTTTCCTTTCATGTTTGTGGAAGAAAAATATTTGTATTTCCAGGAAAAACTTAATACTTTAAATTATAAAGTAAAATTCCACGTCTCAGTTAAACTTACTTTAGTAGTATATTTTTATTTATTAAAGCAACAAAATTTTATTGTTTTATAAAAAAAAAGATACTTTCAGTAATTAATACAAATAAATACTAACCTTCTAGCAAGTTCATAAAAACAATTCCTTTATTTAGTACTTTGAAAAAAAAATTTTTTGTTTCCAGTATTATAGGTGTATTTAAGCTATTACAGTTATACTAAATACAAATAATTTAAGTTTATTACTAAATTATTAGGTTTTTAAAAATATATGTATATAAAAAGCCTATCATAAAATTAAATCAAATATTTGGGGCCATTATAGAATTGCTATTTACATTTGCTGTCTCTGGACAGTAAGGGTGTTATTTGAACTAAATAATAACTTCAGTGTTCATTATACAGATAGAGAATTTTATAATTAGTTTCTAGTTGGACTATGGAATATTGTAGCATCATAATATATAAATTGTGTTAACGTTATGTGATTTTAAGAAAAAAGTATCAATAAAGATTTTATTTATGTTTGTTAATATATTAGAGTTTTTCTGTTTCTTTGTAGAAACAAAAGTTTTTCATAAGAGTTTTGGCTCCAGTGGGATAGTTATGAGTATGAAATTGTTTTATCCAAGTTATTTAATGCATTAATATATAATTATAAAACTAAAATATTATGTTTGGAGTAAGGTTATTAAAATGTTTGATCACTTTTTTCTCTAGTGTATTCCATTTATTTATTTTAGTCACTATTCCAGACCTGGAGATACAGACTCAACTGTTTTGCATCAAGTTTATTACTGTCTTGAGAGTAAGGCTCTTGTTTGCATAAAATAATAACGAGTAAATTTGCATTTCATAGTATAATTTTGAATTATCTCCAGCAGGATAACTGTGTTTGAAATAGACATTCATGATAATACATATTGGAGTTATTTTCCTCTAAGGAAATTTTATGTTCTGTAAGATTAAATTTAGAACTGTAGATCCTTTGCAAGTTATTTCACTTCCATGTTTCTATGTGGTGGACCTTTTCTTTTCAGGTTCTATTTAAAATGTTGTATGTACTTTATCATACTCTTTACGTGTTCTATATTTTTTCATTTAAGTTATTTTTAGTTTTTTACTTTAAGGATCTAGTTTCAATGTTACCAATATACGGATATTTAGGATTTCCAATAAATTCAAAAGATTTATTTTTTAACTATATATTTTTCATTAAAGAGTATCCAGTTATTTCATAAGTAACTGTATCTTTGGCTAAGCAGTTATAAATTACCTGGCTGTGTATGTAAAACTATGAAAGTTGTTGTGTCTTGTGCTTTAGCTAGTTATATAGTGGATGATACTACTACATAAATAACCAGCAGTATGTTAAATTATTAAAACTACTGTCATTTAGGTATCTATTTCTCATTTATTACCCTAAGCATACTTTTATTTATATAAGATTGAATGAAATATAAACACCAATTTAAAAAAATATATATTAACTAAATAATGATTAATATTATACACAAACTATACCTTCAATATTTCACCCTATAACCTGTTGTGTTACCTTCACAGTTTCGCCACCAATTTGAAGCATGAATACTCACTGTTGATTAAAAAATTCAGAACGGGGAAGCCATGTGCACATGCTCTTCGAATTTATTGCTTTTAATATGGTTATCTTTGAGTGATTCTTTCAGGAGCACAAACAAAAAATAGTTACAAGGGGACTAATTTGGCTTATTAGGAGGGTGTTTGAGAGTTTTCCAGCCCAATGTTTTAAAACATCCTTTGTCATCAACATAATCTAAGGTCTAGTATAATCATGAAGAAGTACACCATTTCTCATCTTCTGTTCTAGTTGATAGTTGAGTACCTCATCTATTTTTCTAGTAGGTGGTTTTTTTTCTAATTTGTAGCACCAGCCAATAGCAAGGCATTCACTATTTGTTAATTGTGAAGAAAATAGTAAGTGAAACTCTTAGAGTTTCAAACTCCTAGGAGTTTGCTAGAATTTTTCGAGCTGAGAGACAGGTTTTGACATACTTTGACCAGCCTTCCTCCTTGCTTCACTACGCCTTATTCGCCATTTTCGATTCAGGAGTGTAACAATGGACCCGGCCGGATCTTGTCATATGTTTTGATGTGCCTCAAAAAATCCTCAACTTTTTTCAAATCAATTAAAAAGTCTTTCGGTGACCTATTTTTTATTTCACATCAACAACCTCAGAATCTATGAATCTCTAATTTCTTTGAAACCAAGTTAGTCTGTGATTACGGACTGAACACTCCTGGAGCTGAGATAAATGTAATGATATTTCTTATACAGTTGAACTGCGATCACTTTCAGTAAGCTCTAGAATGGCACTGATCTTGTAATCTGTAGGTTTTTACCTTCGTCATCACAGTGACTTTCGTTTATGACACGTTCTCCCCCCTCTCCTATTCCTTGGTCCACGTATACACTCAACTACATTGCCAACAAAGCAAACAAGTAGAAATTTCTAGTGGTTTAACGTTGTCATTAGTTAAAAATGTTATGCCAATGTGTCACAAAATGGACGAATGTGCATATTGCTCGGTCATAGCTGTACTGACTAATTTGGCCCAGATGTTCTTGTTACCTTCAACAGCAAAATTACAATTTATATTTGATTCATCCTCGAATGTTATAGAGAAAGTTTTTCTTTATACTTGAATTCATTATTCTGTTATTATATTTTACACATTTTGACAAGAAATTTTATACACCCAAGTGGTTTTTAGACATTATTTATGTACATTGAGTATATAAAAAGTTAATTTTTATTGTGTTATAACAAATAATCATGTTTCTTCATTTTTTATTGCTTTAATTCTTAGTCAGTAATGCAACTTTTAAACAAGTTGCTTTCATTATTGTTAATATTTCCATGACTTCATTATAAAACAGTGGCTCTCCATATGTGATATTTTGAGGACATGGATCTACTCTTGATATCCTATTACTAAATTACAGACTACGAGACTCACAACATATTAATGTTACCCATGAAAAATTATGAAGCATTAATGTTTTTTTGTATTTATGTCTTAGGTTTACATTTTTACCTGTTGCTTGTTACTCTGATAACAAATTTTATTCATACCTTTGCACATAATATTTTGATATTCAAGTGACATTTTGGCCAAATAATAATATTTTATGAATAAACCATGAATCAGTAGTGTTTTCTCTTACACCTAATGTCTGTGTAAATGACTAGATTATGTTGTAACTGCAAAGCCTCGTGAGGTTGTTCCGAGTCATATACAGTTTGTAATTTTCAAGACAGGGTATTGTTGTGGTTCTAAGAATCATGTCTATAAATGAGGTTGGTGAATTTAGACTAATTGGTAAGCGATTTAACAAGCTACACAGCCCATTCAACATTTGGAGGTTTTACTGAAGGGAAACTCCCAAAACAGTATAATTCTCCTAGTCCTGCAAATCCGCAGCAGATAAGCCCTACACCTGTCCTATCGAAACATGAACTGTGGAATGCAGCTTAATAATTCTGTAGTTTCAAAAATTAAAATTACCTTATTCTATAAATATGCTTTTCTATTATCCGAATTAAGTTTTAAAAATAATCTGGATAGAAAAAACTTGATAACATATTAATACGTTTGGTATTAGGATTTTGTTAAAAAGAAATATAATGTGTATATTATCAGATTTGATGCTTACATGTAAAAAGCTCTTCTGAACCATGTCTACTACAGATTTGGGTCAGACAGGTATACAACAATACTGATAAACTGAATATGCCATCAGTGGTGCCTGCTGTTATGCAAATTATCATAGAGCATGCTTTTCCATATATGTTAACATTACGAAAAATATAAATTATTGTTATATAAATTAAAGTATTACAAATCAAATTTGTAAAAAACATTAATAAATTTAACATTTACCCTCAATGGCTGTTCAGATCAATCAAAAATGAGACATTCGCCTAGACTAGGGCATATGAAACATTGTTTGTAAGATGATGTCTGGTTTAACTAGGACTTAAATCGTATTTCTGGCATTCACAACTGTGACTCACATTGGCAGTTCTCAAATTTGTTTCCAGGTATAGTTTCAATCATTTGTTCTAGAACTCAAACCCAAGAGATCTGAAACTGAAATAGTTGTGATAGGTACAAGATAAAAAGTTTTCACAAAATGTCTACTTGTATATTTTTTTATTAAAAACATTTCTTGATTAGAAATTTTCTTCAAAACAATTTTAAAAAATTGTACAATTTTTTTTTGTTCAAGAATTTTTAAAATAAAGTTTTTTACCTTAAATCAAATTTTTAAAAAACGAAAGGGGACTCTACCTTCTGCTTCAAGTAATAAAAGGGCTTTTCCAGACTTCTTTTACTATCTTATTCAGGTTATATTAAAAGTTAAATGCCATTGATATAAAATTTTGTATCCCAAGCAACCATAAAAAATTATAAGGAATCAGAAAGACGAAGTTCTTTTACAAAAATCAAACTGCTTTTAACATTTCTTTAAAAGTCATTGTGAAAAATGGAATAAAACAAAGTAAATTAAACTCCAAAAATTAACCATTGAATGAAGTATTTAAAATAAGGGGGGAAGGAATTTTCTAAAGAATAAATGAAATATTTTTAGTTTAATACAGAATCTAATCCAAGTTTGATCCATTAGATGTGCTTCACAACAGAATAATGTAAAATAATTCCAAGTTGTCTGCCACATGTACATTCCTAAATGATTTGATTTAAACCTTTGTTTTTGCCTTTATATACAGGCAAAAATTGTGTTTTTTCTTTACATCAGTAAAGTTTATAATTAAATTGTTTTAAAGAACTTAATTTAAAAAGTAGAATATTTAACCCATACGAAGACCTTCATTAATAGCATGCTTTCCATAGACGAATAAATGATTATTTTTTGTTTACAGAAATCATATTCATTTCTATTTCAGTTACATTTATTTGTGTTTATGATCTGATTCAACATTTTGTGCTATATGAGGCTAAGAATTTAGTTGACATATGATTAAAGCTAAAATATTTTAAAAAATAGTATTTAACTTACTGTTGTCTGCATTTTAAAGCTTTGTTTATTCTTTTAAAATAAAATTATCTCACATTTAGTCTAGGCAGGGCTAATACATTAACAACACATGTGATGCTTGCAGTATTGTTTCAGTATTCTTGTGTTTGCGATATAGTCTGATGATACAAATCGTTAAAATTTAAATTAGTTTTGTATTCACAAAATGAAGGAAATAAAATTCATTTAATTTTACGAAATGTCAATAGATTTTGAATTAAATCTAGACAGACAAAAAACATTCCTATGAAACATATATACCACAAGTTTAATTTTTCTGTCATGTAACTTAACAGTATTTATAAAAGTATAATTACTAAAATAGCCTAAATTATTTATTCTTTTATGCTAACAATTTAATTATTTAGTTGTGTGTATAGAATGTAATAACAATTCATTAATAAAAGTCGTGTTATTTGAAAATTATTTATGTAATATGCACGTACATAGCTTTTTATGCAGTTATTATTTTTTTTTAGTTTGTTAAACAGTGTCTAAAAAAATAATAAAACCTTTAAAAGTCAATTCTTTAGATTTGCAGATACCCGTAAAAGGTTTGCATTTAAGTTTTGTAGGTCAATTTAATATTGTTCCATTTTATAAGTTGCTTTACAAAATTTTTAATAGAGCAATGTTTTATATTGTTTTTCTAAATAATCATGTCATCCATCGTGAAAAGATGATATATTCAAGTATTTACTTTACAATTACATATCAATATTACTATGTATTTAAGTACCAATAAAAGACTGTTATAAAGAAACATATTTGAGAATGTTTTTTTGGTTGATCTCTTATGTTGAATTGTATTAAATTTGCCAACTCATATTTTAAGTTTGTTGTTATAAGTAAAAATTTATTCAAATGGAAGTTGTTGTCAAGTTTGTTAAATTCCAGTAATAGCATGGCTAAGGTAATATACTATTTTTAATAGTATTTTAAATACACTTTGCTTAATTTAGGTAATAATTATTTGACATTGTGAATTTCATTAGACCAATTTATATAAACTTTAGAAGTTTTTCATGAATTTTTAATAAGTGTTAACAATTCAGATTTTATTAGGAAATTAATAACGTTTAAGTTATGTATTAATTAAATATGTGTAAGTTAATATATTAAACCAAGTGAAATTAAAAGGAGAAATAATTTATTTTTCTTCATTAAAAAAAAGATGTAAAGTATATGGCAAGTGCTAGTAATCAGAGCCTATGTTCGCTGATTTTATCTGATTATTATAATTATTCCAACTGTAAACTGTTTAATGTTATACAATTAAGTAAGAGTTGATTTATTGGTAACTGTTTATCAGTTTACTGGTGGAATTTTTCTCAGTACAATCTTTAAACGAAGAATATTTACAATGAAGCTGTGTTGTTGCCTGTATAACTGTTGTATCTGAACAAACGTCAGAATAAGTTACTAAAATAAATCAGTTTGTATAAAAACATAAAAATATCAGAACTTGTACCAGTCAAAATCTAATTCATCAATATGAACTTTTCAAATTTAAGTTCTAAAGTAGAGTAGCCCAGAGGATATTTTCATCAGCGTAAATATGTTCACATTAAGTTATGGATAAATTTGTGGAAAGCATTCTACTATAATGTGAATCAGCTTTTGTGTCCTTGTTTTCTACAAACAGCATCAAGATTTTGCTGAAAGTTTTTCATTATCTTTGATTTTTCGCAAACTGTTTAATCTCCTTAGTTTTTGTTTCCTCTTTATAAGTGGAAAACTTATACAAAATGTAATACAGAAATATCCAAGATTTGCAAAGAAGCAGAATGTAACTGTCAATGGTTGTGAAGTGAAATTTTAAAAATAAATTAAACCATTATTGAAGTAATGAATGGATCAATTTTACATATACAAGAACATTATTATATCTTTTGCTTACTATTTCTTTGGTTTTAATCTATACTGCTTTTAAAAAACACACGTGAAAATATTGTGTTATATAATAATATAAAATGAAACTTCAATTTAAAAATATGATAATTTCAAAAAGTTATATTTTTAAAAATATGGATTAATATACCCTATTAAGATTTTTTGTACATTATTTAACAATAAAATTTTATTTAAATTTATTTTTATTGCTCCTACTCCTATATATACTTTTTAAATTTCTTTTACAACATTTATAGATATATATCCATTGCAGTGTGATCAGTTTAAACAATTTGGAATTTTAAAAAAAAGTTATACAGTTTTCTGCTGTTTTAAATTTAGTTCAGTAACCATTGTATTCCAATTGCTTCTCCAAAGTTAGTTGTTTGTAGGATTTTAAAATAATCCTATTGCCCTATATGTACTTATTTTTTGTAAATATATATTGTAATGTATATGGACCCTATTTGTGCCTTTAAAGTGAGTGGTGGTTATAGTTGTAGTAAGTAAAAAGTTTTATCTTATTTCATAGATAATTATTTTAAATGTATCCAAAGATCTAATTATGTAATTTGGGACCATATTGAAACCAGTCCCAATACTTGGGAGAAACAAAACGTGTATATGTAGGATTTTAAATTTAGTATTGTTTCATTATATATATTATATATATATATATATATATATATATATATATAATTTTTCTTGATAAATATTTATTTATTTATTAATGTATTTACATTTCATTAAAAATATTTATAAAATTATATGCACAAGATTTTTATCAACTTGATACACACACACACATATATATATTTATATTCACAAGAGATTTTGTTGTACACTGTCAAACAGCTGAAACAATACTGAGTGAACTTTAATTAAATAATATTTAATTAAGTCTATAGTAAGAGCTCACTTGCTGGTGCATTTCAAAACAATCGTTCCTTTTAGGATGCAAAGCTTCTACTCGAAGTAGAGGCTTTGGTTCGTAAAAGGAATGATTGTTTCAAAACGGGTCAGCAAGTACGCCCTTATGTATTCATTTAGTTGAGTATTATTTAATTAAAGTTGAATCAGTGAATTCAAGATGATTACAAGAAGCAACTTTAATACTGAGTGTTTTAGTTGCTAAACAGTGAAGGAAGATCTTTAAAAAATTAATAATTACGTTGATAAAAAGCTTTAAACTATAGTTTTATAAATAATCTTGGTATGAACTGTATGTATGTTAATGTTAAATACAATATATTCATTTTATTTATAAGTAGATCTCAAAAAATAAAAAGAAATATAATATATGTATTTTTAAGTAATAATCTTATATTGGTTTTATGTGCACACATCTCTAGAGTATAATGTGTGTTTCTCTTTATCTAACTTGTGTTAGATTTTTTTCTCTTTAGATTACATTCCATTATATTGCAAATAGTCAGTAGGTTATATTAAATATGTTTTATTGTTTCGTCTAAGAAAGTTAAATAGAAACCAAATTTTGTTTGTTTTATAATTTTAGTAAGTAATTATGTGCAATTATCACCCAAATGTAATGTTTAAATGTTCCATTATTGTTTAGACTTTTTAATTTTGTAAGACTAATTGCAAAGTGTTCTAGTTTATTTTATTTGAGGTTTTATTTGGTGTTGTTGAAATAATTGTTGATTTAATTTAGAGTTTATTTGTTTAATATATTAGAAATTTTTATATATATAAATGTATTTCTTACTTTGTTTTATACCAAAAAATGTTTTACCATGTGCAATTTATTTAGTAAGAATAGAAATCATTCCATGTGTAATGTGGTACAATTTATAAAAATCACTTTTCTTGATCATGGTATATGGGTTCACATAGTAATTTGTATGTTGTGTGCATGATTCAACATTTTTATAATTTATTTTAAATTATATATTGTTGTTTTTGTAATGTAGAATTTGTTGGAATAAATGCAATGGGATTTGAAATTTTTCTTTATTACCTGCCTTCAATCCATTATCTCTTAGCAAACGTCTAATTTTCTTTCATTTTACATCCATGTTTCTAATCAGGAGAAAATCAAGCCAACTTACATAACAATGTATTTAGGATCTTGTGTCAGTTTGAAATTCTTTTTTTTTTATTTGTTAATATTTATGCTATTGTTAAGATGTAGGCCAGTGGTGTATAGTAGTTAAAATATGCATTTAAGAATTTTCTGGAACACTGGTTAAAAAAACTATCGAGTGGAAAGATACTAAATTATGTGGAACAATACCTTTATAGTTTGAAAGTGCTGTGGAACAATACCTTTGTGATTCAAGAAAGCTATGAAAATTATCAGAACAAATGAGCAAAACTCAGAATCTAATAAAACTATTTTATGCTAAAACTAGCTAAAAATGTTTTTATCGTTTTATATGATTTTAAAATAATATTAAAAATGACTATGAACTAAAGCGAGAGGCTTGGTATTGTATTTAATTACTTACCATTGTTGCAGAAAATTCAATGGGATTTGTATACATTAATTCTACAACTTAACATAATTCCTTTTTATTTTCATTTCTTGTCATGTTTAGAAATTCAAGTAATGCTAACATTTTCATCTAACAGCTAGTTAGATTATTAAAAGTAATAATAATTATATATATATTTGTGTGTGTATATATATATATATATATATATATATATATGCGGGGGGATTCACGAAGATGTGCAGAAAATTTGGGAGCTCATTCTACAGGTTATAATAATAAAAAAGTCTTTATGTAAACATAGGTCTGGAAATGCTTCGTTAATGAGTTATGATTAGCGAAAGATTTCACCCATATTAAAATTGAGGTCTTCCTGAAATTCAGGTAAGGTATATTAAGGGGTGAATATAATTGTTTGTAATGGTTTTTGACCTGATAAATTGAGTAAAACAGGTCTCAGAAATGTAAGTTTTGTAGTTTTTCAGTAAACCCTCAAATGCAAAAAATTGAGTGAATTTTTTTCAATTTTGGGCAACAATAACTTATTTCACCAAGAAACAGATCAACATTTTTAACGAAACTTATAGAAAATATAATTCTGAAAAACATTGTGTAAATAAAGAACACAGAAAGAGAATAGATGTTTGATTTAATGAGTTTTTATTCATAACTGCACAAAGTAAAATTAACCGGAAAACATTAATCTAAACCTATTCAACCAAATTATAATAAATTTTCAAAAGTGTCACCACCAACTTCAATGCATTTTTCTGCTAGTTTAAGGATAGCTCTTTCTGTTTTCCATAGTTCAACAGGGCTTTCATTTAGTTGCGTAAAAGCTTCATTAATATGTCCAAGTAGCACCTCACGGGAATTAACTTTGACCTCGTAAACTTTCTCCTTCATCCATCCCCATATCCAAAAATTCAATGGCGTATTATCTGGTGACCTGGGTGACCAGTGTATAGGACCTCCGATTCATATATTTGGAAACTGTTGATTCGAGTAGATGGAAGCAATATTAAAAAAATATGGCGATACGCCATCATGTTGGAAGTTCAGCTGGTGTTGCGTTGCAAGAAGAACATCTTTAAGCAATGCCTGTAATTCTTCTTGAAGAAACTTTAAGTATGTCTGACTTGTTTAGTGATCTTGAAAACGAAACGATCCAATCAACTGATCATGAATAGTACCACACCATACATTAATACTAAAACACTGTTGAAAGTTAGGTTAATTGTTGCATGAGGGTTCACTTCTGCCCATGAATGTTGGTTTCATAAATTGTTGATACCGTCATGAGTTTTTTGTGACTCATCGGTAAATAAAATATGACAATGAGGTAAGTCGGTAAGACGATGAGGTCATCGATAAGTCGACAATGAGCGTTTAACCAAATGCAGTACTCCAAGCGATGGGCATTGTCTCCTGAATATAATTGGTGTAAATTTTGTTTATGGTAGGGATAGAGCTTGTTATTGATTGTTCTCCATACTTTATTTTGTGCAACACTGAACTGTTTAGAAATACGTCTTGTATTAATACCTGGACTATGTTCAACAGCAGTATTTTCCTCTACAATATCATCATGTTGGCAAGAGCGGTCACACTGGAACTTTGCACTAGGAAGTGATCCTATTTCCTGTAGCGTAAAAAATGTAACACAAATTGTTCTACATTGGAATTCTGCGGTATGGGTAACGTCTGTATTCTTTAGCAGCAACCTTAGCATTGCCTTTACATACTCCAAAAATAAACACCATATCGGCGTATTCTTCGCTTGTAAGTAAGTGGGGCATTACTATTCCAATAATTTAATAATTACTACGCATAAAACAATAATTACATGGACTGAAACTCAATTACCACAAACAAAACAATAAGCACATGAACTGAAACTCAGTTGTTAGCTCTCAAAATTATGCCAATTCTACAATTCAAATCACACCATTGTTAAACAGCTGCTTATTGTTTTGCCAACTTATGAAATGAAAAATTTCCATAAAACATTATTGTGTTTTTAAATTAAATTAAATCCAGCCGTACAGTACGCCAGCAGCACCTGAATCCACTAAAGACTAAAATCAATCTACTCTATGAAACAATTTTTCATTTAAGAATTGAAATTTACAATTTCTTAGAAATTTAATTTTTTTAATGGGTAATTAACAAAGTTATTGTCAGTCAAATGTTAAAGGCGTATTGTGCTGTTATGAGCAAAAATTCCTTATTACACTTTTGCTATTACTTGAGACCAGACTTTTTGTTAACTAAAGGTTGTTAAATTTTTAACTTACACTTGGAGGAAACGTTTTTGTCTTACAAATTCTTCAGCCTTTTAATAAAATTATAGCAAAAGTGTAATGAATAATTAACAACCAGCTCGTCATGAACAGCAACAAGATTTCGATATTTAATGAAGCCTGGCAAGCAGAAGTTCAGGAGGCTGAAGAAGTCGTAAGATGAAAGCGTTTCCTCCAAGTGTAAGTTAACAATCTTTAGTTAACAAAAAGTCTGGTCGCAAGTAATAGCAAAAGTGTAATAAGTAATTAACAACCAGCTCGTCATGAACAGCAACAAGATTTTGATATTTAATAAAAATTCATTTATTCGACCATTTATTTGCTTTCTGTGTTCTTTATTTACACCGTTTTTTTTCAGAATTAAATTTTTCAAGTTTTATTAAAAATTTTGATCTGTTTCTTGGTGAAATAGCAGTTATTGTTCCCTAAAGAGGAAAAATTGTCTTTTTACTCCATTTTTTGCATTTAACACAGGTTTTCTAAAAAACTACTCAACTTACAGCTCTAGGGCCTATTTTATTCAATTTATCAGGTCGAAAACCATAAGAAACAATTTAATTTGCCCCTTAATCTATCTTACCATAATTTCAGGAACACCTCATTCGTTTTACATAGTGAGCTGAAATCCGGGTGAAATCTATTGCTAGATGAAGCATTTCCAGACTCATGCTTATGTACTCTTTTTTCATTATTTTTAGTTGTAGAATGAGCTCCCAAAGTTTCTACATATCTTCATAGTTTTTATTTACTGTCTGAATTATACCCAGATTTTATTATTTCATAATGTTACCACAATAGTTATTTACTAGTCATTTTTATATGGATTGAGAAGTATGGCTTTGTTCAAGTTTTACATGAAAGATTTTAGGTTTTGATAGTGTTTTTAGAGACAATATTCTATGAAGGACAGTTAAATTTGTGACAATATTTTTGAAAACAGCAAGAATTAATTGGAAAATCGAAACAAAGATTAATTAGAATTGGTGACTAATCTTAAAGTTACCTTATGTTTATCATGACAAGACAGTGTTTCAGATTCAGAATTACCACTTACTGTATTTATAGATATAATTATGTCACAAGTAGTTATTTTAAAAACTAAGTGAAAACTATTAACCTCACTTTGCTGATGCATTTCAAAACTGTCATTTCAGTTAGCAACTACCAAATAGCAGGTTTTACTTCATCAATGGAGCAAGTTAACACCGTAAGTTAGTTTTCACTAGGCTCTTGAAATAATTACTAATGATTTAATCAGTGTAATACAAATGATTACAACAATCAACTTTAAATATATTTATGATGCAAGAGGTATCTCTTATTTTGAACCAACAATTATTAATTAATCATCCTGATCAAAAAGGATACATATTTTACCTAAGCTGAAGTTCAGAATACAAGTTCATGGTAAAAAAATATTGACATAAAATAACTGCTCATCCAAAATTAATGCTTTTTCATTCATTTAATTTGTTTATTTGTAATTACATTCTCAGAGTCTTAAAACTTGCCTAATGTGAAAAACATCACTATATAAAATTATCACTGTTTAGATTATTCCACAATAAACAGAAATAGTTAGAGATGTAAAGCTACTCTTCAGGACAAAATACTCCATTACTATGTAGAAGTAGAATTCATTTTGTTTAAAAAAAAAGAGTTATGATTTCAAATAAATAATTCCCTGCTCCTTAACCCTTATAGGTTAATTAAAACTGGACAAAATAAAAGATTTTTACATACAAGCTTTAGTATAATTGGTCTCGGTTATAACAATATATAAGGCAAGACAATTGTTTCTGCTAGTTGAAATTGGAGATTTAATTACTTAAAGAGTGACGAGTCTAGTACTGAAATGTTTTTGTTCAATGTAACCATGCGCCGGATTGTCTTAGGTTGTTTACATCAGCTGTAGCGAATGTGTCACATGGCCTTTAGTATTGTTGTAGATGTTGCAGTGAATACGTCGTGCGTTGAACATTTTTATGAAAATGGAACGGGCATTGAAAGTCTTGGGTGCTGGATGAAAAACAGTCTGTTTGCAAGTAAGGTTTTAAACATAAAATAAGAATTTGTTTAGTAATATATTTTATGCCTTTCTACTTGAATAAACGCTGCATTACTTTATATATTTTTTGCTATAATATTTTCAAAAAAGAATATGGATCAGCTTTATTTATATTTTATTGAATTCGCATAAAAGCAAATTACACGTAATACATTAATTTATTACGCATTATAAAGGCCATAATAGACGCTTATTTTTTATATGATAAGTAGCATAAGGGATAATTTTTTATGATAAATAAGGTACGAGTTACTGTTCAACCCTTTTTATAAACATTTTGAAACCTTATTTTTCACGTTTAAATTAAGTATTGGTTAAAACCAACTATCTGTATTTTTATAAACGTTAACAGATTTTTTGAACCCTTATTTATTAAAATAATTTTTCAGTCAAGGGTAAAAATAAGTAATAATGAAAGTTTTAGGACAAGGAACTATTTGAATAGTTTCATTAGGACTACTGCCATTTGGAAAAAGATTTTATCATGGGAAAATTCTAAATTTCTTATTTCTGTCCATAAACGTAACCAGTTCCAGATAGCAGTTGGGTATAGGCCTACCGCTAATGCTAAACAAGGCATTTTCTATTTTTTCCCTTTTTATGTAAGTTACTCAGACGTAGTTTCTAAACTAAAACTATGTGGTTTAAGTGTCTAAAACCATAAATACAGACATTTGTTGATTCCATTTTCGCGTGAGCTATTAGTAATCACTAAACACTTTTAAATGTTTTAAACTTGCCTACAGTAGCACTTACTTTACTTTCGGGAAATGTGTCCCTTTGTCAACTCAGATCGTAACTCACGGTCTGAGTTGACAAAGGGACACATCTCCCGAAACGGCCGTCCTCAAAAAGCAAAGTAAGTGCTACTATAGGCAAATTTAAAACATTTAAAAGTATTTAGTCATAAATAGAGGTTAAAATTTGCCTAACGTATCGTTTTGGAAATATAACCTCAGTTTACAGATCCTAGCTTTTCATGAAATAATTGTTTAGCAATAATAACAATATGTTATATTACAATTACAATACTATAATAAATAGAGATGTAGCCAGGGGTACGTAGCCCACAAACTAATTAATTTTAGTAGATACATATAACTCCAGCATCCTTACACTGCGGCCTTGACAACGATATTTTGCGGCCCTCAGATGGAAATTAAATTATAATGATCACAAAATATTAGTTCTTTTTAGACTTCTTGTGGATCAATACGAGAGTCGACAGTTTTATTATGATTCAGGATTTTATTCTACAACTTACATGATTGTTTTAAAAATTTTGATCCATGATTCGGCTGTCCAGCACACAACTAACTTAACTGTAATTAGTTTTTAAGAAGCTACAATGCTTTCTTCCCCTTCAGTCGCTTCCAAGAGAGATTGTAAAACGTAACTTTCGTATTGTTTTCACACATTCCAGAATACACTGATTCTTCGGATGGATTACACTCGTAACATTTGTGGGAAGATATAAAGCACGGACACCATCAGATACAGTTGATATTTATCGGGATTCGACGGTGCATTGTCTAACAGTAAAATAACCTTCCGAGGCATTTTTTTTGCTTTTAAAACTTTTTAGTTTCTGGCACAACTCATTAACAATCACTCTTTGAGTAGTTCTCTATCCATCCGATCACTAATATAGCTCTTATACGAAACCTTAAATGGTGACGTGAAATGTTTTTAAACGCCGCGTCGGGGGTTTAGCTGATTAATCCCCGATTAAGCCAACTGGAAGCCGGGCTCGAAAAATCGAGACTCGACAAATCGAGACTCTACTGCATTTTGCTCTCTAAGATATCCTAGTGAAGATCCCTGTATTACAGTATAAAACAAATTTATTCTACTCCGCCAATACTAGAAATAAAAACTAATATTGACTACTATTTGTATTAATAATAAATACAAAATGTATTTTTTAGCCTAGTATATTTTAGCAAAATATCTTTCCAATGACCCAACAACTGTGTAATTTTAAGTACCAAAATAGCATACAATATGATTTCTGGAGATAAAAATGTTCAAAATTTCCCCCGGGTCCAAAATATGCACCCCACCCCCAATATATCGTCCTGACTACGCCCCTGATATTAACAATAGGCCTATAGGTACGACGTATTAGGTCACTATAGATTTATTTATAAAAACAATGTAAGCCTTTTATTGTAAATGAAACCAGAAGAGAAGTGAATTTATGAACATAATCCTCTATGAAATAAGTTTTTAGCAATAACCTCAATGTGTTACCAGGGTCGGCTCTAGGGTTGGCACCCTAGACGAAAACAAATATTTTGTCGTCATTAAAGTGCCTTCAGTTATCCACGTGGTTATGTGAAGTTTTGTGGTCAATACTGTAATTGGAAATCGAATGCTAAAAGCAATCACAATAATAATTCATTTATGTGAAATTTTATTTCAGACAGTTCAAAACATACGCCTAAACGGATGACTAACTGCTTCACATCTAAAAACATTCATGGTCTAAAAATATAACTTTACCGTATCTTATGTTGACGAGGCTTCAGTCTCAGAACAAGTCATTGGTGTTTTCGTTGCAACTTTTTAAATTATGTTTTATCTGTTACATTCCTTGTGATTTTATTATCATGGCAGTAAATTTTGTGTCCATTAACAAGTGTTATGTGGAGGAATTCTAACATTATGATTTCAAGAGCTTTTTTAAAGTATAATGTGCCTACTGAGGATGTTATGGATATTCTTGGAATATAGACTTTATAATTTGTTTCAAGTTTTAGAAGGAGACTCGACTGGTGATGTTAGGATTCACTGTAACCAACTTCCGCTTTACAAAATAGTGAATTTAAACCAACTTAACCCCGCTCAGAATATCCCCAAATCCAGGATAAACTTAGCCTCTCCGGCCTCTTCTTATTAAATTCCTTCTATTAGCTCACACTCTCCTGATAAATATCTTCTACAAATTTTCAATTAACAAAACACGTTTTTATTCATCCAATTAAGTTCAATTTTTTAACGTATAGTAGGTACAGTTTTTTCAAATATTTATTCAATAATTAAATTATAAACATTTGAGGTTCTAGGTCGGATTAGAACTTAGTATCTTCATGTTTGAAGTCTAGCGTTTTTAGCATCAATCCAACTTTCCATAGCTAGATATGGACTTCTCAAAGATCTATATGTAAAACCTCCATTGTATAACCTTAAACTGTTGCCATGGTCACCACACAATATCATAAATAATGCTCTAGGATTAAAAAGAAATGAAAAGTATAAAATAAACACACAAACTGGATTAACGTTATCGAACCTAGCTTCACAAACGGACAATGAGAAAGGAAAGCGAAAAGAAACTAGAACACAATGCTAGCGACGAAAAAAGGCGTACAACTAGAGACAAATAAAAATAATAATCCAACACCATACATAGAAAGGAAATGGAAAATTGCAAGGAAATACGCAATTTCCAATTTTACCTCAATATTATTATTCTAACATATGTATACACAAATTTATGTTAATTAATCACTTTAACATCAATTAAGATTCTCGAACGTAATGGACTACAAAATTCAGGATATTTATATTAATTGTAATTATAAAATAAAAAGAAACTAAAATAAAATTTGTCTTTGTTGATTTAAGTAGGAAATTACTTAATTATTTTTTATATTACTTGTTGTCCCTGTTAAGTAGATTTTCAAAAACATTATACGCTCATTCCGATTATTTCTAGACACCACATTTCTAACTAAACCCTTTTAAACGTTTTTATTGGATAACGTTTAGTGAAAATCGTTTCGTGTATAATCGACTTATATTATGCAGCCTTAGCGTTTACTTACTCCAAAGTACCAGTGTAAAGTAAATGCTTTTAATGTAATTAGTTCATATTTCCTATTAGAATAGGCACCATACATGCGACTTAGTATAGGCACCATTAACGTTACTAATACCAAGTTACAATTATCTCTAATTTGCTTTCTTCATGCTACAAATCTGTGACCTATCTTAAGTTCCATCAACGTTGTGAGTACATCGAATCTTTGACCAAGTGGGGTATACGCTAGACACTTTGAACGTTTACTGTAATTGCCTTTAATGTAGTTAGGCCACACTGCTTAGCTACGACAAATCTTAGGCACTAATTACATTAACACCAGGATAACTTTATTTTAACAAATGTGGGAAATTTTACGTGTCTGCGAGACTGTTTATATAGTAAAAGTGTACTCATAGCGTTTACAGTAATAGTTTGTCTTTGATTCTAAAGTTATTGGAGCATATTGCGTGTCAGTGAGACTTCGATTACGCAACATTAGTCTACAGTCACTTTGTCCTGAAACTACTTGAATCATGTTGCCAATCCACGAGTTAGAGAATGCGCCACCTTAACGTTTACAGTAATTATTTACCATTGTTTTTAATATAGTTTGACCATATTGTCTAATTGTAACTTAGTTTATTTAAATCGTTTATCTAATCTGCATCCGTTATTTTGTCTATGCGTCCTAACTTACATGCACCATACTAATAGCCTTACCTTGTACTATTTGAGACTTCAAGAGTAACGACTATTTTGATTATGCAACCTTTTATCTATAGTACATTTTTACCGTTGTCCTTAACGTATTTCGATCGTGCTGTCTATCTATTACTTAAGTCAAGTAACAAGAACGTTTACAGGTCCAACATATTCTTACCTCGGAACTACTTGCAACATATCCAAGACTTCCATTACGCACCCTCTAGTAGGCCTAATTGTTTACTGTAGACGCCAATGTGTTTGGCTACTTCCATATTGCTTCTCTGCATCTTATACCTTTTTATTGAATAACGTTTAGTGAAAATCTTTTCGTGTATAATCGACTTATATTATGCAGCCTTAACATTTACTTAATCCAAAGTACCAGTGTAAAGTAAATGCTTTTAATGTAATTAGTTCATATTTCCATATTGCTTCTCTGCGTCTTATATTTTAAATCCTAACATTTACAGTATCAACCAGTGGCGCACCCAAGGGAGGGGCCAAGGGGGCCCCTTTAGCATAAAAAAATAAAAATGTATAAAAAAATTAAAAATTACAAGAAAAATATTATATGTTTAACTGGAATTTAGGTGTAGGGTAATACGAAAGACAATAGAAAATAATATTTAGCCTACTTGTAAATTGGATTCTCTGAGTCAGTATTTCCTCTAGTGAACGGAGTGTAATAGCCTATATTTATTCTAAACGCACCATCCTCCCTCGGATAAAATAAATGCTTTTATTTGTGTATGAAGTATTCGGTTGTAAGAACCTTATTAGGGTTTGAGTAGCATTAAAGCGTTAGCAATTTTTAAAAGTATCATTAATTTTAAAAAATCTCAACATTTCGCTTTGCGGTAAAATACCCAGTTTTTGAGTTGACACCTTAAGGCGTAACAAAATAAGCATTGAAGTGACTTGACAGTTGATAATTAGGGGGAAATATTAAAATTGACGAAAATTAATAAACAGCCTACTTTACTATGTCATAAAAACACAGATTTAGCCTCAATTTGAGTCTTTTTTATGCTGTATGTGCTTAACACATAAGTTGTAGAGTGGTAAAAATTCAATATTTTGTACGGGGGTGAACAAACCGAAATCCCCCACCCCGGCCCCAATTTATTTTTGCCACCCTCCTTGACAAAATCCCGAGTGCGCCCCTGGTATCAACATAATATTGTCTGTAATGTGCTTTGACCATGATGCTCATCTACATCTTAGTTTAAGCACACCATTTAAGTTTTCAAACCCAGTATACCTTTCCTCGAAACAACGTGTAACACATTGCGTATTTGTGTCGTTGGGTCGCGAATCCCCAAGATTTAAAGTGATTGTTTACTGCTGTCTCAATGTAGTTGGGTCATATTGCATAACTTTTACTTAGTTTAGGCATCACTACCACTTATAATATCAAGTTACAATTGTCTCTCATTCTCATTGGTCATGTAACCTGTTTACCATGTAACATAGCCCCGAACATGTCTCTAAACTAGGTTAAAGAGAGGAGTAAAAGATATTTGATCATTTGGCACGCACTGAGATTTAAATCATACACTTTTATTAGTTTGTAACTTCACTCACCTGTGGAATATGGAGAACCAGTCATGCCTTACTGCGGTTTGAAAGAAGCGGTAGAGAAGGAACGCAGTTGGGGAACAATTTTTCCAAAGTGGGTAACGCACGCCTCTGTCACCCTACACTCGTCTATAAGGGAATATAAAACCCGGATGTAATCGTGAGCACTTTATTAGTATGTAACTTCACTCACCTGTGGAATATGGAGAACCAGCCATGCCTTACTGCGGTTTGAAAGAAGCGGTAGAGAAGGAACGCAGTTGGGGAACAATTTTTCCAAAGTGGGTAACGCACGCCTCTGTCACCCTACACTCGTCTATAAGGAATATAAAACCCGTACGTAATCGTGAGCGGTTTATTAGTATGTAACTTCACTCACTTGTGGAATATGGAGAACCAGTCATGCCTTACTGCGGTTTGAAAGAAGCGGTAGAGAAGGAACGCAGTTGGGGAACAATTTTTCCAAAGTGGGTAACGCACGCCTCTGTCACCCTACACTCGTCTATAAGGAATATAAAACCCGTACGTAATCGTGAGCGGTTTATTAGTATGTAACTTCACTCACTTGTGGAATATGGAGAACCAGTCATGCCTTACTGCGGTTTGAAAGAAGCGGTAGAGAAGGAACGCAGTTGGGGAACAATTTTTCCAAAGTGGGTAACGCACGCCTCTGTCACCCTACACTCGTCTATAAGGAATATAAAACCCGTACGTAATCGTGAGCGGTTTATTAGTATGTAACTTCACTCACTTGTGGAATATGGAGAACCAGTCATGCCTTACTGCGGTTTGAAAGAAGCGGTAGAGAAGGAACGCAGTTGGGGAACAATTTTTCCAAAGTGGGTAACGCACGCCTCTGTCACCCTACACTCGTCTATAAGGAATATAAAACCCGTACGTAATCGTGAGCGGTTTATTAGTATGTAACTTCACTCACCTGTGGAATATGGAGAACCAGTCATGCCTTACTGCGGTTTGAAAGAAGCGGTAGAGAAGGAACGCAGTTGGGGAACAATTTTTCCAAAGTGGGTAACGCACGCCTCTGTCACCCTACACTCGTCTATAAGGAATATAAAACCCGTACGTAATCGTGAGCGGTTTATTAGTATGTAACTTCACTCACTTGTGGAATATGGAGAACCAGTCATGCCTTACTGCGGTTTGAAAGAAGCGGTAGAGAAGGAACGCAGTTGGGGAACAATTTTTCCAAAGTGGGTAACGCACGCCTCTGTCACCCTACACTCGTCTATAAGGAATATAAAACCCGTACGTAATCGTGAGCGGTTTATTAGTATGTAACTTCACTCACCTGTGGAATATGGAGAACCAGTCATGCCTTACTGCGGTTTGAAAGAAGCGGTAGAGAAGGAACGCAGTTGGGGAACAATTTTTCCAAAGTGGGTAACGCACGCCTCTGTCACCCTACACTCGTCTATAAGGGAATATAAAACCCGGATGTAATCGTGAGCACTTTATTAGTATGTAACTTCACTCACCTGTGGAATATGGAGAACCAGCCATGCCTTACTGCGGTTTGAAAGAAGCGGTAGAGAAGGAACGCAGTTGGGGAACAATTTTTCCAAAGTGGGTAACGCACGCCTCTGTCACCCTACACTCGTCTATAAGGAATATAAAACCCGTACGTAATCGTGAGCGGTTTATTAGTATGTAACTTCACTCACTTGTGGAATATGGAGAACCAGTCATGCCTTACTGCGGTTTGAAAGAAGCGGTAGAGAAGGAACGCAGTTGGGGAACAATTTTTCCAAAGTGGGTAACGCACGCCTCTGTCACCCTACACTCGTCTATAAGGAATATAAAACCCGTACGTAATCGTGAGCGGTTTATTAGTATGTAACTTCACTCACTTGTGGAATATGGAGAATCAGCCATGCCTTACTGCGGTTTGAAAGAAGCGGTAGAGAAGGAACGTAGTTGGGGAACAATTTTTCCAAAGTGGGTAACGCACGCCTCTGTCACCCTACACTCGTCTATAAGGAATATAAAACCCGTACGTAATCGTGAGCGGTTTATTAGTATGTAACTTCACTCACTTGTGGAATATGGAGAATCAGCCATGCCTTACTGCGGTTTGAAAGAAGCGGTAGAGAAGGAACGCAGTTGGGGAACAATTTTTCCAAAGTGGGTAACGCACGCCTCTGTCGCCCTACACTCGTCTATAAGGGTATATAAAACCCGGATATAATCGTGAGCAGGCAAAGTCAAACAATTAGATTACTCAATACTTACATAAGATACAATGCCGGTGTAAAAAGCAAAAGACCAAAATTTAAATTTAAAAAATGCTTCAATAGACCTACTGTAAGTCGTAGCTTACGTACTAAAAATTATTTGGATGTAGGTGAACTTGAATTTTTAAAAAATATTTACCCTAATTGTAGTTATAATATGATGTTTATATCGGATTTTAAAATTATTATTTCTTCTTAGGTTGAAAGCCTTTTCTTGTTTTTCAAATAACTGTATGGCGTCTTTGTATGGCGTTATTTAATGATATAGTTTTCGGTCAAAGATCTGAAACAGATCCAAAAAAATTTTAAACAAAAACAAAAGCGACTTCAAAAAAAAATAACCAGAATATATAATTTTTATTTACTAAAATGCGAAAAATAGTTTTCCAGTAATGAAAACATTATTTATCATAGCTTATTATCCCCAAAATTTTGAAGTTGGCTCCAAATTTCCTACTTGGACTCAATTTAACATACCGAACGTGACAAATAACGAAATTTTACATGTTTGTATATATATATATGTTGGCATATAAGTCGACAAATTATGATCTAAGAGCAGGCTATTTATTCAATTCTTCCGAAGACTTATTTTATAGATATAAAAAATTTATTAAATTTATGATTCAAAAGATTTAAGGAGATATTATCTCTTAAATTTAAAAGCACCTAAGATAAACAAATTCCGTATAAATCATTCGAAGAAGGTTGAATTGTCGGCAATCTATATTATCTGAAAGAAAAAATGCAATCCCTATTTTTATCGGACAAAATTTTATATTGTATGGTTTTTTTCCGAGAACAAAGATCAATTATTGTCCCGCATACTCTCATAATATCAAACACATGACATTTTTGTTTCGTGAGGAGACACTATGGTTCGGTATAATTAATCATGGGAAATGAAGCAATCAAAAAGTTAATTGTTTCGGAAATGTTTGGAATATATTTGATGGATTATCAAACACAAGGCATGATTTCAGCGCCGACTTCAAAGTGTGAGTAATTAGCTTATGATAAATTATGTTTTCGTTATTGGAAACATTTATTTTACCTTCTAGTAAGTAAAAATTATATTCAGGCTTTTTTCTAAGTCGGTTCTACTTTTTTTTCATTTTTAGAAGCATGATCTCTAATTTCTACCTACATTATAATCGAATTTCGTTTCATGGCATTATGTTGGAAAAATTGCCAATATTTATCCATACGAATTTTCTATGTCTGTATCCCTTTAATCATATTGCTTAATGGTTATTCAAATAATTGACACGCTCTTGAACAATTCAATAAACATATCAGTTCGTCAGAATACATTGAGTGATTTATGTTGGGAATTTCAGTGACGAATTTTCCTAAATTCCTTCATATATTTAATGAATTTATCTGTTGATATTTAGTGAAGTAATGACGTTTTCACCTGAGGATCATTGAATATCTCGTTTATGGTAAATGAATCGAATCGTATTTTCAGTGTATTTATTTTGGCTTATCTCATTTGAGTTATACCAAATTATATATCGATATGGGTAAACCATCGTAAAAAGCCGTTTACATGAGGAAACCCCGTTCATTAGGATTCGATTATGCTCGTTCTAAACGGCTCTCTCTAGCAAAAAATAAAAATATTTATCAGTTTTATAATTATTTTTGTCTATATTATTGTTATATATGGTAGAATACTACATAGAATAAATGATGTGCTTGTTTATTTTGCTTATTAATTATTTTATAGTTCATAATTCTTATTTAATTTTTTTTTATTCAAAGTTAAAATAGCGTATTATTGTCTACAAATCAAATGGGTTGTGATCAAACTATATTGGGACCACGGGGGGGGGGGGGGGTTTCCCCTTTCATTTGTAAGCAAAATCCCTTTGATTACTTTCAAAATTATCGTGGAAGAAACATAAAAAATCATACAGGTCGAATTCAGAACCTCCTCCTTTTTCGAAGGCAATAAAACTTATGTTTTACGCTTTTCCAATATCATCTACACTTTAACATTTAGGTTGAGTTAGACGTTTAATTTAATTAGGTATTGAAATATTTTTCAAGAGGTCGTTGATACTTTATCGCCGCCACTTGTCCCACTAAGTCGCTTATCACCATCGATACTAATAAAGAATATCGATGTTAAAATTAATTAATCGTACATAAAATAAAGAAAACAAACATATATACGATATGAAACGTTCCATAACTATTTCTGAAAGTGTTCACGAAGTCAAAACCAGTTATGCGTGACGTAAATAGACACCAGTGAAGGTACAAAGAATTCGTGTGTGCTATAGGCTACAAGTGTTGACATGAACTCTGTTGGTATGGTGAAATTGTTGGTTGTTTTTTGTTTATGTTTGTGTTGAACAATCTTATTTATTATATTTTAAATAATAAACCCAATAGCCACAAATTAACTTTATTTATTCACCTGATGTACATTTCAGTTACAAGGTAACCATCTTCAGAAGTACTGAACAAAAAATTAATTTAATTTAAAACGTATATATATATATATATATATATATATATATATATATATAACATATATAGCAAAAAAATATTGAGGTTATAAATTTAATTCTTATTTTGTCTTAAACATTGTCACTTAAAATCAGCTGATTTTTAATTTAATCAATCAAAGAATATAAAACTGAATTAGGAATAGGCCCTTTGTCACAATTCATTAAATTATTGTGTCTACATTTATATATGTAAGTTACGTTTTATATTAAGCAAGAAAGGTTTTTAAAAATGATTTTTATTTTTAACAAACCTTTGAATTTAATAAACAATTAATTTAGAAAACTGTTACATAAATTTTTACTTAATAAAACAATACAATTGATATGCACTCAATCGGAGTGGAAAACGTCTGTGCGATACAGAGGCGACTTACACACTGCCGGAGCTCTGTTCTCACACCTATATAATACTAAAGCTGCGTAAGCAGGAATTTTCCTAGCACGCATTTAATTATGAAATGTTCACATAAAATGTTTATATAACTCCTCCATCCCTAAAGAAAACTTCGGGGGTTGGCGAAGTTTCGGCATCGGTTGAGGTCCTCTTCATCTTCTTGATGAGGGCGAAGTATATAAGCTGCTGAATAGGCCTCCGTAAAGGGCAATTTTCGGCATGGGTTGAAGTCCTCTTCACTGGAGAAAGTCACCAGGCAAAGGTTGATTTCCAAGATCCAGTTAAATGGGTTGTCTGCGATTTCCAACGCAGTATCCTCGTAGTTTGTAGGCGTTATTGTTTTTGATGATGGGCATTTTACAGTCTAAATTTTCTGTTCATTATAATTCAACTGAGCAAAAGTATTTGGAATTGATTAATACAATTTATAATGAGTCTTTTCTATCGTAGGATAGATACAAAATGTTTATAACATATACAATTGTTATCAGAATCTAATTTTTGTTCTACAAAATTTACATTGATTACAATAAAAGTTTTATATGATTTTTCATAATTTTACCATCATTTACATTCAAATTGCCTGTTATAGCTTTGATAAAGGATTCTAGTCAGTTTATAAGAATTCTTTTTGTTTTGTTATCTCTTTAAGAGTATAGTTTCTAATTTTCTTCAATTACAATTCTTTTTTGTGATTAACATATTTCAAATAATTAACAATATTTATTATCATAATTAGTTACATATCATTTAATAAATTACAACAGTTTGTAACACATACAATTAATAAAACAATGTTGTTTAAAGGTTTAATAAAGTTTCTTGCATAGAATTAGTGGACAAAGGTATGGTTGGGATTTTAATTTGATTGTGTTGAATATGAACAAGAAGGATTTTGGTCATTAATTACATTTTTTATCTTCTTAGGCCTTTTAATTTTCGACAAATGTATTTTGTCTTTTGTGTTATGATGTCTAGGCTTTATTTTACCAGTTTTTCTTTCCTTGTTTATTGAAGCTATCTCTTCCTTGCTATATCTGTTTTTCGTTTTGCTTTGCTTCTGAACTGACTTTATATAAACTTCAGATGGTATTTCTGGAAGTGGTTCTTTGTTTACATTCCTTTTTTCTAAAACTTTTTCTTTAATTCTTTGATTGCTATCCCTAATGTTTTCGTAAAGTATTTTTGTTTTTTCCTTATGGTTTAAAACGTAGTCATTTACAATTTGTTTTTCTAAATCTATATCTAATAAAGAGTTTGAATTTATGTGTCCAAATAAGACTTCGCACGGCGTTAATTTTGTGACTGAATGAATGCTATTGTTATAGGCTATTATAGCATATTTAACTTTCTTAATTATACTGTCTTTTTTAAATTCGATTTGATTATTTAACAGCCTTATGTGTTCTATTAAGGTGGAATGGAATCTTTCACATAATCCGTTTGATTGGGGGTTTTGTGTACTGATAAAATGGATTTTGATTTTATGCAGGTCTAATATCTCCTTCACAATTCTGTTATTAAACTCCGTTCCATTGTCTGAGATAATAACTGTTGGTAAGCAGAACTGCGCAAAGTAATCTAATAACTTGTCTGCAATCTCTGTAGCTTGAGAGCTTCCCAAGCGATAAGCTTGAGCATACTTTGTGAAACTGTCGACAATGCTGATAAACGCATTCTTTTCTAAAGAGATAGTGTCGATGTGAATTATCTGGAAAGGCCTTGCAGCTGTAGGCGTCAAGTTCATCTCTAATTGTAAGGGGATTCTGTCATATTTGGTTCTTTGACATATGTCACACTGATTTATGAAATTTTGGATTAGTGATTTTAAATTAGGCCAATAATATCTTCGCTTAATTTGTTCGTATGTTTCTTGTATCCCTCGGTGATTGGTTTTGCTGACATGATAATTACTTATCGTTTCTAAGGTATCTTCTTCCGAAGTTAGGTCTAAGAGTTTGTTATTACACTTAACCAAATTTAGTTCAGTTTGTTTGAAATTTTTGGCTACGCATGATGCAAATTTCTCGTAAAAATCGTCTTCAAAATATAGATTATATTTTATTTTGGGTACCAAATATGATTTTACAAAGTTAACTATGTCTTCTTTAAAGTTATTTTCTGATATTTCGACCATTAAACGAATTTTTGAAGTTCCGAATAGTTTTATAATTTTTACTTTCTTTGGCTCATACTTTACCAATGACAAAAATATTTGATTTCTCCCAAAGTTTACAGGCTCGTCGGAAATTGGTATTTCAATTTGGGTGTTCCCTTCGAAGTTGGAATGCACGGTTTGACTGTCACTTTCTTGATCGTACTCTAAGTTGGCATTATCTGTTGCGTCGAGTTGTACGACCATAGACTCGTTATCTTCATTTAATTCCGGGAAGAAACGTTGGATTAATCCAGCTGGAGATAAATCAAGGTCTGGTTCTACAGTGTGTTGGGTGTTTGTTGACCTTTTATTAGTAATGTTCAATTGTATTCTAGATAAGGCATCGGCGTTTTGGTTTAATTTGCCTTTTTTGTATCTTATGTCATAATCATATTCCTCTAATTTTAATCTCCATCTTAAAAGCTTGGAATTTGGTTCTTTAACTGAAAATAACCATTGTAAAGGTTTATGGTCTGTATAAATTTTAAATTTTCTTCCAAATAAATAAGGCCTAAAGTGTTTAGTGGACCATACGATTGCTAATAATTCCTTTTCAATCGCGGAGTAATTAGTTTCGCTGTCATTTAAAGTTCTGCTGGCATACGCTATAGGAAGGTCCTTTCCATTTTTGTCCTGGCTTAAAATTGCTCCTAGTGCAAAATTACTAGCGTCTGTTGTTAGAGTAAACTCCTTTTCAAAATCTGGGTATTGTAGAAGGGGCTCATTAGTCAGTATATTTTTACATGTTTCAAAACATTCAATGAAGTCTGGATTTTCTATATTTATTTTTGCATTTTTCTTTAAACAGTTAGTAAACGGTTTTGTTATCTTGGCGAAGTTTTTAATAAATTTTCGATAATAGCCTATTAGTCCTAAAAATCCTTTAATTTGTTTGGTGGTTTTGGGTATTGGATAGTTTTTGATTGCCAAAATCTTTGCTGGGTTAGGTTTTACGCCTTCCGGTGTAACAACATGCCCTAGATACGCTACTTCTTTTCTTAAAAATTCTGTTTTATCCAGCTGTACTTTAAAGTTGGCTTTGCGTAATCTGTCGAATACTTCTTTAAGTCTTTGTATATGTTCTTGGAGGCTAGTGGAGTAAATTATAATATCGTCTAAATAAACTAAACATGTTTCATTTTGGATTCCTCTCAGAATGTTATTCATAATTCTTTGAAATGTAGGGGGGCTATTCTTTAGTCCAAATGGCATTCTTAAAAATTCATAGTGTCCCGTTTCTGTTGAAAACGCTGTTTTTTCTATGCTATTTTTATCCATTTCTACTTGGTGAAATCCTGAGGCTAAATCTAAAGTTGTAAAATACTGAGATCGTCCTAATTTATCTAATATGTCGGTAATGTTTGGCAAGGGAAATTTATCGTCAATTGTTTTCTTGTTTAATCCTCTAAAATCTATTACTAATCGAAATTTTCTTTTGCCAGAAGCGTCTTGTTTTTTGGGTACAATCCAGACAGGAGAGTTCCATGGAGAATTTGAAGGTCTAATAATTCCTTGTTCAAGCATGTCCTCAGTTTGTTTATTAATTTCGTTCTTGTAAATCTCTGGATATCTATAATTTCTGGAGTATACGGGAATTTCATCAGTAGTCCTAATAACATGTTTTATTTGGTTGGTAAAAGTTAAATCGTTTCCCTCAATATGGAATAAATCTGCATAATCTTTTATTAAACTTGTTATAGCGGATTTTTCTTCCGAGTTCATATGTTCCATTCTAAATTTTGATAAATCTAAATTTTTTCTTCTCGAATTTTTTTGTTTATAATCTAATAAATTGAAATTAGCGTTCATTTGCATTGCATCAGGTCTGAAAATATTATATTCCTCTAAAGATTTTACTTCTAATGGTTTACTTATTGTTAATTTTACATTTTCTTCCGTATTGTTTATAATAGGGCAATAGGCTTCACCCTTATGCACTGAAACTATACACTGCGGAATTTCTAATCCGTTCACTTGTTTGTGTGGTAAAATACCTTCTCCATTATGAATATTTTGTATTTTTAATTTAACTGTTTGGCTAGTGCGGGCTTGTATAACATAACTAAATTGTTCCTGCTTTATTGACGTGCTGTCTGTTTTATTACAACTTCCTTTTTCAGTGTTAAAATATTGAATAGGGATTTCCTCATCACAAAGTATTAATTTATTATTTATAAAGTCTAAGCTTATTCCTAAATCCTTTATATTGTCTAGCCCGAGTAATAGGTCGAAATTCTGATGAAAGTCAAATAAATAAAATTTAATTGCTTTTTTAGACAACAGAGGTATGGTGCAACAAAAATTTTCTTTTGAAGTGCCGTGTGCGGTGATTACTTCAAACGGCTCTTTTTTAATGCTTGTTTTAAAATTTTTCCAGCCTAAAGATTTTCGCATAAATGATCTAGTACTGCCCGTGTCAATTAATATTCTAGATTTGCTGTTTTTGTCGTATATAAATGGTAGCTCGTTATTTTCGCTTTGTAGATTCATTATTGAAAATCGATTCCGAGGCTTGTATGTCCTAAAAAATCGTCCTGATCGATTTTAGCGGTCTCTTCTTCGTAGTTGTCGGTTAAATTTTGGGATTCTTCGAAGTACTCTTCTTTCCCGAGATCTTCTTCAAAAGCGAATGATTCTTGTCCATTAGTCTGGTACATAGTGTAATCGTCTTTTTCGGCTCCTTGTCCGGTCATTTGATACAAATTCGTTTGTCTAGAAGGCCTATCTGTCTGTCTGGTGGAAATACTCATAGGGGTAGGTTGATAACCCGTATTTCGCTGAGGATACTGAGGTTTAGTAGTGTTGTTGTTTGGTTGTCCCCTTTGAGGCTGACCCTGATTAGCAAAAGTTGGTGGTCTATAGGAAGGATTTGGGTGTTGATAAGGTTGTTTAGGTATTTGGTGGTATTTAAATTCAGTATGTATTGGTCTTCTTACGTTATGAGTTTGGCTTTTCTGAAAGACTGGTTGTTTGCTTGGCTGAGTAAACATTTTATTATTTTTAAATTGGAAGTCGTTTGTGAGCATATTAAGTGCTTCACTAAGAGTGTTAGGGTTCTTGGTACGCATTAGTGACCCGATGGGTTCATGCAAACCCCTAAGGAGAACTCTTAAAGCTAGTTTCTGAACGTATTCTATTAAAATGTCTTTAGCCATCTGCCTTTGAGGCTCTTTATTCATAAAAAATGAAATTTGTAAATTTAGTAACTTTTGAATTTTCTCATAGAATTGAAATGGTGATTCGTTACTTTCTTGTTTTAATTCTGACATCTTTAAGTTTAATGTGAAACAATCTCTTTTGTCTGAATAACTAATTAATAATACTTTTCTAGTTTCGTGCCAATTGTAAGAGTTAGAGTTTACAACCATTTCCAGTGCTTGGCCTTTTAATTTAGAAAGAATAGAGGAGAACAGATACTCATTTTGAAAATCCTCTGGATTTTCGCTTACATAAAACTTATTCACTATCTTATCACATATTGAGATAAATCTGTGGAGCATAGTGGGCTCTCCACTATACTCGGGTATCATGTCAAGATACTCCTTTTTTAATGTTGGCGTTGCCATTATTTAATATTATTTTTCAAAATAATAAAAATTAAAAATCAATTATATAAAATTAAAAAGTATTTACTCTACTTTTTCTTAATTCTATATCTTAAGATCTACTTACAAGTTGATCCAAAATACTTTGCTCATTTGAACAACTTTCACTTTTCACTTTTCACCTACACGATATTCGCTCGTGTTCTTAATAGATATGCGCTCTATTAAGTGGTTGTAGATATTCACTCTACTTAAAGTTTCCTCAATTAACGGTTAAAACCGACGGACGTTATATTCACTAACTTCCTTGAGGTGTCCTACCGACTGCGCCAGTTACGTTTTATATTAAGCAAGAAAGGTTTTTAAAAATGATTTTTATTTTTAACAAACCTTTAAATTTAATAAACAATTAATTTAGAAAACTGTTACATAAATTTTTACTTAATAAAACAATACAATTGATATGCACTCAATCGGAGTGGAAAACGTCTGTGCGATACAGAGGCGACTTACACACTGCCGGGGCTCTGTTCTCACACCTATATAATACTAAAGCTGCGTAAGCAGGAATTTTCCTAGCACGCATTTAATTATGAAATGTTCACATAAAATGTTTATATAACTTGTATAAATACTTTCAAAAACATTTAAAAAAAACTTATGTTACTAACATTTTTCATTAACTTAATATTAAAGGTTGCTAGTTTATGTTGAAAGCAATGGTTGGAACTATTTAGTAACGAATAATAACAGATATTTACTAAATAGTTCCAACCATGGTGAATAGACTTCTCAAAGTGCCGCTAACTAAAAAACGATTTTTTAATGAATTAACAAATATTAAAGATATTGCTAGGTGGAACCATTTTGACATAAAGTTATTGACAACATATTACGGAAACAAAAAAGAAAACTGTTGGTGAAAGATGCCTCAAATTTATTACCGGAAGAAGGAAATAGAAGACACATTTGTTTACCGTATGACATGGATATTACAGTATTTTTTAATAAGTTTAATATTACAATCGCATATTAAAGTTCAAATAATTTAGGAAGTTTGTTAAGGAATCCAAAAGATAAAATTCCTATGTTAGAAAAATCAGGTTTATATCAAATAAATTGTGAATATTGTAATCAAATTTATATAGGTCAGTTATGTAGGTCTAGGAGAAAAATTGTCACTAGATTTAAAGAACATATATCCCATATTAAGTACCTCCGACCAGAAAAATCTAGTGAAGCAGAACATATAATAGACACAAACCATAGTTTAGATGTCAATAATATTAAGTTAATGAAAAATGTTAACAACATAAGTTTTTTAAATGTTTTTGAAAGTATTTATATATATAAATGTAGACACAATAATTTAATGAATTGTGACAAAGGGCCTATTCCTAATTCAGTTTTATATTCTTTGATTGATTAAATTAAAAATCAGCTGATTTTAAGTGACAATGTTTAAGACAAAATAAGAATTAAATTTATAACCTCAATATTTTTTGCTATATATGTTTCATATATATATACGTTTTAAATTAATTAATTGTTTGTTCAGTACTTCTAAAGATGGTTACCTTGTAACTGAAATGTAAATCAGGTGAATAAATAAAGTTAATTTGTGGTTATTGGGTTTATTATTTAAAATATTATAACATAGGCCACAGTTGCTCAAGAAAATCATTATAATCTTATTTATTGTTTAATACAATTCATATCAATAACAATGTATAACGGTTGACATTGTACTCTCGCGTGTTCAATACTTTCTTATTAATATAACTCGTTAAAAAAGATTCCAATCACTAAGTAGCCATTGACTTTTCTACGTAAACGTTAATGCTCTACGAGAAACGTGAAACAAAAGCCTAATGTAAAGTGAATATTTTACGAGAGATTAAAATATGTGCCCTACTCTTGTGGGACTGTTTTCACCGTTTCCAGTGTAGACTTAGAAGATGGAATAGGTTCTATCTGGAAACCGTGTTCAACGCTAAAATTATTTTCAATACAATAACAAATGCAATTGATCTAGTTTTAAGACACATTAAAAAAATATTGACTTCTGCGATAATTATTGTCAGTCAATATATTCTTTATGTAATGGTTGCGTGTATGCTTCTGGTTACTACGTACTTGTTGCTTAGCAACGGGATAACAAACTGACCAATGACTGCGGATTAGATAATTGTTTAGGAAATAGTATTTTGTAAATGTTTCATCAAATATGTTTCACTGTATTGTTCTATAGCATGATTAAATGGAAAGAGTTTTTTTTTGCCGTTGAAAGTGTAAAGTAATGAACGTTTTATATTACAAAACAATGTTTTAAGAAATGATTTCTAGAAAATTACAATAATTTGTTAGTATTTAAAAATATTTAAATTTTCTCTGTTGAATTATGATAAGTTATAACATATTTATAAAACACTTGCAAACTGAAAAATTTTCATTGGCCAATTAATAAAAAAATTCAAATTACAGAAACATCGGAGAAAAAACTCTACCTATAGAGTGAGGAATTTAACAGTCCGTAAAGTATAATTTCTATTAAGTCGAGTCCATCTTATTTGAGATAATTTTTTACCACCATTATAACTTATGTTAAATATATTTAACACTTGACCGACATTTTTTATTATTTTATAGACAAAAGTATAACTAGTTATTAGTTTACTAATTTATTGATCTGTAACTGGACTTTCAGTAACAATCGGGATAAGAAAATATAGAAATAATAATTTAAGTTCATGATGTAGCCTACACTTCTGATTTATAGTTAAAGTTCAGTAGGCCTACTTTATTCTTTAAAATCAATGTTGTATTATGCCATATTGAAAAGATTGTGTCTATATTCAATAAACAGACTTTACTTACGGTTTGTGCTCTGCATGTCTGTAGCAGCCCCTAATGTAACAGAATATAGAGACATAATGATCTTTGATAAAGTTTTTAGACAATGACAGGAGTTAAAGAAGGGTGAATTTGGCGGCTTTCGTGCGACGACGAAACCTATTAAATAAAACATTCATGAAATTTTCTATTTAATAATTTCCGTGTACCTATCTCTCGGGGGTGTAGTTCTCAGGTATTCCTGGCGGGAAGTTTGAAACTATTTTAGTCTTTATACTAAATAAAGTCTAAGACACAAAGTAGCCTATATTTTACACACTCTAGAAGTACTACTAAAGTTTTGAGATTGTAGTTATTCCGAAACGCGTCAACAAAGTAAAATATTGTAATTTTAGGAAAGGCAAAAAATTGTATTGAAATGTGTATGAGTCTAAGATCATATTAATGTTAATACAACTATTTTTTGAGCTTAGCTTGTGAGGTTATGTTAAAACAAATAAAAACATACACAACACTCACAAATTAATCATTTATTGACTCATAAGAGTTTCAATGACAAAGTCATCATCATCAGAGAGTGTTACTACTACAAACTCTAACTTACAACTGTTGTGAGTTGTACGTTAGAGATTGTAGTAGCAGCACTCACTGATGATCACTTTGTCATTGAAACGCGAATGAGTCAATAAATGATTAATTTGTGAGTTTTGTGTATGTTTTTATTTGTTTTATTAATGTTAATGTTTAGGTAACGTTGAACCATCTTTAAACACTACGCCTATATGTCTTTAACTGAGCTAAACTGTACCAATGATTATGTAAATGTTTGGAGCTTCCTTGAACTACCCTAACTGCACTAAACTGTAACAATAGGTATTTTGGCCTACACTTAATAAAGGCCTTGAGTCTATGTATATGTTAATATTTGAAACATTTCGTGGAAAGATTCCCAAAAAGTGGGAACTTATAAAGATTCTTAGACTTTGAGCAATTTAATACTAACTGAACTGTTAAGAACCTTAAAGCTAGTTAATTAAGAAGGCTACGTGTTTACACTTTTATTCAATCATTAATGTTCAAATTCATACATTACCTTCATAAACAAGTGCGAATTTATAGAAATAAATTCCTGTACCAGTAAAAACACTCCAACTGGTATTAAATAACAGATATTTTATAAAATGAATTTTATAAAAGAGATAATAAATCCATTATAAAATTTTTTGACAATTACCTTTTATGTATACAAATTGATAGAGTAATACCATCTTATTGTAGTTAAATACTAAGGATATCACAACCATAAAATCTGGGCTCTTATATCACTTACTAGAGTTCGAATGTTAAAATCTTTACATTTTTTAAGATGTCTATTTCACATTTTTTAATAAGTTTTTAAACTTGAAGTTTGAAAGAGAGGTTGGTTGTGCTGTGCTATAACTGTAATGGGAAAATTGAGCTCCTTCAGTGTTTGGGAGGGGATTTTTCTGTCTTTAAACCCCTAGAAACTTCATCCAGCATCACTGCCAACCGATTTAGAAAGACAGCCATTTTGTTTTCTCAGTTTGCTGTGTGATTGTGATTTTTGTAGAATCAGTGTTAAGGGTGCTTCGAGTGACAGTGTGAGGATTGTAAGAGTAAAGGACAATTTCAGAAGTAACTGACTGCAAGTAAACCTACCCTGAATTGTTCATTGTTACATAATGGTGAAGAAAAAGGGAGTAATTTGGGACTTTTTTATTATAAAAGAAAAATGTGTAATGGCTATGTAAATACTGTACTCAAAAGTACAAACAAGCGAATTAAGTTAAAATGGAAAGGCATATTAAGAAATGTTTTAAGTGGCCTGTAAGCTTAAAGCAGGGCCTTAACCAGGGCAAGCAAACACCTATAACATTAGCCTCAAAGGAAATCAATCAGTCTCTGTCAGTTGCTGTAGATTTGAATGTAGGCCAAACAACGGACACTCAAGTTGATTTAACCTCAGCTGGTTTAAATTCAGCCCCATTTTCATCCTATACATGACTCCAAAATGTACGGGAATATGTTCAACCCTTCAAAAGTATTGGTTACCACAGGCTTCATTTGCGATTGTGTCAGAAGATTGGCTTGGCTGTTTTGAGTGTGTTAGAGAATATTGCTGACTATAGAGACCAGGAAGACTTATTTTCAAAAAATGTTCTTTTGGAAGGCCATGGACTATAAAGACAACATTTTTTGAGCTTTGGGTTGGAAGTGTGGGTTAAGGGAAACGTGTGCCTTGGCTGATGTAGCGATAAGGATCCTAAGAGCGCCCGTAACCTCTGCTGCTACAGAGTGTACATTCAGTACATTTTTATGGTTCCATTTGAAGAAGAGGAAACATCTTTTAGCTGAGCAAGCTGCCAAGTTTACTTATTTCCCATACGATTGGGAGCTAATAAACCCGTCACCGCCAAAAACTAGCGGCAAACCAGAAGATGTAGGACTGGACAAAGACCTAAACTCCCCGGTTGATATTGATGATGATGTAATGTAAAGTAGTGAAAGTGAGGAGAATTTTCTTGGGTTTTCTGTATGTTCTTGTGAGGAAGAGGAGGGGGAAGAAAACAAGATAATGCCGAAGGTTTGATAGACTTCGAAAGCGACTAGCCAATTCATAACTAAGTGACTATGCAAAATGTAAAACAATGTTTATTTTCTCCTGTGTTTATTAAATTGTAATATGTTATTTGAACTTATAACAGAGTTTTAGTTCTATTTAATCATAAAATTACTGAATTCGTTAATTATTCAAAGTTTTTAAACTATCGTCCTGTCAAATCATAAATTCCCAGGAAGTTTTCTTCAATTATAATTTTTCCTATGAACTTTAAACAGCACTTGAGTTTAATTTTAGCATCTTTTTATTGCATATTACCTACCAATCAATAGATTTTTGTGCTATCTTGCTTCAAAATTCATAAATTCTCGGGAACTTGTGAATTTTGGGAGTATTCCCCGGGAATATTTCTGCGAGTTCAAGTTCCCGGGAATTTACAACCTAGTGCGATATTTGAACTGTCTTGTTTTGTGAATATAACCAATTTGTTTTTATTAAATATTTTTGTGTCGAGTGTTTGTATTTTATTTTCTTATGGTTTAAATGTTCGATGTTTTATAATACTTAGTAAATCCGGCTTTTTAGTGGGGTAAATATTTGTAACCTGATCGGAGAAGTTTGGTATTGCTTTTGTAAGCTATCTGTGTATTGAGTAATTACCAGTTTCTATATTTATCGTTTTAGGAAGTTATTTACGATTAATTCATCATGATCTAATTGTTTTTTGTTGTCAACTATTCTTTTTTTACTATATCATAAATAATAGATGATTCAATTCTCATTTGTAGCATGAGTAAAAGTTAACATTTAATATGCGTATCGGAAAGAGTGTGCTAAATATTTAATAATAAAATAAACGTTATGATCGCAATAAAAAACCCTTGTTTAAAATTTCTAAGAGCAACCGTCAGCAGTTCAACAAAGTGTGTTCATATTGATTTCATATCACGTCCCTGACTTGATGACAACACAAACTGGCCCCGTTTCTAAAACCAACAAACCAATCACGCTTTATTGATGGACAGGAAAACACATGCACGTTGGTGCAGATTGACCGGCCAAATATAATTCGCAAGAGGTGGTTTAAATTAAATTAACGTTTCGTAAAATACAGAATGAATCTTCAAAGGTGTGCAAAACTATTACCATTGTTGCAGTAATTTCGTATCATTATTGCAGTATTTCGTTGCAGTAATTTACGTCGGCCTTTAAATTATAGGCCTTTTAGTTTTTTCATCTAGAGTTTATGCAGATAACTTCTCAACCTCGCTACATCCTACCAATGCCACCAGTCCAGAAACATGTCACTGGACATACTCCAGATAGCATGTCATGAGTCCCAGGATAATATAGGCCTACCAATGCAGCTATGACCTCTGGATGGACTTCTGGATGTGGTTTGTATGGGATAATATTCTAGAAGTCTTGGAAGATATAAAAATGGTGAAAACATTGAGACCTTCTAATGAACATAAAAGTGCCTACCTTGATTATAGACACAGTATCTTTTTTTGTTGTTTCTCTCTCATTCAAAACACTTGTTGCCATAACGCATACATAACATTAATAGGCTTCTTCTTGGAACATAACTACGCCTATTGTTGATGAAACATACTCGTCAAAAAATTAAATGAGCATTCTGAAATAATTTAAAACCTTTCTTCATCTTGTCTAAGATCGACCATGTTCGAAAAGAATGCATTTTTTAAATGGAATGCGTTGTTTTAGAGACTAACCCAATATATTCTTTTCAATACTTACTTATAAAAAATAATGTATTTGTTGCACGAATAATTAAACACTACTCTTTTTTAATCACAACCAACCTATTCAGAGCGAGTCTTTATGGGATTCAAACAGAGCACTACAACAAAAAGAAGATGAACTCCCTATCTCCTCGTGTGCATTGCGAAAACCAATTACATTGAATGTTTAATCATAACGGGTCTAACCTTTAGGTTACCTAAACAAAGTAATACTAAATAAAATAGAGGTGCAAAAACCTGTAATCTTCCAATCCTTCCTGTTAACAAAATAACTAGTTACGAGGGAAGAAAAACAAAAAGTTGCACAAATTTGTTGTCTTCCAATGCTTCTTGTTGTTTTGTTATTGTTTTACAAGGCATTGGACTCTTATTATTATAGCCACAAAGTCTTCGGACTGTCTACCGCCATATAGATTACCTCTGATGGTGTGGTTGGAGTAGCGATAACAGTAAAAAAGTAACTAGTTACGAGAAGAGAAACACAAAAGTTTGCACAAATTTGTTGTCTTATGCTTTTTGTTGTTTTGTTATTGTTTTACAAGGCATTGGACTCTTATTATTATAGCCACAAAGTTGTCGGACTGTTATCGAAATATAGTTTACCTCTGGGGGTGTTCTTGGAGTAGCGATAACAGTAAAAAAATAACTAGTTACGAGAAGAGAAAAACAAAAGTTTGCACAAATTTGTTGTTTTGTTATTGTTTTACAAGGCATTGGACTCTTATTATTATAGCCACAAAGTTGTCGGACTGTTATCGAAATATAGTTTACCTCTGATGGTGTTCTTGGAGTAGCGATAACAGTAAAAAAATAACTAGTTACGAGAAGAGAAAAAAAAGTTGCACAAATTTGTTGTCTTCCAATGCTTCTTGTTGTTTTGTTATTGTTTTACAAGGCATTGGACTCTTATTATTATAGTCACAAAGTTGTCGGACTGTCTACCGCCATATAGATTACCTCTGATGGTGTGGTTGGAGTAGCGATAACAGTAAAAGAATAACTAGCTACGAGAAGAGAAAAACAAAATATTGCACAAATTTGTTGTCTTATGCTTTTTGTTGTTTTGTTATTGTTTTACAAGGCATTGGACTCTTATTATTATAGCCACAAAGTTGTCGGACTGTTATCGAAATATAGTTTACCTCTGGGGTTGTTCTTGGAGTAGCGATAACAGTAAAAAATAACTAGTTACGAGAAGAGAAAAACAAAAGTTTGCACAAATTTGTTGTCTTACAATCCTTTCTGAGGTGTTTTTTCTTGTTTTACAAGGCATTGGACTCTTATTATTATAGTGACAGAGTCGTCGAACTGTCTACCGCCATATAGATTACCTCTGGTGGTGTGGTTGGAATAGCAGTAACAGTAAAAAAATAACTAATTACAAGAAGAGAATAAAAAGGTTGCAAATTTTGATTTTCTTCCAATTTTTCTTGGTCTTTTGTTATTGTTTTACAAGGCATTGAACTCTTGTTATAGTCACAAAGTCGTCGGACTATTTACCGCCACATAGATTACCTCTGGGGGTGTGGTTGGAGTAGCAATAACAGTAAAAAATTAACTAGTTACGAGAAGAGAAAAAAAACGTTGCACAAATTTGTTGTCTTCCAATGCTTCTTGTGTTGTTATTGTTTTACAAGGCATTGGGCTCTTATTATAGTCACAAAGTTGTCGGACTGTCTACCTCTCGATAGATTACCTCAGGTAGTGCAATGGGAGTAGCAGTAACAGTAAAAAATAACTAATTACAAGAAGAAAAAGAAGTTGCAAATTTTTATTTTCTTCCAATCTTTCTCGGTCTTTTGTTATTGTTTTACAAGGCACTGGAATCTCATTATAGTGTCAAAGTAGCCTAATTATATTATCAGTACTATTTTATTTGTTCTTCATCAGTATGTATGTTTTTATTCAATTTTTCCAGTTTTTTGACAAAATAAATGAGTATTTTTGTTTTCTTTTGTAAAACCGAAGTTTTCTGTGTTCAAACAAACTAAACAGAACGAGATCATTAACCTGAAAGATAGTTTTAAAATTGACAGAAAGTAATATACATGAAGTAATTATACGACGTGCGCAGGCTTTACTATAACAAAACGTATAAGTAGGAAGGTGAGGGCGTATTTCCATACGTGATTAACTAAATGATTTCACAAGATACGTTAAAGCACTCTACAAGATCCACTCACTCCCTCCCGTTGTAGAATTACGTGTTTACTAAAAGCACTTCTATTGATGTTATGAAGAAAACAAAGGGTTCAACAGAGGTCAATACAACTCAAACGAACATATTACGGTAGTGTAAATAATTTATTGGATTTCATTACGTCAGGATACTGAATAATACATTATATACTGGATGCCTGCGAGATATAGAATCGATATCTGAACTTGATGAATAACTTACGCTAACCTTTCTTAAGGGCAATCGTCTTGGGAATTGAAAGATAATCACTCGATTGCGCAACCACCGGTCCAATTAGCATTTAAACTAACACGCCTCCCTCTTAAATACTTATTTTTGTCTAGTTACCATAGCAAAGAGAATAACAAAAGTTAACAGGAAAAATACAGGAAGTTTTTAGCGTTAAGAGAAGTGGAAGTAGGAAATTACTTTATTTTTTATAGCAGTTTTTACTTTTGTTTACTTCAAACCAGTGACTAAGATTTCCCTTTTTCTTATTTAAACTGAACACAAAATTGTCAAGTTAACTAAAACAAGCTATTTATTGTAACATGATCATTGACTTTCCTTTACAGACTTGAAGTAAAGTAAAGTTTCTCCTTCACAAGAATATAGTGACTCGTGTAATCAAAACAATTAACAGCGGAGGTATTTTAAGCAATTATAATTTTTATCAATTATAATATAAATAGTAGAAGTTATTTTCGTAAATGCGCAGCTCACAAATTTCGTTTAGGCTAAGAGAATAGTGTTTATATACTTGTTCTATTATGATCGTCTACAAGTTACAATTTTGGTTGATACTTTTTCTTGTTCTATTACTACTACCGTCTACAAGCTACAAATTTGGTTGAAACCTTTTCTTGTTCTATTACTACGACCGTCTACAAGCTACAATTTTGGTTGAAACTTTTTCTTGTTCTATTACTACTACCGTCTACAAGCCACAAATTTGGTTGAAACCTTTTCTTGTTCTATTACTACTACCGTCTACAAGCCACAAATTTGGATGAAACCTTTTCTTGTTCTATTACTACTACCGTCTACAAGCCACAAATTTGGTTGAAACCTTTTCTTGTTCTATTACGATCGTATACAAGCTACAAATTCGTTTGAAACTTTCTCTTGTTCTATTATGATCGTCTACAAGTTACAATTTTGGTTGAAACTTTTTCTTGTTCTATTACTACTACCGTCTACAAGCTACAAATTTGGTTGAAACTTTTTCTTGTTCTATTACTACTACCGTCTACAAGCTACAAATTTGGTTGAAACCTTTTCTTGTTCTATTACGATCGTCTACAATCCAGAAATTTGGATGAAACTTTTTCTTGTTCTATACCGATCGTCTACAAGCCTCAAATTCGGTTGAAAATTTTCTTGTTCTATTACGATCGTCTACAAGCCACAAATTTGGTTGAAACTAGTTATTGTTCTATTACGATCGTTTACAAGCCACAATTTCGTTAAAAACTTTTCTTGTTCTATTATGATCGTCTACAAGACACAAATTTGGTCGAAACTTCTACTTGTTCTATTATACTATCATCTACAAGCCTCAAATTTGGTTGAAACTTTTTCTTGTTCTATTACGATCGTCTACAAGTCACAAATTTGGTTGAAACCTTTTCTTGTTCTATTATGATCATATGCAAAACACCAATTCGTTTGAAACTTTCTCTTGTTCTATTATGATCGTCTACAAGTTACAATTTTGGTTGAAACCTTTACTTGTTCTATTACTACTATCGTCTACAAGCCACAAATTCGTTTGAAACTTTTTCTTGTTCTATTACTACTATCGTCTACAAGCCTCAAATTTGATTGAAACTTTTTCTCTTTCTATTGCGATAGTCTATAAGGCACAAATTTGGCTGAAACTTTTTCTTGTTTTATTACGATCGTCTACAAGCCACAAATTTGGTTGAAAATTTTCTTGTTCTATTACCATTGTCTACACACCACAAATTCGTTTGAAACTTTTCTTGTTGTATTATGATCGTCTACAAGTCACAAATTCGTATGAAACTTTTCTTGTTCTATTTACTATCGTCTACAAGTCACAAATGTGATTGAATTTTTTCTTGTTCTATTACGACCGTTTACAAGCCACAATTTTGTTGAAGCTTTTTCTTGTTCTGTTACGATCATCTACAAGCCACAAATTTGCTTGAAACATTTTCTTTTCTCTTCTGACCGTATGCAACCTGCAAAATACACATACTTGTCCACTGTTTTGAATTTGGACGCCGTACGATCAATGGTTTAGGAGATATCGAATTTGGCTGAAAATATTGCCCTTTTTATCCCGACAGTATGGCACTTGCAATCATTTTTCACTAAATCATGTTTGCAGCAGTCGTTTCCTTATTAGAATATACACCTTCAGCTACCTTTAAGTTAACTCGTTGGTAACGTCTCGAACATAAAATACGAAGTTTTGGTTCAAATCTCCAGATAGAGTTATCGTTTTTCTTCTAAACCTTAACGATTCGGTCTTGTCACCCTGAATATTATCCGGGGGCAGGGAAACCACGGTACAGACGTACCTGCTTGGGAGACCAACGAACGAGGGTGAACATATCTATTAGAAAACACGCTGCCAGCTGTATGAATACAACCGATCACTATATCTGGTAAGCGGGTTCCACTGGAATCAATCATTAAATCTGGTATGTGGGTTCTTTTTTGAGAGCTTAAGTGGCTCAGCCCCCCCCCAGAATAATATCACCTTTGTCTTACCATAACTAAAATAACATTATACCAGAAACCTATCTCAGGTCCAGCACTCTTCCCATTTTCATACACGCAAACATTGTCGTGTCGCACAATGCACTGCTTATCCTAGGGGGTCAAAAAACCCTTTTCTTTTCTGACTGATTGCTTGTCTTCTGGGATATCAGCGAATCATTTTAGAAGGTATGGCACAAGGACGTCCTGTACAGACATAACCACAGTCTTGTTCATCCATGCTATGTCAAACTAGTTTCTTTAAACCTCGACAATAGATGGTTCCCTACAACTCTCAATGATTATTGCTTGGTACACCCTCCTCAGCTACCCTTGTAAGAGCAAGCTGTACTCTTTCCAGAACACATTCCAGATATACGTTACTGATTCCTCGTTAGAAATGACCACGATCGATCGATGACTATATCCTCAAACTTACACAAGCACCAAAAGACCTCAATTTCCCATTTCCAACAATTAGCAATGTGTGCACAGGCACAGTTACAAAAGACACAAAATATTTCGTCACAAAGAGCCAGGATCTTTAGAAACCGGTGTAAATCGACAACATTTCAAATCAGTGTAAAATCGACAGTTTTTCCGAGTAATATCTTATAATCTTCCAAAACCTCACATTATTAAAAGTCATTTAACTACAGTTCAGGGAAGTTTAGGTTTCAGCTAGTTTAGAATCGTATCGAGCTAATAATTTCTAATATTACTCGGTATAAACGTAGCAAGCATCGAACAAGGTAATTTTGTATTTTTTTATAAATATCTTTGCTCACACACACACACACACACACACACACACACACACACACCACACACAGCCACTGCCAACATTCTTAACTATCAATATTCTCAACTATGGTTAATGAAACTATGTTATCGCTTATTTTAAGCTAACTGGGACGAAATAATTTTGCATTGCTTGTCCCCTTTGTGAAAAGTTTTTCAGCCATATAAAAGTATAATTAAATAAATAAATAATATAAATAAATTAAATCAATGAATCATTATTCGAAAAAAAATTGTATAACCATTAATTGTCATCGATTACAAGTTTTAAAGAATGTATCTGAGTGGATGAATAAAAAGTATTGAAAATTTGAACAAGATATATAAAACTTTAAGGAGAATGTGAATTAATAGAAGGAATTGAAAAATACAAACAAGCACAACATATTATTCTTAGTATCACTACTTGAAAATTAATCTGAAATTAAAAGAATTATTATTAATTTAAGGAATGTGTAATTGTTTTAAACATCAGAGATTTAAAAATTAAAGTGAGATATCTTTATAAATGCAATAAAATCAAATTTAATAATTTACAATTAATCGAGACAGCTTCTTTAGAATAGTTATCTATATCAACGACTACTAGGTCTAGATCACAATAAAACCCTAAAGTAAGTTGTAATGTTTTTGCACCCATAAGTGCTGATATGTTATAGTATTAACTGATGCAGCCAAGAGAAGAATGTCTTAGTAAGAGTACATTGTAATATGTAGGTCAAAGCTATACCCATTTGTGTCTCAATTTTTCATTTGTGGTAACAAATGAAAGTTAATGGTGCAATTCTCCTTTTCAATAAGGTTCATAACCTCGAAACTAAAATCGAACTTCTGGTCGTGAGTAAATGTAGATATGACCACTAGGGTTATAAGTCAGTTAATCAGAAAAGGATAGGAAGGAAGAGTTTGCGGGAAGAAATGTGGGGACAAGGCTTTATTGCCATAGGCCGGGACTAAACATGGGTTTCTGACATGACGTTATATCAAAAGTACATTTATAAAGGCGGTACTGTTTATAAAGTGTAAAGGTGTTGAAACAGGGTGACTGAAACTGTGTTTTCAGTCGATCTTTATAAATTTCTCCGCTTACGTCCTAGATTTGAAGGAATTCCTTTAGTTGTTGAATGAATATTTCAACCTATTGGCCTTATTTTTGTAACTATGGGGGAAATATTTAGTAAATAAATTAATTGCTTGTATTTAAATACTAATATGTAATAGTAATAAAAATAACGTCACTTGTACGTATAATTTGGCTGGAACACCAAGGATCTTGACGCTGGTCTGCGACAGTCGACTCTTGGCATCTATTATTCCAGGATACTCACACAGCGACGCGTGTTGCGTAGAACCCGAACACAGAGTTCTAAAGCTATCTATGGGAACTTGACAAAACTTAACCACTGGCCAAATGCATTAGCGTCATGATATCTTTGAGCGCTTGTGAGCATCAGGCCTGTATGTATGGGAATTTCAAAATATAAGGACTTGATGTTTATATTCGGATAACGACCTCCCGTTGAATAACCTTGCTCTGTGTGATTCTTCCCGACCTCCTAGACTGAGAGAGTTGTATTTATGGCCTTGCCTTACATTTAACCCGTGCATCTCAAACGTTTATTGAATCTATTCAAAGTTTGAACTTAATTTTTAGGCACAGTTAGAGAGACATTTTTAGGCGCAGTTAGAGAGACATTTTAGGCACAGTTAGAGAGACATTTTTAGGCGCAGTTAGAGAGACATTTTTAGGCACAGTTAGAGAGACATTTTTAGGCACAGTTAGAGAGACATTTTTAGGCGCAGTTAGAGAGACATTATTAGGCACAGTTAGAGAGACATTTTTAGGCGCAGTTAGAGAGACGTTATTAGGCGCAGTTAGAGAGACATTTTTAGGCGCAGTTAGAGAGACATTTTTAGGCACAGTTAGAGAGACATTTTTAGGCACAGTTAGAGAAACATTTTTATGCGCAGTTAGAGACATTTTAGGCACAATTAGAGAGACACATTTTTAGGCACAGTTAGAGAGACATTTTTAGGCACAGTTAGAGAGACATTTTTAGGCACAGTTAGAGAGACATTTTTAGGCGCAGTTAGAGAAACATTTTTAGGCACAGTTAGAGAGACATTTTAGGCGCAGTTAGAGAGACATTTTTAGGCACAGTTCGAGAGACATTTCATCTTTTCACTACATTAATTGTCATTTATTATTTGATAATAATGTTTCATACTTTTAGTAATTAACTGATTAGTTTTTTAGCATTGATTACGATTAGAATCGCTCGTAGTTGCATAACTCGATTTTATATTAAATATTTTTTCTCGCTTGGACGATGAATATAAATGACGTAGATTGATCGATCAATGGAAGTTACGTTATCTGATGATTTTTCGAATATCGGAGAATCTAAATCAGAATTTATAGATTTTCTGATTAATCAGAAAATCAATATTTGGCAACTTTATTTGGTGAAGGTTCATTGTATAGTTGTAAAATAAATAAAACAATGCTTTCCATTATCACTAATTAGCTTTTATTACTGAACTCGGCACTAAAACGTAAAGGTTTCGAAACAGCTGTAATTTTTAGAAAAGTAAAAATCATTAGTGAAAATTAGAAACATTGTTTTATCTTATAATATCTGATAATGGTTATCATAGGAAACAGATAAACAGGAAAAAGATGCAAATGAAACTGACGTATGTAGGCGTGCAGCAGTAGAAGAGGAGGAAATTCCTAAACCTTCTTGTTATAACCTTCGGCCAAGGATAAGAAGTGCAATGGTGATTGTTGAAAACAGTTCATTGGAAGGATTTGGGAGGTTATGAAGGGGGGGGATCGTAGTATTGTATTGAATATCCTTCCAAATCAACTCTCAATGAACTGTTTTTAACAATAATTAATTCACCATTGCACGTCTTATCCTTGGCCGAAGGTTATAACATGAAGGTTCAGGAATTTCCTCCTCTTCTAATCTGCACGCCTGGGCTCCACCTCTTCGCTACCTCAGAGTGCTTGTGGTAACACCTTTAGTTCTGCTGCATGTACCTTGACTGGTGGTGTTGTGTTTAAATAGTAGACCCCATGACCCCAGCCTCTTCTGTATTTCGCCCCAACTACTTAGGTACCAATCCAGCATGAAACCTCGTAATCATGTTGCTCTGGGCATCGTTCCTACGGAGCACCAACTGACCAAGTTCCAGCTCTTCAGGTCCTTCCATGTCCTCTTTTTCAGATTGTTTTATAGTCCTGTAGTGGCTTCTTGTTTTATCCGGTAGTTCTTGTTATCCTGGTTCTGATACCAATCCTTCAAGTTTGTCTTGTTCACAGTATCCTACTGTGGAAGATCCCAGTCACCAGTTCGGAAGATTTGACTGCCAAGGAATAATTCCGCAGGAGAGTAACCAGGGACAACGTTCATACGTTGTCGAATGGCAAGGAGTGACTCAGGCAAGATAAGTCCCATTGCTTGTGTTGTGTATCTACCATGTGAACACGTAGAATTATTTTCAGCTCCTGGTTTCGCCGTTCAGTTGGATTCGCCCTAGGGTTGTAGATTGGTGTTGTCCAGTTTTCAATTCCCCAGTCTATCATAGTGTTTTCACTGTCTTGATGTAAATGGACTACTATTATCAGAGAACACTAATCGAGGGTATCCAAATCTGCTGAAGACGTCAGTATGAAGAACTCCTAATATTCGAGAGGTGTTGGCTTCTGGAATGGCAAAGGCTTCAACCAAATGAGTTTTGTTGGGCCCAAGACATCTGTTACCACTAGAAGATTTGTCTTACCTGGTGATGTTTTAGGGCAGGGGTTCTCAACCTTTTAGACTCTGAGCCCCCCTTCACACTTTGGTGTGAGGTCACGCCTCCCTTCACGGATTAAGTTAATTTAGACTTATATATGATAAATTTACTTACATTATGTTTAAGTAATAACCAGAAAAATGTTCGCTACTTTTGTAGTGCTAGTGTGAGGGCTGGCACTGTTTCTCGTTAACTATTTTTTGTATGTTTGGATGAAATTTTGACAAAGAACACCGCAGCTCACTTTCCACATCTAGTCTGGCTCGATATTTAGACTTTATATTAGCCAGGGCTGAAAATCCTGTCTCGCATAGATAAGTTGATGAAAATTGTACAAGCAACTTGACTGCCTCCATTGCTACTTCTGGGTAAACAGGAAGATATAGTAGCCAGAAATCTTCGAGATCCATGTTTGGGAAATCCAATTTAGCTTTGGAATCACATTGCAAGTCAATTGTTTGTTCTTGAATGTGATCAGGAGGTATATCAATGTTGATTTGAAAGGGGTCTCTTGTTAACTTGAATTCCCAGTTTTCCGAGCTTATATCTGGGAAATAGACTCCAATTTTGTTCTTCAGAGACAACAAATGCTCAGATATTAGGTCTTTTCTAAGACTTTGGGTATCATCGACGAGATTTTGGAAAGGAAGAAAAGTTCGTTGAGTAAAGAAATAGAGCTTTATAGCTCTATTAAGCTATAAAGAAATTTCAATGATTGTGTGTTTGTGTCCAACATCAAATTCAATTTTTTTAAAAATTTGTTGACGCCTCCCCTGGAATTTTTCTACGCCCCCCCCCAGGGGGGCGCGCCCCCCAGGTTGAGAACCGCTGTTTTAGGGTAAGGTACCATCATGTCGACTGTCACAACTTCTCAGGGTTGGAAAGGTCTCCTTCCTCTCATGGCAGTACTTGCTTTCTGGTTACTGGGTTTGGTACAAGCACATACGCATAGACATCCAGAAGAATCAACTATGAATCGACACATAGTTTTCATCCTGTCACGGTAGCTAATTGACGTAAGTTAATGATCGTAAATAACAGGGGGAAAAAGATCCTTCTCACAATTCTTTCTTTTCACTACGTACACCAAACTAAAACCTGTTTTCCCGCCCAAAATCACGCTCACAATCCAATTAACAGCTGATCTCCACAGAAATTAACAATAGTTCATTGAGAGTTGATTTTGGGAGGGTATTCAATACAATACTAAATCAATACCCAAGAGAATTTTAGAGCCTGGAAGAAACGTGGAATAATGTAACAAGAGTAGAATGTTTGAAATTAATGATAAATTATGACCAGAAAGATTCAGGAAGGGAACTTTTAATGTTTGTTCAGTTTTCTTCCAAGTGGCTTGTTATTTGTAATTTTTTGATAAACCGCACAGATAAAATTTGGGAAGTAAGTTAAAACACTTTGTAGGACGAAACGTCCTAAATGTCCTAAGAGATAAGGCTTTAGTCTTACACTGACTATGTCGAGGATGCCGCTTTTGCTTTCTCTCTACCGTGTAATAAACTTACTGTTTTAATGGTTTTCTAAAGCGATTTATTCTGTTTACAGATGTGACATGGCCGAATGCGTCAAAGTGATTGTACGATGTCGTCCAATGAACAGTCGAGAAAATGCTCTCAAATGCAAGGTACGTTCTTAGTGCAATTATACTACAAGTTAGATTAGAATTGACGGAAATAATCCGAATGTCATTGTACAGTGTTGTTGTTAAGAACACAAGGTAATTAATGGAGTCTCGGCATCGAGAAGGAAAGGAGATGCACAAATAATAAATATAGATGGAGATTTTCATGAATATCCTAAATAGTAAATTAGCTCACTCATGCAACTATCTCGATCGCTTACACTATCAATTTCAAACACCTGAAAGTCGATCCTCTAAACTGATGCTCGGGGTACTAACGTCCACACTGCTGGATGTACTTTCCAGCACATCCTCAAACCTGTTCACCTGGTTCACTGTTATAAACTGAGGAAGTTACGACATTTAAGACAAATTGTACTTCTAATAGTAGCTTGTTGAAAGTTTCACTTCTATTTAGCAAAGTCAAATAAGAGACGATGTCAAACAAGTGATGACGTCTACCTTTTAGTTAGCGTTATGTGATGTTACCATGATTTCAATAGACTCAAGGAGGATTTACAAATTTTGAGTGTGCAAAGTAGATTTGAATGATAAACAAAATTTAGGTTATGAATTAGGGTGGTGTGACCAAGTAGTAAACATAGTTCGTGACCGACATAAAATGATCTCTTTATCGGAAAAGCCCTTGATCCAAGGTAGATAGAGGTAGATGGATGAGAGAAGATCCAACCATCTAGGAAGCTGTATGAAAGACGGTGCCCTGAAACAAGTATCTAAACTGGGAAATGCTTTAGAAGAAACAAGCTAAAGGTTGATTGATAAAATATAATTCAACGTAATCAATGAATTATTGAAATAATTTTTTATCTGAAGCTAAATTATCGTCGAACAGTTATAATAAAAAAAATATTTTAATGGACCTCTTCATATTATATATTGATAATATTTGTTCAAGAAATACAAGGACAGTTCAACTACAAATGTGTAGTTAAAGGTCAGGTTACTGAGCTGCATTGCATTGCAAGACACTGCAGCGTGGTTGAACTTTGTGAAAACTGGAAGAAATCCAAGATGTAGAAACTGTTGAAAAGAGAAGAATGGAGCACCTAGCCTCTCGGCTCTAATCTCCTTTGCCAAAGTACACAGTTTTAGCCATAAAGTTTGGGAGTCTACAGTCCAGTTATTGAAACCTCTGCCAACACGAATCTAACCTCAAACTCGTGACTCCCGTCCGGGTGACTAGCGTCAGACCTGAGGAGGGAGCCTTTTTGTCACGACCCGTGGTACCAGTAGCTATGTAACAATCGTCGACCTTACTATATGGCCTTGACTGGTCACCGGCTCACCACTGGGACGAGACGAACTCCACCAGAGACAGCTGTTCGGCCGCTCTTTCAGAACTACTCAGGACCAGTAGAACCTTCTAAACGGCCAGGTTTTCAGTACCTCAATACTCCGTCTGATTATATCGGTCCAGGTAATGCAATCGGACCTTTATGCACTTTCGGTTTGCCTTACCTCAGGGCCGGACCCCCAGAATAGGGACTTGGTCCTACGATGCTATGCCACCCCGTCCCTATAACCCACCCCTTTGACCTTCAAAGCTGCAAGACACTGCACGTCTAAAAACGTTATTCTTTCCAGGCTTTCGTGACGTTTAACGTGGTAAGGTGTAAGTAAATTTTCCGGCCAACAATGAGTCCATCACTTGTAGTTTCTTATAGAAATGGTACATTTTTATAGGCAAAGACATAGGCATATTGCTGCGTTACTATAAAAATTGATATAGGTAGGCCTATAACATATTGTTTTTTTAAATTCGTAATTATTATCTTTTCAATTTTTTTTAAAATTTGTGCCGGAAGTACATTTAAAGTAACATAGCCCGAGAGATAAAATATAAGGTTTGACAAGGAATCCTATACAAAACGTGTAGTTTAAGTTAGACCAAACTTGTACTAAAAAGATGTTTTGGTGGTGTGAAACATTTGTAACAAACAAAACATTCCTTGTTTTGGTATAGGCCAGTAAGATTTTACGGCCTGTGAAAAATTGGAAAGGATTGTCAATAATGGAGGATTAAAGTAGTGAAGGAATACTTCTGGTCAGGAATTTAGGCCAGGATCACCTAGGCGGTAAGGCGTACTTAAGTTAGAACAACTTTCTATTGGTATCTTAACGAAATGGCCGCCCGATTCCTGCCGTACTTATCATTGATGTTTGATTAGAATACTGCCAAGGTAAGTGTCCAAAAGTTACGTGTTTAATTTACATAATACATTCACTATATCTGAATGTTAAACGTATTGGTAATAATGTAATAAGGTGTAAACAATTTAATGAACTCTTGAATTATGTGGTCATTACGTTCGGTAAAACTTAATTAATCACTTTAACATTAGTTTATGACTATCCGACCTTTAAATTTTGTAAATTTGTAAGTTTTTACAAATTTAGAAAATTTAAAGTTCGGATAGTCATAAACTAATGTTAAAGTGAATAATTAAATAAAGCTGTTGTTGAGGTTAAACAATTCTTAGCTACAGTACAGACCTTCGAGTTCTCATTGTGACCTTCAGGCGTAATTTCATCGATCACTCTGAAGTGGTCAAGAGCATGACTCACGGTTCATGTTTAACGTCTTATAGGAAGCCCATTGTAATAGAAATTCCTTAAAGATTGCGCAATAATATCCAATCATTAAACAACTTTGCGATTGTAAAGTAAATAAATAAAACTTTTAAAACTCTAATATTCTATTTAAAAAAATTAATGGATAGGTACTTGAGTTCAAATAAGCTAAAATGTAATTAATTAATAAATTTGATACCACGAGTGAAAAAATCGGCTCTAAAATAAGGAAGATAGAACTGAAAATACTAACTTGTGAACTAGGCCAGATAGAACAACCATTTAACTTCTATAGCCTAAGAAAAGTGTCATTAAAACATTAGTACTCACTAGGACAGTAAAATACGACTAAATACAAAAATACAGAATAATTATTAAAAAAAGGACAAATAGCGAAGTGCGATTAGTGCCGAAGGCAAGACAGTTCCTGAAAATATTAACCTCTATATTTTAAGTCAGCGAACCAATGAGTTGTAAGGCTAGATGTAGTGAATGGAAATGGGGAATGGTTGTTAAATTTCGTATAATCATAAAATATTAAATGTAAATAAATGAAGGCTCATTGTAACACCGTAAGAGCTCATTCTTGAGGATAGATATTTATAAATATTGAGATAGCTCTAAGTGAGTTGGTTTTTAGCTCAAGTCCAGGGATGAGTTCCACTGGCAGATCGTGCTTAAAAATAACTAAGAAGCCTGCACAAGGTAAGTTAAGCAAGATCATATTTTGCACGACCAGACTGGGATCACTTCAGTAGCGAATAGTAAAATAGTGTATGTTTTAGTGTTCACTTTAATATGCGTGTTTTCAGCTGTGACTAAAAACTGATATATCTACGACTATAGGAAACTGACAATATCATTCCAGCCAAACTATATATGAAGTTAACAGTTGATGGGTTTTATTTAGTAAATACTTCGTTAGGACGGCGTTGAGATGTACAGGGGTTCGTTGCAAACTACAGCGGATGAAGGCCGCCATACTACTTCCTATTCACGTATCAGCAGACGTAATTGACCAGGAACCGTGCCAACAAACGCAGCCAACACTTTGCCTCTTTGTGTAAAGTGTACAGTTTATTCCCCTTATCCACAGGTGTAAGTGTAGCACATTACTTGTCATTCTTAGGAATTATTTCGATTTCCTCGAATACTCCCTAAATATAATTATTACAATAAGTAAAAGATATTATAAATACAATTAGCTATAATTGATTAAAATCAGAACAATAATTTTAAGCGTAGGCAGAGAGGATTCAGAAATCAAATAATTTGTTCAAGTTGTTTAACAAAAGTGAGCGAAATATTAAAATGTTTCGTATAAAATTGTTTGAAGTTTAAGATTATTTTCTTAAGATTGTAACTATTGATAAGTATTACAGGATATGAGTAAATTGATATTTTATTCATTGCATTAAATAGATTTTGTAGAATTTAAGGACTTCTTCAAGATAAATATGCTTATAACATAACTTAAACTTTGCTTTAATGTTTAGCGGTGTAATGGTTGACTGGGGAATTTTTTATTTTAACAAAATTTGAATAATAAATTCGACCTAAATGTAATGAAAATAATGATGAAGATGTGGAATCTTACTACGCTTATTTAGTTTCTGCTTAATATTTAAGTTGTGTGAATTAATTTTGCTCATTTAAGTTGTGCTCAAAATTAGTTAAATGCTAACACATGATTTAAAGTAACAGCTGGTTTTGTGTTATAGGATATATTGTAGAACAGCCGTTCTACACGTGGATTATTATAAAATAGTTTTATTAGTTAATAAATATATTAATTTATTAAAATTTTTATCAATTTCAATACAAATAATTTAATACACGATAATAATAAATTATGTATTTTTAATCTAATTTTTGGAAGGAAAACAATTTAAGTCCCGTCTTATACTTTTTAAAGAACTGATTTGAATTGAATTTGTTTAACAAAATTTGTATTCAGTAACCATCTAATAAATCTTTTTGTTACCCACATTATTTTATTATTAATTACAGTAAATATGAGTCCTTATTAAATGCTTTTTTAGGTTGTTAGTTTTAGTACAACAGTGGGTATATTAAAGCACTAGTAATTACATAGGGTTAGTATTAATTTTTAAAGCAGATATTTAACTGTATTTATTTCACCGCACTTTATATTTAAAAGAAAAACTTTTCCTGAGGATAAAATTCCAACAGAAATAAAACTATGTAGAGTAGATGTTGTATCAGCTTTGAAAGTAAAATATCAATGTTCTTGGACAATTGATGTTCCAGGCAATTTGTAGACACTTGATTGGAAATGTGCAAAAATAAACCGTTGCCTAAATGAGTACAGATCTTGTAATCATTTCTGGGAGGATGAAATTTCAACTCCAAATAATGCATGTGGTTGTAACTAAAGGATTCAAGGATAACCCAAGGAAGCAGTTCACGAACTGGATTCTTGCAACACCGATTGGAAATTTAAAAAAAAAACATATACGACAATTGTTTGTGAGTGGATACTGACACCTGAAGATCGGTAACCATTACTTGCAGTTGTGTTAAATGTATTACACATGGATTTTTAAAAATATTACGTAACAAATTATATTGATGGAAACGAAGACAATATTTTATGGGCAGACGAACCTGAATGTGGGGGAAGACTCGAGATGCGAATGAATGTGATGATGTCGGAAATGTTTCAGAATAGAGATTTGTGTTTATCGTATTATTTCATGAGTTTTGTGTTTTCGTATTTGTGCTCTATAAAGGAAATAATTTTATAGAAAGGGAAGGCGAAATTTATTGCCCCGTAACTCATTGTCTCTTTTTATTAACTCTTAGCAACTTCAAAATACTCAGGATTTTTCTATTTGCATGTCTTATGTTTGTTATCAATGTTCTTTTATAACCGGGCTTTCCAAAATTTTATGATCGCCTTATATTCGAGGTCGTTTTTTATAATGACTATATTTGTTTTACCTATATTAATGGTCTTTGTTTTACCTATATTAATGGTCTTTGTTTTACCTATATTAATGGTCTTTCTTTTACCTATATTAATGGTCTTTGTTTTACCTATATTAATGGTCTTTGTTTTACCTATATTAATGGTCTTTGTTTTACCTATATTAATGGTCTTTGTTTTACCTATATTAATGGTCTTTGTTTTACCTATATTAATGGTCTTTGTTTTACCTATATTAATGGTCTTTGTTTTACCTATATTAATGGTCTTTGTTTTACCTATATTAATGGTCTTTGTTTTACCTATATTAATGGTCTTTGTTTTACCTATATTAATGGTCTTTGTTTTACCTATATTAATGGTCTTTGTTTTACCTATATTAATGGTCTTTGTTTTACCTATATTTATAAAGGAATACCTACTTACTGACCGATGCATAATCAACGCACCGCCTAAACTATAATAAATAGATGCTTGAAATTTGGCAATGTGGAGACGTGCTAAGTTTTTTTACAAAATTTCAATGTGTTTATTAAATTTTTTTATTAATATTAAATCTGAGGTTTCGCCAAATCCACTGAGACTTTAAAATGTTAGAAATTTTCCTTATGAAAGACTGTAATTATAGTTTAAACACATGAATTTATATAAAACTAATTTCTTTTAATGAGTTTTACAACCAAGAACGAAGTAGAAGGGTGAAAGTAGGATGATAGTTAGTTGAAGTGATAGGTAGTGGGGTTGGTAGGGGGTGGAGAAGGGTTGAAGTGATGGAAGAGTGTGTAAGAATAAAGCAAAGAACGGTGGAAGAGGTGGTTCAAACGAAGGAGAACGACCATAACGAATAGGCCAAGGAGAAGAGGCTAACAAAACTGTCTATTAGTAGTTTTAGGATCCCGTTAGCGTTTTTGCTGTGGCCACTCGACTGATCTGATCAAAACCAAGTAACAATGGTAGGATGATATCAATGGTTACTGAAGAATGGTAGCTGTAGATTAAAATAAGTAGTTTCTCTAGAAACAGGGAGGTTTTCTTATTCAACTTGCATTTATGTGTGTAGGTCTTTAGAATAGCATAGTTTTAAAAATGAAATTACCATTTACTGAGGAGTCTATCGAAACCTCAAGGTACTTCTACGCTTGAATTCTGGTGAATAATATGGCCAGTTGTACAGTGGTGAGCATGCTGGTACATAGTCTGACACAGTAGGAGCTTTTTGGATTTGTTAACGGCATCCCATAATCCCCTGAAATGAGAAGTAGAAGCGGGACTTTAATGCTGATCTTTAAGATCTTCTGTGCTGTTAACTTGCGGTCAATGTCCTTGGTGGAAGAGTGAAGAAACTTGGATACCTACTTGGAAGCCCCAATACAGCACCTTTATCAGAGTATAAATACTCTTAGGGTGTGGTATGAAGCGTTGACGCTATCGGTTGACAGATTCAACCAGTTCCAGATGCACACATTTTACTTATTTAAGTCGTAGTTATAATGTAGACACAAGATCATATGTCAAAGTTCACGTAATGTATTATCACTGTTAAGAATGAACGACACCATTACTTACTGTAATTACATATTGCGGTTTTCCTACTAATTCTAGTTAAACAAGAAATCGATGGGACAATATAACTCAAACGAGAATGTGATGAAACACATGAAAATAGAGACACGATGTTGTTGGTTATAAACCATAAACACGACTATAAACAACGGCTAGTCCGGTACAAACTTGGCGACCAAAGAACACAAGTTCTTTGATCCGTCTTTGACGCGAGACAGCAGTTTGAATTTTAATGACGCGGGAAGCCTAAATGGTAATGCATATCTAGAGAGGCTAAAAATACGAGCTTAAAAGCTAAAACTAGAGAAAGCATTTCCTTGAATAATGTATTAATAACTTGCAAATCAGAATTTTTATTTATAATCATTAAAACTTTTAAAGGTCATATAATTTCTGTGACTATACAAGAGTTCAAATTATTTCAACCCAGATTCGAATATTTATGTTTGCATAAGCGTATATTGTTCCCGGACCAGAAGTGAAATAATGAACTGCGTGTGCATTCCTAATACACTGTGACTTTTATACCAAACTTTTATTGCGGCTACTCGTAATATTAATTACTTACAAATCAATTTAAAAGAAAAAGGGTAAATAGTAATATTAAAAGAGATTTTAGGCTGGAACCGAATAATTGACATAAATATAATTAAACTTGCGATATAATAACATATTGGGAATTATTATATTAGACTATTGTATAAATGTGTAGTATTCTTTTACCAGAAAGTAGAGTTAGCAGCTTTGAAGTAAAATACTTTCACATTGAATATAATTTAATAAATTTCAACGATTTTAAAAGCTCACATAATATAGAACCTAACTTAATTTTTTTTTAAATATTTTATTAAAGTTCCTAACAAATTTTCTAACCTGAAAACCACAACTGGTTTTTTAATCACCCCACCTAGTATTTCATTGAATATTAAAATCTAAACCTTAAGTTTACACTCTAAATGTTTTCTTACTAAATGTAAGTTAAAGATATTCCATGTTATATTAGATTAGTACAAAGTACGAGGCCTAGCACCACTTACATTGTATAATAAAAATCACAAGCCCATTTATCATTGATTTATCAAATTTCAGGCGATCAATTGGGTGACAGTGTTTGCAACGATCTCTTAGCAACGGCTAATAACACTATGACGTCACTTGTCCACTTGTATACGACGTCACTTGTTACAAGTAGGTGAAGGTTAATTTAGGCCCGTTACGATACACTTGTTCTACCGACACTAAAATTACTTCCGTCTTCCGAAATTTTAAACGTTAGAACAAATTCCACTAGAGTTGATTTAAATTTTGTGTTACAGCAATTCTTTAATTCATTACATTTGCGACAAATATACTGAAATATGTTATAGCATTGAAATGCCATTCGCTTAAACTTTCATCCCAAGGACGTTTTCTCTATTGTAAACTCTACACGCTATTCACTGCTATAATTGTCTCAGTATATATCATTTATCTTACTTTTTTTTATTACTTACATCAATAAGTACTGTATTTACTATATTTAAAAATTCATTTATATAATTATCTAGTTGGCATAATTAAAGGGTTTTGTTGTTTTATACTTTGTGAGATTATTTTATTATAGTTCGTACAAAAATATATTTATGTTTTTCTTTCATTGAATTATATAAACTTGATATTCCGAAAAGTGGACAATCATACTTTTATAATATTTCACCCGCAAGTGCTAATTAATAAACGCCTGTCTAACAGTGTTTATGCAATATCTAGAGCTTGATGTAGCTGCTTTGCATTTCTACGCCTTTTTCATTTAAAAAACTAATTTTTGTTCTAAATATTAGTAGAACAATTTTTACCATATTAAACTTAAATGCAATAACGCAGTTTGTCTCGATAAAATATTGTTTCCGTGCGTAAATAATTTTTTATCATAAAATAGCTTTTACTGTTTTTATAATGATTATTAAATTCAGTTGAGTGAATAATTAGAATATTGTTTGGGGTAGATATTTTGTAAACCTTTTTAAGGAGGTTATAGGATGTACTGTACACATAGTTTGAAATCTATTAAATAGATTATGTTTATCATAGAATTACTTTGTTTTAAAACAACTATTTCAGACTTTGGTAAAAGTATGGCATAAATATATTTTATTAACAATAAAAATTTAATTAAAACTATATTATTTAAAAGTAGCTATTTTTTTCTTAATATGTTTAAACATATGTTAGAATGTTTTTGAAATTACTATAGATAAATTTTGAATATGGAACACTATTGTATCATGATCGAATTATTGATTGCAAAATATAGATCACAACAGAGTTGAGAGCTAACATCTGCCTAAGGTTGTAACTTTGAAGTAATTAGTCATTTTATTTTATTTTTCCAGTTTCATAATTAAAACAGACATTTATATTTTTCTCTTAATTCTGTTAAAATAATATAAAATTGGTATACAGTAGAACTTAGTTACAGCTCTCTCAGCCTAGAAGACATCTCATGTATAGTGGATAGTTATTATATAACAGTTGTATTATATATCATAAAAAAATTATTTTGTTACTTTACAACATTTGACATGTTAGAGGGGCATTTATAAATAATTGTTGAAGAGGAAACAGCCAGTTTGTGATGCTTTCTAATATTGTAAATTGTTTTATTTTTATCTATTTTAGAAAGTATATAACGAAAGCCTAATGCATATTTTCTTTATTTACCTAGTTTTTCAATTCCTGCTATTACTTCATACTCTTCATATATATATATATATATATATATATATATATATATATAATATGTTTTCTTGTTTAATAATTTAAAACAACATAAGATATTCAAATACAAGAATATTTATTAATTTATATTCAGTCCTGTTTCTTTTATGTGATTGCAAAATGTTGAGTTGGTGTTCTGTTTGTGTTCCTCGACTCTTTGTTTAAAGCTGCGACCTGTTTGTCCAATGTAGAATTTGTTACATTCGTCACAGTTTACTTTGTACCAGGCGTATACAAACTGAATTGCGATGAATGTAACAAATTCTACATTGGATAAACAGGTCGCAGCTTTAAACAAAGAGTCGAGGAACACAAACAGAACACCAACTCAACATTTTACAATCACATAAAAAGACACAAATACAGACATTTTACAATCACAAATACACAGACATTTACCATAACCTAGAAATCCTACACATCAGCAAAAAAGGACCACATCTCAACACACTAGAACAATATGAAATTTACAGACACACAAAAACAAAAAGTACAAACATATTAAACGAACAAACACAATATAAATCACACATACTCTTTGATACTATCGAAAACCTACCTTTAAAACTGTCACCGCTTGATCCAACATCTCCAAGCAGGAGACACTGATGAAGATCGGCACATAGTGATCGAAAATGTTCTGTCTCAGTAAGTTTTAATAAGTTTACTAAATTTAAATTTCGGATAGTCATAAACTATTGTTTAAGTGATTAATAAGATTCGCCGAACGTAATGGACTACAAAATTCAAGGATATTAATTGACGTGTGTATATTTCAAGAGGCCTGAATGAGGATAATAATATAGCTATTGAAACTTTGCCACATTTTAAATAAATGATACTTTAGTAACAGTGTTAACCAAAACTGCTAAGAAACAAGTAATATTTTTAAAAAATGTAAGTAAATTCCTACTTAGGTTAACAGAGAAAATATTAATTTTAGTTACTTTTGATAAAATAATTATAACTAAATAAATGATGTGTACACTCATAATCCTTTTTTTGTTGAATAAAAATGCAGTTGTTTTTTGATCCAAAGATTTTTTGTTCATTGTTTGTTTTATATACTATTTCAGAGTTTATTCCAACAATGTTAATTAAAAATAGATTATAAAATATTGTTAGTTTCAGGTCCTTTGGTTTGCTGATAGAATCATTAATGTTTCATTGCAGTCCATGGTTAACAGATATAGTACAACTATTATTTCTTTGTATTTTGTACTTTTTTGTAACATAAGACACTAGTGTCATGTTGTCTTCTCAGATCCAAAAGAACTGCTGACCAATATTTGATTTTTTGTTTTGACAAGTATCATTTCTAACCACAATGTCTTGTTAGTTGTAATATGTGGTTTTTTTAACAAATCAAGTGCTATAGGTATGTTAGTCAACCAATTATCCATAACAACATTATTGTTTTTACATGATACAATAAATCATTCTCTTCTTTTAAAGAGTTACATATTTCAAAGCGACCAGTGCTATTGGAATATCAGTAAACCAATTTACATTGTCAAATTCCTGTTTGCACCTGATAGGTTGATTCAGGTATTCTCTTCCTCGGAGTAGCATATTCACCAATAGTGTTAAGTGTTTATTGCAACATTTTCCAAAACCTTTCCAACACATGCGGCAGCTATTTTGGTTCTGTTTGCTCGGGCGAAAAAATCATCTAAGCATATAACTTACAAAATAAAATTAAATCTGTATTTTGATATTGTACATACTATTAAATCCAAACCTGCCCCATATGTTGTCAAAATATCTTAAAATTGCCTGTGTTCCAGAAATAGACAAAGTTTTAACCAAAGCCTTAATTTCTTCAAAATTAGCTTCATTTGCATCCCTTTCAGTTACAAAATTACTCTTATATTTTTATATATTTATCCATTCAAGAACCTATGTAATTAATTGTGAATTATCAAGAAATTGATTTCAAGCTTTCAAAGATATATTCCATGGTTTGCTTTACCCCTTACCCCAGATAAATGAATAATTATAACATTTGTTGAATCCATCTTCGCGTGAGCTACTAGTAATCACTTACAACTTTTTTAAAAAAATGTTTTAACTTGCCTATAGTAGCACTTACTTTTTTTTGTTGAGGACGGCCGTTTCGGGAGATGTGTCCCTTTGTCAACTCAGACCGTAACGGTCTGAGTTACGGTCTGAGTTGACAAAGGGACACATCTCCCGAAACGGCCGTCCTCAACAAAAAAGTAAGTGCTACTATAGGCAAGTTAAAACATTTTTTTAAAAAAGTTGTAAGTGAATAATTATAATATATATAATTAAGTGAAGAAGTTCTATTTTAAAAGCGGCGGTTTGAGGTAACCATTTTATCTGTGTCATGTGGTTCTAGTCATTTTAACAGCTTTAGGATTACTATAAAAGCAAGTTACACATTCTTGATAAGGTACACCACTTTAATCAGAAGTGTAACCATCTAAGTTTGGTTTCCATCAACATTGGGTAGCATAATTTCCATCTGAAGAACCATTTTTGTATTTATATTAACAGATACCAGGGTTTACAATGCTGACATTCATATGTGTATCCCTATATCCACAAACTGTGATGCCATTGGGTTCTCAGGAGTTGTCCTGCAGGCAGCCGATATCTATGACTTTAGGATACAAAATCATATATAAAATTATAATTGTTTAAACTGAAATGGAATCTATGTTGCCAATTAGAGAAAGATACAAGAAATTATATGAAAAAATTCATTGGAAAAATACGTGATTGTTTATTTTTCATAAATGAAAGTCATGAAGGAATTAAACTAAAACTATGGTGCAGTTAAATATTTGTTTAGATACTTACAGGGAAAGTAATATTTGAATGAAAAGTTAAAGGCATCACATCATTTGATTTCTTTTCAACCTTGAATAATTCATCTGCTACTTTAACATATTCTGTTAGCTCCACAGGACGAAAATTTTGTGTATAAGTCTCGGCTCTCAAAAATCTAGCTATTTCTTCCAAATTACCAATTGTTGCACTCATACCAATTATTTGTATCTGCTCTGAAAAAATTGCATACATGAAAGCAAAAGTTTCTAACATACTTTAAATAAAATACTATTATTGTTGCTTTTTAAATAATTTGTCAAAAGCCAAACCTAAATGAATTAAATCTTATTTAAGCTACTTCAACTACAGAAATATATACTGATAACATTTAATATTTATATTTTTTGATTCTATCTTCAAGTGAGCTACTAGTTTTCACTAAAACACTTGTAAATATTTTACAAACTTGCTTATAGTAGCACTTACTTATATTTGTTGAAGACAGCCGTTTTGGGAGATGTGTCCCATTGTTAACTCAGACTGTAACTGATCTCAAGGTTTTCGTAGGTTAGGGTGTAAGGGTGGGGGTGGGATATTATGGTGGGTGTACTTTGTGAGCATTAGAAACTAGATCTATTATTTAAAACTACAATATGAACTTACATTTATTTATTACATACAGGAAATTTATTCAGACTTGACTTTCTGAATAATTTTCATAATAAATACAATCTTCTGAAGAATTAAGACTGGGTGAGAAGTAACCTCATCAACTAGGATTCTATAAACAGCTTGTATTTTTTTAATCCTTAAACAATAGTTTATGACTATCCTAACTAAAATTTTGTAAATTTTTTAAAACTAACTGATACAGAACGTTTTCGACCGCTATGTGGGGATCTTCATCAGTGTCTTCTGCTTGGAGATGTTGGATCAAGCAGTGACTAGTATCAAAGAGTATGTGTGATTTATATTGTGTTGTTCGTTTAATATGTTTGTACTTTGTGTTTTTGTGTGTCTGTAAATTTCATATTGTTCTAGTGTGTTGAGATGTGGTCCTTTTTTGTTGATGTGTACGATTTCTAGATTATGGTAAATGTCTGTGTATTTGTGTCCTTTTTCTTTTATGTGATGGTAAAATGTTGAGTTGGTGTTCTGTTTGTGTTTCTCGACGATTTGTTTAAAGCTGCAACCTGTTTGTCCAATATAGAATTTGTTACATTCATCGCAGTTCAGTTTGTATACGCCTGGTGCTTGTAGTTTATCTTTGTTTTTGGTGTTGTGTTGTATTTTGTATTGTAACTTGTTATTAGTTTTGTATCCTATTTTTTTGAAATTTGCAGGCTATTTTGTTAGTTGTTTTGTTTATGTATGGTAATGTGATGTATTTGTTTTTTCCTGTCTGTATTTTTTATTTCTATTTAATCATCTAACTCTAATGTAATCATAAATTTAAAATAAAATAGTGTTAATAGCCTTAACATTTCATTGCCATCCAATATCTAATCTCAGTTTCTATAGTTGCACTCGTGTCTTTGTTATTTTTGGCTCATTTCTTAGCTCCATAATTATGCTTATAACGACTTTTTCAACAATATTTTTAATATCAATAATAAAAATGTGAGTATTCTATCAATAAGAACATGAATTTAATATTAAATAAATACAAATATTAATAAATACATAAGTCTGTATTCAAGAAAACCTATATTTAGTTGTTTTATTTCATGCCTTAGTTTGACTTAGATTAATCTACCCACCTTCAGTGAGATTTCTCTTACCTGGAGGTGGTAGGCCCTATAGATATTTAAATATGTTTGTTTTCTCAATTTTGTTATTTATAAAGATTTCTAAATTTAGTGACATATTTGTAGAAAGGTTTTCCATTTTATTTAAAATATTTTATTGTTATTATTTTAAATACACTTCTATATTTTATTCAATATCTGTATTTAATACTGTCTAATTAAATTGATTTCTATTTGTTTTCAGAACGTTGTGTTGATGGACACAGATCGCTGCACATGTTCCTTAGTTAATCCGAATGACAATTTTGCTCCACCAAAGGTGTTCACATTTGATGGTGTTTATTATGTCAATTCAACCACCGAAAGTATTTACAATGAGATTGCATACCCTCTTGTCGAGGTAACTGCCTATGATAATTATTGGCCAGAATTACAAAATTTCATGTAAAAGTAATAATTTATTAGGGACATGGATCAAGATTTCAATAACAAGTACTACAAGTTCAATGTAGTTCTAATTTATAACATGATAAAATTATTAGTAAGATAAGAATTTAACCTAAAACTCCCAACATTATAATTTCAGTTTTAAACCATATATTTATTTAGTTAACCTATAATTTCAAGTGCTAATTATTCAGATATATCCACAAAAATTGAGTACTTTGCCCTCATTTCTTACCTAATATGACTATTAAGTATAATTCATTTTTTTAAAAAGTGTTCTATAACTTTAAATTTAAAATGTTTCATATTTTAAAAAAGTTTTTTTTGTAAATATCTTTTATTAATGTTTATATAGTGTTTTAACAATTGCATCACATGTAATTTTTTGTTAAATAATGGCTAATTTGTCTCAAATTGAAGTTAAAAATTGTATCTTTGAATTGTTTAGATTTGTTAGTTGTTTTTAGATTTTAATGGCTGGAAACTTTAATTAGTTTTTCACAAAGTTAGACATTATAAAGACAATATGTTTTTGAAAAAAATCTATGTATGTGTAAATCAACTTGAAAATTGATAAAGTGTGTTACTGATTGAAAAATTAATTTAAAACTAATGTCAAAATGCAATAAATGCAATGTATAGGCCTAGCTTTTGTAAAATGCAGTTTACTTCATATTTAGTGAAAATAAAAAAATAAATCATTTTGTTGCTTGGAAATATTTTGTCATAAAAATCATAACAGTATTACAAAGTAATGGTTACAAATCAATACTAGTTTACTCCAAATCACAGATCTAACAGTTTTTTTAGAAGAAAACACAAAAGGAGTTTTTCTTTAATGATTTGTATCAGTAGTTAGTTGAAGCTTGCATGGAAGGAGTATGTTTTTTTCGTACTTAGATAAATTTGATAACATTTTAAATATATTTTGATAACAAATTATAGTAATTAAATATTATTCAGGGTGTGTTGGAAGGTTATAACGGCACAGTTTTTGCATATGGACAAACAGGATGTGGTAAAAGTTTCTCGATGCAGGGAGTGGAAGATCCTCCTTCACAGAGAGGAATCTTACCTAGAGCGTTTGAGCACATATTTGAGGCAATTTCGCTTGTGGAGAACATTAAGTATCTTATACTTGCATCATACTTGGAGATTTACAATGAAGATATTAGAGATTTACTTGCCTCAGACCATAAGAAGAAGTTGGATCTTAAAGAAAATGGCGACCGTGGTGTTTATGTTAATGGTGAGTGTTATATAGATACAAAAACATTTATTAATTGCAGGCAACTTAAATATAGTTTTAAACATAAATATCAAAAAATTGTGTAAATAGTTTTTTTTCTTGTTCAGTATAAAATTCTAATTGTAATAAGTCTTCTTTCTTGAAGAATAATTACATTTTTTATATTTGAAACACTAAATAAACAGCTTTCCATGTTCCATATATTGCATAAGTAAAAAGACTTAAGCCCTTGGACTTTTTTTATCAAGAATCTGACCTGTAATGGATCTATCAATGTTTCAGTTTAAAAGTACATTTTGTTATCTTTCGACTATAAAAATCTGCATTATTTTCCACTGTTGAGTGTTTGTTTTCTCTTATTTCCTTCTCACTCATGGCCCATATAATAATCCTCTTGGCCGTTTGTCATCTTTTTTTCCCAAGACTATCCATTCTATTAGTATGGCCAACCTATCAGTTTCCTTTTTCTACATATCCTGAGCACGTGAACTGTTTTGGTCAACAGCTTCTGGTTTTTGTTTCTTCTACTTACATATAATTTTTTGCTTCATTATACACACGCAAAGTTCTTCATGGGATGCTCTGCAGAACATCTTAAATACATTCAAGAGTTTAAAGTCCTTTAGGCCCCTCATTCATTTCCCATACTATCACATCAAATATTTTATGCCTTTTACCATACAGGCAATGATATTCAGTTTTGTTTTCCTTGAAATTCGATTTCCCCCCCCCAATTGCCACTTAAACTTTGTTGGTAGTCACTTCATCATTTATTACAATTTTTATTTTCTGCACTTCAACTCCTTCTTTATTTAATATTGTTTCCACTTCACAGCAGGTATTTGATCTTCTCTTATTAGCAGTAGCTTGTTTCACCCCCCATTGAATTGGTATTCAGTCTTTGAAAAGTCCACTGTCATTCACAATCTCCGATACTCTTCTTTCTATTTCCTTGGCATATATGGCATACTCTAAATCATTGGTTGATATCAGCTGCTCATCTGAAAATTAAAAAATTAATGTATAAAATGTTCTTTCATTGTAATCAGTGTCTGATTGTAAAACAGCTTCTTGTAGGGTAGCTTCTTCTATCCCTTTTGGAGATTTTGACTAGTTAGTTTCAGGTAATGTAGTAAAAAAGTATTTTTACTATAATACAAAACAAAATATATTATTTATTTAAATATTTTAAAATTTAAATTTGTGTGTGTAATTGTGTATATGTGTTTAGTCTTGCCATGTAAGTATATTTGAGGAATAAATACACTTCATTAACAAGAATAATTGATTTTATTCAGTTTAACACGTTTTGGTAATTATAATATTAGCATTATAAAAAACTATCACATCCTACAATCACTAAACTAAGAGTTGTCAGTCTTAAAGCTGGTAAAGAAAAGTTCAAAATTACAAAAGGGGTTAGTTGATTAAAGAAGATTTTATACAATAATAAGAAGAGAACTAAATTTTTTTGTATATAATTATTTGGAAGTGTTAGGAAAATTTTAATTCAAGTTATTGAAGATTAATTAAGGCAATTAGTAAAAAATTAAGAAAGAGTATTGAGCAGAAAGTGGTAGATTTATGTGACCTCATTGCAGCAAATCCTAAGACATCCTAAGACAAGGATAAGAACAATGGAGAACTCTCATACACAAGTAAAACAAACTTTTCATAACTTCTATTTTTCAGTTTAACAGAAAGATTTTGATTACTTAGTCAAATATTTAAAAATTGGCAATAAATTCTTACTCAATTCTCAATCAAGTTTTTATTGTATTGTACCCCTATTCACAAGAGAAAGCGACCATATCCCAATAAAGCGACCTGTGAGATTATAAAAGTAAAAGTAATTGTTGTATTAAATAATATTAGTATTAAGAGAGCTAGAAGCCCCAAGAGTCCATAAATAATTAGGTAAAAAAATATTATTAGTAATTATAAATTAAATGTATTTATTGATATTTATAAAATTTATTGACAAGGAATATTTGTAAATCATGTTATATCATGATGAAATAAATAAGTTGTTTCTAAATTTTAATAAGCTTGATTGATTTATTCAGAAACCTAGAGATGCCGTAACGATAATAGGCAAGTTCCCCTTTATAGCTCATTACTTTCCCTAAACATTAAGTAAAGTTATAAAAAAATATTTAATATAAATATATTATTGTATTATAAAGTAAATTCTATTTACCATTAAGCTTTAATAAAATAATACTTAACTAAGTGAATACATAAGCCCTTGTGAAGGCCTTGAACTAAGTGAATTCAAGATGATTACAACAAGCAACTTTAAATTCTATTTACTTTTTGCTGTAGGGGCTATATGTCAAGATTCCTGTACAGCAGAACAAACTTACATGTTGTTAATAAGCCACTACATAAAAGAAGCTTTCAAGGACAACAGAAGTATTACGTTTCATTAATTTTTGAGTGCAGGAATTGCATAAAAAAAAATTATGAAAGTGTCATAGTAGGACTTGGGGGACAATCTATTTTGAACCTGCTAATATTTTATCTTATAGGTCAAGGAAACAAAACTGGTAATCATTGGTTAAAATTTTAAAATAATACAGAAGTTTTGACCTTGAGACGTTAATGTAAAATTGACCGAAGGAACCTGTCATGTTTTGTGTTCTTTCATAGCTAGGGAAGTTGCAACAATATCAGTATCAGCATCAGTTCTTAAGTATGAAATTGTCAGGAGAAGATATAAAGGGTAAAGCAAGTTAGTTTTGTTTGTTTTTAAAGTGTTATTTTACTCGTAATTGATGGGTAAAGTATCTTTAGAACATGCCACATTGTTAGGAGTTATAGCTCAAGCAAATAAGAAGGAAGAACAGATTGTTTTACCTGTGAACTACACTCTAGACACATTAGGCGATTCCAGTGAGTGAGAAGATAAAGAGAAAGCCACAACACTCAAAACAGGGAATTTATATAAGTAGAGATTTGTATTTTCAATTCTCAGTCAACCAACTAACTTGCTTTCATTTCATAAATTCAATAAATGTTAGAAATAAGTAAAAGGTGTTGAAAAGTAAAAAATTGACATTTTTAAAAATAAGTCAGTTTACAGTTGAAACCTTAGCCCCAAGACAAAAGCTAGAGCAATTAGTATAATTTATACTTATTACACTTTTGCCATTACTTGCGACCAGACTTTTTGTTAACTAAAGTTGTTAAATTGTTAACTTACACTTGGAGGAAACGTTTTCGTCTTACGACTTCTTCAGCCTCCAAGGAGGCTGTAATAGCAAAAGTGAAATAAGTAATTTACAACCAGCTCATCATGAACAGCAACAAGATTTCGATATATAATTTATATTTAAAGATTTGTTTTAGAAATTTTAAGTAAGGAGTACTAATGCTTTAAAAACTTAAAATTACTGTTGAAATATACATCATCAGATTTTAATAGTGAATTTTAACAGATATGAAAATTCTTATAAAATTAAAAACTAAAAACTAAAAACACAGGTCATGTGTATCATAATTGATGCATAATAAGTAAATAACATTTACTGCTTAAAACTCTTACAATTATTTGTGTATGCGCTCAACATTTTTTTGTTTTGAATGTCATAACTATTTTCATACCTAATAATTTCACCTATTAATAAAATATTTACTATTAAAATATTAAGTTAGTTTGTAGAGACATATGATCGGTTTATTTATTTACAGGTACAATTTCAGATTTAAAAAAATGTATATCCAATTCAAGTTTAATTGTTACCAACCATTATTAATTTATTGACATTTTCAACTGCCTCATTTATTGTCATTATGAATTCAGTTCTCAAATTAATTCCAGTTTAATTTTTTCTTAGATTTGTCACAGCATGCTGTTTCGAATGTGTCTGAATGCCAAGAGTTGATGGAGAGAGGGTGGTGTAACAGAAGTACTGGCGCCACCCTTATGAATGCAGACTCTTCTAGAAGTCATTCCATATTCAGTATTACTATAGAAATGATGCCTTCAGTTGAGTGCCTTGAGGACTCTTCCATCCGTAGAGGAAAACTGAACCTTGTGGATTTAGCTGGCAGTGAACGGCAAGGAAAAACAGGTTAATAATTTTGCATATATTCTGAGAAAAGTTATATAATTTTAAAATTAATATTATTTGACTCCATCTTTACTTGAGCTACTAGCTTTTCACTAAAAAACTTGAACATACCCTTGCCTATAGTAGCACTCGATAACCGAAAATGTGAGTGCTACTATATAGTATAATGAAATTAAATATTATGCAGCTCTGTGTGCTATTTCAATTTTCAATATAACTTAACACAAAATGCATTTGCATAAATTGTAATACTTTTTTTATATTTTCTTTCTGCTACTTAATACATCTCAAATTTTATTTCAGATTAGTAGTATTATAATTATAAGTTTTATATTGCACATTTCTCTATTGTCTTATAGGTAAGAATTATAGAACAGTATTGACCTAATCTAAATTTTTACTTGTGGATTTTTTAATCAATGACGATTGGCAAAATGTTTATGTTAAAATTTATAAACAACTTGCAAAAATTATATCATATATAAATTTATAAAGAACGTTTTTGATGATACTAAAAAAATTTCATTGTGGCTAGATTTGTCACTGGGAAGTGTTGCCCAACCAGCGATAGTGGTTTTATTCTCACATTTTTTTATAATGTGGTTAAAATGTGTTATACTTTAGTAATAACCAGTCCTTCAATATCCAGGCAATAAGGTTAATAATTTCTATTGGTTTTGTTATTTTCTATTTGTTTTTATTTTGTGTTTTGATATTTTTATGAATGTCATATTGCTGTAGTATATTCAGATTATATTTAATACATTTTTTTTATGTGGAGAATTTCCAAGTTACAGTTTATGTCTAAGTATGACCTGTTTCTACTGTGATTAATAGTTGAGTCGATGTTATATTAATATAGTGATCCTTTGAACATTTTTTGAAAGCTGAAACTCGTTTGCCCCAAATATAATTTGTTAGAGTCTATACAGTTTAGTCTGTATATACTTAGTGGTTGAAATTAACTTTTTTCATTGTGTAGTGTTGTACTCTATTGTTATTTTAAAATGGTATGCTACACCCTATCTTTTGTAATATTGATCAATCTTATTTGAGGTTTTATTGTATATAAGTATAATAATTTTTTTTCCTACTTGTAGTGTTGTTCTTTGTAAATATTTACTATAACTTTATAAAATATTCACTATATTTTTTCACTTATAGGAATATTGGAATACAGATTTATTATGCCATTATGAGACTAGTGACAATTTGTGCAGCACATTCATGTCTTATATTTTGTTTATGTAATCTGTCTTTATGTATGTGTATGAATGAGACTGATAAGTTATCTGATTGTCCATTTCATATTGACAATGCATTCATTGATTTTAAATAGCATTAATATCAACAACTTCACATAACTAACAATAAATCCAACAGAGAAATACCATAAAAGTATGAAGAGAATAATAATCAACTCCAAACGCATCATTTAGATAACAATCCATACTTGAAAAAAATACCCAAAATTCTTTTACCCTCCAAGGTACCCAAAAAATCCACAAACCCAAGATATCCATCTGAACAATTATAAACTGCCATAATGCCCCAGTAGATAATTGAGGTTGCATTCTCAATGCAAGAAAACATATGAACGGAATAGTCAGACAACTAATTAATCACAATATAGACACATTCATAAAAAAAAACAGATCAAGTCTCATACAAAATAAGTGATATAAATGTACTACATAATTCAACAATTCTCTTGACAGAATAAACCTGTATACCAATATTTCAATAAGTAAAACTCTAAATGTCTAAAAATCTCAACTAATTCAGAATAATATACCCCTAACTAACATCAACAAAATCCTGGCCCTCCTTAAAACCATTACAGAACTAAAGTATTTCACTTTTACTTTCAAATTCTACATCTAACCAAATGGACCACCCATGAAAAGTCAAAAAAGCAGCGCACTCAATGAAATATTCCTACATCACACTAAAAAACACATATTCTTTTAAATGTCACACACTGAAAATCAGATTTGATTATCCCACTATATAGGGGCAATACATGTTAATGCGAAAAAAACTGTAAGACACATACAAAAATATAACTTCATTTCACCTCAGAATTCAAAACAGGCGGATCCTTTATTTTCTTAACCTCACAGTAGCATAAGCTTTACACAAAAATACATCTTCAAAAAAACACTTTGAACCCGCCTCCATATCAAACCACTCAAACATGAACATGACACCTTTGGATCATTGCCTGTAGACTAAGAGAAGTATTAATCTTCATTGAAAACACCAAAAAAAAAACTCAGCATAATTAAGGTAATCAATACTGTAACACAATAACTGATAACCTTGTGCAAGGTACAAACAACAACAAAAATAATACAACAGGGGGGAAGATATTTATCTTACCTATAAATATAAACAAATTATCAAATAAGATTTCTTAAGAATAAAGTACTGCTAAGCATTTAAAACTAATAACAAACTACAACACAACAGAAAAAAACAAGCAAGAGATATATACAAATTAACAACAGATATGTACATACTGTAACAAATTATAGATTGGACAACAGCATTCAACAAAAGTTCAGAGAATACACAAACTGTAATAAATATGACATTGAGTTTTTTTTGTCTCTACACATTGAAAATAGGCTACGGTCACACAGACATCAACCCTTACCTAGAAAATCTCCATGTTGATAAAAAAGACTAATAATTAATACACTAAAGCGATATGAAATTGACAAACATACCAAAATACAAAATTTTCAACAAATACTTACTTAGCAAATTCAAAACACTTTTTGACAACGTTATAGAAAACCTGTTTTTAAAACTGCTTTTACCTATCAGAACATATGCTTCTCAGTGACCAGCCTAGACACTGATGAAGATTGCCTAGTGTGATCGAATACATTATGTATCAGTACGCAATCCAGGAATTTATTTTAAATAAAAGTTTAACAAGTAAATATTTATAAAGTTCAAACATAATTTTTAAACAAAAACATTGGTATGTTTTCTTTGCAATTAATAGCAAGGCCATTAATTATGTTCAGGTAGTTTTTCTCCACTTTAATATGTAGTAAATATTTTTGTATTTTAATCCTTTATTAATTTGTTTAACAATAGGTGCAACTGGAGAAAGGTTAAAGGAAGCAACAAAAATTAATTTATCCCTTTCAGCACTAGGTAATGTCATTTCTGCTCTGGTTGATGGTAAAGCCAGGCATATACCTTACAGGGATTCAAAGCTCACCCGGCTTCTTCAGGTATAAATGTTATTCAGCTTTAATAAAGATTTGTTATATAAGACCGAGAGATCTAAATTTCTATAAAACAACTGTGTAGGGATTTAAGAACTATACAACTAATATTAAAATGCTATTTCAGTAAATAATGAAAATAGCTGGTAGATGTATTTTTTCATCACTTCTTTTGTCAATTCAACTATTTCAAGCCTAGGGAAATATCTTGGGAAATATACCTCATCTATAATTTATTTCTTTTAATATTATAAAAATGTATGGGATGTGTTCAAAAAATAAGGTAACTTTTCAAATGCACAGACAATGTACATTCGAGTTTCTATATTTTTTTGTTTTGATGTGTTTTTAAACACGTTTTGGATGTATGTTTATTTAATACATAAACATTTTCCTTCTAAATTATTAGTTTATCTTGTCTTTGGTCCCAATTAAACATAATTCCAATGTAATTGTATGTAAAACTATACCCTAAAATACTCGAATTCGTCTTACACCGTTATCGCTCAGTCCCACCTGTCGCGTAAGTACGGGGTATTACTGTACTTTAAACATAAACAAACCAAGTGTTTTATAATAAAGAAAACTAATATTAAATAATACTGTGTGTTAGTAATGCTAGAAGAAAAGTGAATATTATATTACCATATTTTTAACAATTAAAAAAACTAATTTTACACTACTTAACTAAGTGAATACTTGAGTAGGTTAGCTTCGAAAAAGGAACGATCGTTTTTAAACGCGTCAGCAAGTAAGCATTACATATTTACGTAGTTAAGTAGTGTAAAATTAGTTTAATCAGTGAATTCAAGATGATTACATCAAGAAACTTCAATTTAAAAAAATTGGAAGTTTTAATTAAACATTTTGCAAGAATGGCAACTATATAATATCTTAATAAAAGTGGTTAAAAAAAAAAATATTTGTTAAAATATATATTGTTTTTTCAACCCTTCCATATCCATTAGGAATTCCCTTATCCTACAGTAAAAAATACTTAAAATAGAAAATACATTATTTTTTTTATAAAATTGTTTCAAGTTGATACATTTTTTTATTCGCCAGGTGTAACTGGTAAAGTGTTTGCTTTAGTTTCATCTCAAGAAGAAGCCCTGAAAGTTTCTCCCGGAGACACCCTGAACATATATACAATATGTTTTGTACTACTGCAACTTAAAAGATGTAGATTTAACTCTCTCCAAAATTCAAGTTTTTATATAGTTATAAATTTTAAATTTTTGTCTAAGTGAAATATGTTTCTTCTTATTCAGGACTCACTAGGAGGAAATACTAAAACACTGATGGTGGCTTGCCTTTCTCCAGCTGATAATAATTATGATGAAACTTTAACTACATTACGTTATGCTAATCGAGCAAAAAATATTTGTAACAAGCCTCACATTAATGAAGATCCAAAAGATACAATGCTCAGAGAGTACCAAGAAGAGATAAAAAAGCTCAAAGCAATTCTAGAATCTGCTGAGATACCTCAACCCTTTGTACAAAGTAATACTTTTAATATAATGTATTAATAATATTAGAGGTGATTGTTGAAATTTTTTAATTTTACTAATTGTCTAAGATTTTTGCACTGTATAGTTCTAAAGTTTATGGCTTTCAATATTCATTTACAAGACAAATGTGAAAGTTCTGTCATTAATGAGGGAAAAGGTCACATTTTTCTTTTCATTCTTAAATTTCATAATTTTTCTCCTCACCCTTTTAAAGGCATGAAGATGGCAATTTTTGGGTCGTACTTTTCAACAAATCATTGAACTTACAATGCTGTTAATTTTTGGTTCATTTAGTGAAGCAAGTGAGACACAGTAATGAGATAGAAAATAAATTGATTTCAGCAAAAGTGTTGCTTTCCTATTCTGACCCAAAACACTGTATAATAATGAAGCTTTTTTTTTACTTAGTTCAAGGTCAATAGTTTTGTTAATAGTAAACATTTTTAGTCCGATATTATTTCATTGAAAACTGGGTAAGCAAAAAAGGTAGGATCCCCATCTGTTCTTTCCAAGTAATTTCAAAGAAATTTAATCTTTGATTATTTTTTTAAGATCAGATTTCATCAAGTACAGTTTGTATAATTTTTCTGCTTGATAGTCTCTACAATTCCAGTTACTTCATCAAAGACACCCTTAATATTTGTTGGCAACCTAAAATATTTGTTGGCAACATTAATGTCTTCAAATAAATAAATAAAGTGAGGAGTATAATCTAGTGGCAAAGTGTGTGGATTGTTTTCCTATAACAACTATAACAATGGTTTAAGAATGAAAACCTTCGATTTAACAATGATATCTTCATATTCACTACATTATCCCCAGTAACTTCAACAAATTTATCTTATCCTTAATTCTGAATTACTAATTAGTAATTACAATGAGGCATACAAAATACTTGGTGTCGTCTCAATTTTGATCATTTTAAAACCTACAAAAATGGTTCTGGTTTTGAAATAACAAAATTTATAGTAGAACTATTCTTTATATTATTCTAGGCATCACAATGCAGATTATATAATTCAACAATTATGTCATTCAGGAATAACCGATTGTAGTAAAGTTGGCTTGGATCAATACAATTTTTATCTGTGACCTTTATATCTTGTTATAGTTAATAAACCAGTATGTAGATGCCTAAATGCAACTATAAATGGTTTGTATGTGGTATTGGAGAGGGGGTGAAAAAGAAGGTATTTTATACTCATTAAAAGCTTTAGTTTTGGTTCAATCTTTAAAATTAATGGTTACGCCATTACAATCAAATTAAAACACCGAAGAAATAATTAGATGGTATCAAACATAGAACAAAAATAATGATTAGTGTACAAGTAAATACTATTAGTTTTTATTTTTAACACCACTAATTAAAATATTAGTTCTAATACTCAAAACTTACTAAATAATCAACTTTTCTACAGATATCGATGATGAAATATTAGAGAGGGAAAAACAAAAAGTACAAGATCAATATGAAAAAGAAATTGCAGTTTTGAGGGAACAGTTTAATGCCATGCATTTATCCAAGTGCCAAGTTCAGGCTGATCTTGTAGATCTTAAGAAGCAATATGAACAAGATATAGCACGAATTGACTCTAAGGTAATTTCTCTTATTTTATTAAATAAATTGCATCAAAGCAGTTTTGTAAAATAATATTTGTCGTAAAAAAAATAATAATAATAAAATTTTAATTGAAAACAATTTTTCAAAACATTTTGATGTGTTTATTTTTAAAAAGTTGTTAATAAATATCTACAGATCTAATGAGTTTATATGAATTTAAACAAAGATTCAGAACTATTGTTATTTTTTAAATCTTGCTAAGCATAAGTAACAATAGCAACATTGAAATGTTGAACAGAAGGTTTTCTAGGGTTTTTTGTGTATATTTTGTGATTCACTGTTTCAGTCCCAAGCAAAACAGCATTCCGCTCACTCTACAGCTGTGGCTAACACTGCTCAAATTGTTGAAAAAGTGCTCAATAGGTAAAATATATTTTAAAAACAACAATATTTTAGATTCATAGTATAAATTAATTAATATTATAAGTTATATGAATTAATTGCAACACATTTTGTTTACAACTTATGGTTTATGTTTAATGAACCAATACTTATTTTTTCTGTATTTTTAGTGACAACAAAAAACTAGGAAGTGCTCAGCAAGAAATTTTAAGTAGGTAAGTAAGTTTACATGTACAGTCATTAATTACAAATAAAATAGTAATATATATATGAAGTTGATAAATTACTATTGTAAATACTTTTATCCACCACTAAGTGGAATAATTTTACCTTGTTGTGATGAGGCACCTTTCGGTCACTTGACCATTGTCGAATCACTGATTATTTTTCTGGTGTAGATGTTCGGTCCGTGTAGAAGATGGAATTCCTGATGATGTTGGTACTGTTTACCAACGAAAAGCTTTGAATATAAATTAATAAATATTCTTGTATTTGAATAACCTATGTTGTTTTAATATATATATATATATATATATATATATATATATATATATATATATATATATATATATATATATATATGCCATAATAGGCAGTGTGAAAAGAAAGAGAAGCAAAGTAAAAATTTAATTTTTTAAAAGAATAGAGTAGTCACAGGGATTACTATTGTAATCCACCTAAAAATGTTTTGCTGCAGCTACGGGTTGACAATAGTTATGACCTTGAATGGATCAAATTCATTTCGTGCACATATTACCAATGGTGTCAATCAAGGAAGAATGCTTAAAACAAAAGCATTGAATACATTCTTAATTCTGCATTTTTAATTCGATTTCGAAATTAATAGTAATTGACGTGAACACTCATGTGACTTTATAAAGTAGTTTTAAGATTATTAGTTTTTAGTCTTTTTTGCTTATATTATCTGTAAAAACTACATTAAAATTAGTTGATTGGTGAGCAATGTGGGAGTTGAAGGCTGAGTAATTATTCTACTGGCTTGGAGAAACTAAAAGGGATAATGAAAGTATTTTAGGAGTATCATGTGCGAGTGAAGAAGATGATTTATTTAAGAAATATATATGGCACTGAAAGTGACAAAGTCAGTTATAGTGGTTTAGAAGAGATTGATAAGGAAGATAGTAGACCAGGAATTGGGTAATATAGGCTGAAACATGGATGTTACATTGGAAGAAAATTGTACTTTGACTTCCAAAGATGGTTCTTTGACCCGTTTGAACCTTGTACTTTTAAAGAATTGACATGTTTATATTCATTCATTATATATTACTCTTATCCTAAATAATAAAGAAAAAAAACCTATAGTTTGTATCTTTTTCTATTTTTAAATTGTTCTAAAAATTTTCATTTACATAGTAAATCTGTACAAAACAAGCTTAACTTTGTATTTTTGTTTTTTATTTTTAAACTTTCACCATGTGCCACATATGCTTCCTCAACCCAAATAAAGTAAACAAAATTTTAAAAATAATTTTAAATGAAAATAAAGTTTTTCAAAATGGATTACAATAGTAATCCACAAGACCTATTACATGATGTTTGTGTGACTACTCTAGTGTTATTAAAATTTATCCCATAGTAACCATAAAACAAGAATGAGATTTTGTACCATTTTTTAATGGTAAATTAGTGAATATGCATTTAATCTTCTTGCGTATGTTATTACATCAATGTATAATGAAAGAACTTTTGTTTTTAATTTGTGAAAAAACGTATAGATAGTAAATATTACTTTAAGAATTTTGAGAGCCTAAACCTTTTAAAAACATGCAAATTTTATAATTCCAAGAGGTTCCTTTTACTCTCAAGTATTACTAATTACTTACAATAATTGACTGTGGTTTAATATTAATAAATAATACACACAACCTCTAACCACAAATATTTTTATTCTTATCTACATATCTTATGTCATGTCTCTGAGGATGGTTACTTTGTAACCGAAATCTACATAAGAATAAAAATATTTGTGGTTAGAGATTGTGTGTATTATTTATTCTAATTCATTATGTCTATTTTGAAACTCCAGATTAATTTGTTGATATGTCTATGTTTAGACAAATGAAAAATATTTTTTTAAATAATTCAATCAAATTATAAAAATAACAAGAACTCACAATATATAAAGCAAAGGTATTATTTTTATTTTAAATTACTATGTGATTTGCTTTTGGCTAACCATCCACGTGTAAAGTTGTTTTAATTTAAAAGTAAGTGATATTTCTTAACAACAGATTACAAAAACTACAAGCAAGCATGGTTGGAGGTGAACGCTCAAATGACAATGCATTAAAGGAGAAAAGGTTGAACAGAAAGCGAGCTGCTGAAAGACGTCTAAATAAGTTAGCACAAGTACTAGCAAATGTAAAAGATGAAGATAATTCAGGCCTTGTTCTTGGCATTTATGATGATATACAAGATGAAATGAGGACTGCTTTGAGAAAACACAAGCAAAAGGTATAACAACTCTTTTATTCAAGTGATTTAAACACATTATAAAAATGATTGTTTATTATATTACAATTGTATTTCTGATCATTTTACAGTGTCATTTCAAAACAATATACTGAGCATAACTTTGTTTCATTAGTACATTAAAATTTCTCTAAAATTTCCAGCCTTTGCTTAAGTGGGTGAATATAGACTTTCTATTTCTAGAGTTTGAATAATTAAGAAAGGGGAGAGAATTACAGTTTTAAAAATTATAGAATTTGCGTTAAAGATTAAATTTTATTTAGACAATTCTCTTTATCTTTAAAATGATTACAAAGCAAAATCAAATTTTTAAAAAATGTCACTTAGAAAAAACAATTAATTTAAAAAACTTAACAGTTTAAATATTTTATTTTAAAATTATGAGTGTAATAATATTATGTAATATATTAAGATTAACAAAAGCAAGATTGTACTTGAATATAATTGCATAAACACCACAGCGTATTTTAAACTTTGTTTACTTCTTACACTTTGATATTACTTGCGACCAGACTTTTTGTTAACTAAGCGTTGTTAAATTGTTAACTTACACTTGGAGGAAAAATTTTTGTCTTACGAATTCTTCAACCTCATCGACAAGGCTCTTTTATAATCTTTTCTGATTAAAAATTACAAAAGATTAATAAAGGTTTAAATTGTTGTTAAATAAATTTAACAACCTTTAGTTAACAAAAAGTCTGGTTGCAAGTACGTAATATCAAAGTGTAATAAGTAATTAACAACCAGCTTTTGAACAGCAACAAGTTTTTGATATTTAAACTTTGTGGTAATTCAACAATTTCCAGAAGGTTTTCTGACTATAATCAACTACTTACAAGAAAAATAAAACTGTAACATTTTTAGTTGTCACTAATGTATAAATGGATCAGTGGCCTATATTGTGTTGCCAAAGGGGCCCAGGGCCTTCACAACATATAAAAAGTTTATCATTCTTATAACACATAAATGTTGGGAAAAGTAATACAGAGTATTATATAAGCAAAAAATAACAATAAATGAAAGATATATAGACCACCTTATTGCATAGGTCCAGACATATATATATATATATATATATATATAAATCCAGTGTAGCTGCACACACACAAAATCTTCATCACAACTTTCCAGACATTAATAAAATGAACTCATTAAACAAATACTTAAACAAAATAAAAATACAAGTAATCACAAAACATATAAACAAAAACTTATAGATGAAAAAATTAGTGAAGTGTTTTGAACCAATGCTTCACACAACATACATTTTAAAATCATAGACAATCAGATTGTGGTTGCCTTTAACAACTTCACTCAAATACATATACTATAACCCTGCCCAATTACACAATAGTGAACTCCACTATCATGTAAAGAATAAAACCTGCTCAATTGAACTTTAAGTCTTGAAATTATTTGAAGATAGCAAATGAAAGTGTTTCGTAATAAGGTAAAGTTTTTCCTCATATAGTCTTTGATAAGAAATGTATATATACCCACTGGTGTTTCAGAGAAATAATTAAGTGCTTTTTGTTAATTTTTAGATAAAATGTTTAGAAAGAGAAATTTCAGATTTGCAAAGTGAATTTGAAAATGAGAGGACAGACTACTTAGAGACCATTCGACGACAAGAGCGGCAGTTCAAATTGAATCAACAAATTTTGGAAAAAGTCATTCCAACTTTAAAAAAAGAATGTAATTACTTGTAAGTAATAACCTATTGAACAATTTATTACTTTGTATTTATTTATTTTGATTTTACTTAACAGTTCTATCTAACAGGTTGATTTCTGAGGGCGGTTCAGGTCTCAATCTTGTTCCAGTGATTGATACAGATTTGATATTCTAGTACTACTGATGATTTCTAGTTAACATTTCTTTTGAACCAAGTCCAAACACTTAGTGTATTTAAGTTTACGCACTGACACTCTGTGAGTTTGGGTTTTTGCATTGCTGGAGTCACTCAAAATGATTCATTGCTGCAGTGGCTCCATTATAACACTCTTTATCTTAAAGTCATTGGATATGGTGGGGTTGCGGATATACCATGAAACCCTTGCTATGGCTTGTAACACTTTATTCATAGAACACTTGATAATTTGCCGTTTGCTGCCCTTGGTGCATCCCCACAGTGGTAACACATATGTCCATTCAGCAATCAACAACTTGTTTTTATACCAGCAATTCATAGTAGGCGCTCAACTCGGAATCAACCGACGAGCCATGAACCATAGTAGCCTTCTGTACTGGATCTCTAGCTCACCTCTTTTATCTTCATGTGGGATTTCTAGTTCAGTTTATTGTCCAGTGTTAGGCCTAGGTATTTCACCTTGTTGCTATTAAGACGAGTTAGATGTTTATTATTAGGTCTGTTTTACTCTCTGATTAATTGGTAATTACAACATGAGCTGACTTGCTTTTGTTAAACCTTACGCAACATTGTTTGATCCAGTCATTGATGCTGCACAGATTGCACTACAGTTTAGCAGTTGCTTCTGAATCTTGTCTTTCTTGACAGACAAGGTAGCCTTGTCATTTGTGAAGGTCATTCTAAAGGCACTCCTGTAATGTCGTCCAGAAAGTGTTTGAAAATGATTATTATAATCAACTCATACCTGGCTCAAGAGAACATGTAAATTGTAATAGAAAATATCTTATTGTTAAAATCAGATTACAGAAATGGAGCAACAACAAAGGTTTAGAGAAGAGCAATGTAAACTGATAGTAAACAAGGAACAGATTAACATGTATAAATACAAGGTTAATGTTTTTAAATAGAGATAAAGATAAAATTTTCTGAATGAATGATGAGTAAAATATGGGTCTATAAGCATTGAAATATGAGAAATAAGGATTTTATTGAGAAAACATAATAATTTTGTATTTCTCTGTAAATTCCTTGCTACCTGTAATATTCACCTACAACCTACATAAATAAACAATCCAGTAATTGGTTAAATAAATACTTAATTGAAGAAGAGGTGAAACTAAACAAATTTAAGAGATGACTAATAAACAAAATAGAAACAGATTGAGAAAATATCCAGACAGAGTAACTACTTTGAAAGACAGCAACAATACTTAATATTTTGTACTAAACAAGTAAAAATACTTGATTTTTCTGTTATAATTGTGTTTAACCTGAGTTAATAATATCACAGTTGACTATTAAATTCGATTTCCATAGGGTAAATTATTTAGTTCTGATTTATTTTCTTATTTCTTATACCATTGTTTTAGTGACTTAGATTTGGTGAAAGCAGAAGCACAATGGAGTGAAGATGCTCAATCATGGGTACTTCCTGAACTTTATTTACAACGAACAAAACTTCCACCTCCAGGTCTGTATAGCAAATTATTTTTAAATTTAAATAGATATATATAATTCTTAGTTATAAAATTATTATTAAAAAAATATATAAGGTATAGGTGAAATCTAAATAACTGGGTTACAATAATTATATACATCTAATTTCAATAATTTAAAAAATGCACTGAATTTTTTCAATCCTTGCTTTAAAACTTTTTATCTTGAGAAAGGTATTACTACCCATATTTATTAAAATGATTATGGAAAAAATTGGTATAGAAAGTTGAATGGTTAAAAGTTTAATGGATATGTTTTACAATTTTTTAATACAAACAAAACTGGATATAATTAATTGTCATAATCAATGCTTATTATTGATAGTGAAAGCCAAATTAGTATTTTATATTATTACTAATAATACAATTTTAAGAGCATTTTGCTTAAATTAACAAATGAATTTTGCTGTTAGTGATATGCTGTTAGAGATAATGCAGGTTTTTAAGGACAAGCTAGCTTAATCCTTCATCTGGGAACAGTTTAGGCTGCTTCACTTCAATGAGTCGTTTTGTGTTCATAATATTGTTCTAATTTTAAAACACTTAACTAAGTGAATACGTAATTGCTTACTTCCTTTCACATATCATAACATTCGTTTTTTACGAAGCTAACTCTCTCACTGAGTAGAGGGTTAGCTTCGTAAAAGGAACGAATGTTTTGAAACGCATCAGCAAGTAAGCAATTACGTATTCACTTAGTTAAGTATTTTTAAAATTAGTTTAATTAGTGAATTCAAGATGATTACATCAAGCAACTATATTATTGTTAATTTTTTGTTTACATATGGTATTGTTGGATTTTAATATTGTATTATTGTGTCTATTGTTATTTATTATTATTGTATTTTATACAAATAATATAGATAGACAATTATGCTCTGTATTAAGTCTTAACATTTGCTTTATTAGTTTCCTTTCATGATATATTGTAAAATATCTTCCTGACAATCTCTAAATTGTTTATTGGTGATTGTTACCTCTCTTGCTGTTGAAAATGTTTTGTTTGTTTTTGCTTTAATAACGTCCTTTATGCTAATTAATTTTTTAGTGTCACTTTCATTGTTTTTACTTCTTCTTCAAATTTATGCTGTTTCTTCGAGCTGTTATAAGGTTCATCAGCGCTAGTATTAATGTCATCGGTGTATACTCTCAAACAATATGTTTCAGGATGTTACCTTTCTATTCTAAAGAGTGTTATTTATTTTATCTGATCTTGGTTTGTTTAATTATTTCTTATTTATTGGTTCATTCAGGAATCTTTATGGAATAAAAGTTATATTTTTTTTATTACTTGACAAAAAACCACTACTACTGATATTTTTCAGCAGATGGATTTCATACTAGATCAGTGCGTTCTTCAATGCTGTGAGTCACAGAAAAAACTGCTGGTCAGGTGTATTGTATTATTGTGGGTCTGCTGTAGTGTATTGGTGTTCTGTGACATTGTTCAAAGAGTAGTTGTTAATTATGTATTAAAATATAGTATTTGTTTGTGAATGTGTTTTGTCATTTAGAATGAGTTGTGGATGATATTTATGGTGTTTGTATATTTTGAAGTTTTCTGACATGTTTATTTTGTTGATTTTTTTTTGACAAAATGAAGAACTTTTATGTTAGTGTCAATGTTGGTATGTATGTGTTTGTGTGTGTGTGTGTGTGTGTGTGTGTGTGTGTGTGTGTATGTATGTGTGTGTAGTATGTTCTGTATGTGATTGGTGAAATTTGATTTGGGTTTGTTTTTTATGTGTTCCTTGTATCGTGTGGTAAAGTTTTCACCCTGTTTGAACTATGTAAAAGCTTTTGCAATCATTACATGTTTTATTGTATACTCCTGCCCCGTTTGAAGTATTTTTGTGTTGAATAGGTGTTTTTTGGTTGTGTTGATGTTATAAAGGCAACTTTGAAAAAGCTATTTCTTTGTGATATGTTGTGCGACACACCACAGAATACCAAACACCACAAACTCACAATATTACAATACACCTAAGCAACAGAGTTGTCCATTACTCACAACATTGAACAATGCACTGATCTAGTGTGAAACTCGTCTGCTAAAAAATGTCAGTAAATAGTGGTTTTTTTGTCAAGCGATATAAAAAATATATAATTCTTTAAAAAACCTCAAGATGTACAACACAAAAACCGCAAAGACAAATATTTTTATAAACATAGGTCTAGACTGAATTTCTAAAACTCTTTTGAAATAAGATTCAATTCAAACTTTTAGGGATTTATTTCAGGAATGTTAATAGATTTTGCCCTGTGACAGCAAATAAAACAGCCCTAGCACCAGATCCTAAGTAATTTTTGAGATAAGGGGGAGAAAAATAAATTGTGATAAAAACCCTTGCTTTTTATGTTTGAGATAACTTTGTTAAATTGGTAACAAACTGATAAATATTTTAAATACTTGTTAGAAAATTTAATTTTAAACTAATTGGTTAAATAAAGCCATTGGATCGATTTTGTGATAAATTTTCATTAGATTTATTTTTAAATAGAAGCATATGTATTAAATGTTTTAAAGCACATACAAATTTATATTATTAAAAGTTTAAATATAACAATTACCACAATATATCTGGCCTGGTCTGCAGGTAGATTTTGGGGGGCAAGGTCACCTTCTCAAACAGCACCGGGAAGATTAGAAAATGGGACATTTGCAAACTTAGCAGAGATTGAAAGTACCCCCTCAAGAGTGAAAGAAATTGTTGAATCCAAAAGCTCAGTTGATGCTTTAACTAAGGTCTGAGAAAACATTATTTTCAATTTTGTTTTTTGCTTAACCTTTGGTATTTTTTAAAATTAAATTATTGCACAATCACAATTTTTATCTTGTTTTATAATTTTTAAGCATTTTTGTCTAAAATGCATTTGTATATAGGAAATGTAAAAAGAATCATATTTTTACTAAAACACTTGTAAAAATTTACTAACTTGCCTATAGTAGCACTTACTTATATTTTTTAAGGACAGTCATTTCAGGAGATGTGTCGCATTGACACCTCATTGTCTGAGTTGACAATGGGACACATCTTCCAAAACGACCGTCCTCAACAAATATAAGTAAGTGCTACTATAGGCAAGTTTGTAAATATTTACAAGTCTTTTAGTGAAAACTAGTAGCTCACGTGAAGATGGAATCAACAAATATCATATTTTAAATAAATTGGACAAAATTTAAATTTTTAAACCCATTAAAATTTTAATTCAAATTAAAAAAAGATTAAAGATCTTAGTTTATAAATCAAAAACTAATAATTTCATTATAAAATAAATGATTTAAAAGTAATATTGTCTAACTGCCTTTAATGATGCAAGACTTCAACTTTTGGTAGCAGTATTTCAAAACAAGTGAAATTAGCTCTTTGAAATAACTTTTCCTAAATTTAAATCTTTATACTTAATAATTTCAGAGACAAAGTGAACTTGTAAATCACATTCAAAAATAATAAACTATATTAATGAAGTTGGCAAAAAAAAAACTATCACTTAAGTAAATTTATTGTAACAAGTTTTTAAAAAATATGAAATAAGATTATTATGTTTATTATTGCAACAGATGAGAAACTAAAGTAATTAATCAAATTAAATATCGAAAACTTGTTGCTGTTCATGACGAGCTGGTTGTTAATTCTTATTATACTTTTGCTATTACTTGCGACCAGACTTTTTGTTAACTAAAAGTTGGTAAATTGTTAACTTACACTTGGAGGGAACGTTTTTGTCTTACGACTTACGAGACAAGGCCGAAGAAGTCGTAAGACGAAAACGTTTCCTCCAAGTGTAAGTTAACAATTTAACAACTTTTAGTTAACAAAAAGTCTGGTCGCAAGTAATAGTAAAAGTTTAATAAGAAATAATCAAATTACGTAGAAATTATTTACTGCTGTTCATTAAGTGAAAATTAACAATATTGGCCTAAAGAACATTGTAAAGTACTAACACTTAATACAGTTAACTCCCGATTATCCATGGAATAGGGTGGCCCGGCAACGCCGGATAACGAATTCGCCGGATAATCCGCTATGAACAAAGAATACGCAAAACGATCGATAATCGATTATTATACCATAAGTTACACAAATAATGACCCCGGTTAATGCAATTCACAAATAATAGCCTAATCTTCAGAGGACAAAATAAATACAGAAAATAATTTAAAATGTCGATGTATTTGACGGATTATAACATGTACATTTATATGTCTAACCATTTACAATACGTACATAAGTATATGTCAAAAGTAAGTATGTATGTACATATGTAATTTCCTTTACACATAATACTTTCACTTTTTAACAAAAAAATCTGTCACTTTCGTCTGTTTTTTTTGTGAGCATTGATTTAGCTTTAATGTGCGATCTAAGGTTTCTTGAGAACCGTTTTGTCGCACAGTGTCTACTTGTGTCATGTGTGTCACAAAGCCATAAACATCGATAATGTATTTGACAGACATGGATAATGCATATGTCACGTCCTAGACTATTTATAGCCGAGATTAGCTGACATTTGTTTACAATCTTATGATACACATTAGATTTTCCAAGCATTTTGTCATTGTCTCTTATATACAGTAGTCTGCTCGTTCCTTTTATTTCGCTGGCCCGCGTCGGGATGCTTCCCTTTCAATGTAAAAATTAGTACGTACATATTTACATATCTATTCCCTTCATCTTAACTTCTATTAAGCCTTATATGTATTTACGTCGTAATTCACCGTTTGGAAATTTAAACACATGAATCTGATTGGAATAAAAATTGGATATTTGTAAAACAAATGGCAGACCCCAGATAATCCGCAAACCATTTAATCCGCCCACGGATAATCGTGAGTTTACTGTATTTTGCTGAAAATGGAAATGTATAGAATTAATCACATTAGTTTAATTTATATGCATTTTGTAAGAATTGGGATGTGTTGTAGGCTGACCTATAATTGGGTGTATGTGTCACAAACAAAGATAGAAAATGGCAAAATCCCCTTTTTTTAATATACATCATCTAAGGTTTTATAGTAGGGTTAGTATAAAATGTTACAGTTAAAAATTTTTAAAATATTTTCATAAAACTCAAGGAATTTTATATTACAAAAAACTTGTATTTTAATTTAGCAAATTTGATAAAATTTCTTGAAGATAATTTTTAAAATGTATTCAAGTTCTTGTATCTTAAGATGGAAGTAACTATTTTACTGAAAGCGACACTAGACACATAAAAAAATGTTTCTAGACACATGGCACATTTGTTAAAGACATTTCTTCAATTTTACTTTTTCCCTGGTTGTTTCTAACAATTAATAATTATTTTGTATAAACAGAGGCCACTTTTTATAGGAATACATACGGTTATATTTTAATTTATTTTTCTGCTACTTGAATGCACACCAGGCCAGAGATGCACATAATTAGCAACAGATTTTTATTGTATGCAATGCACGTTATGTTGCATGTGTGTGGTGTTAGGCCTGGTACAATATGAGTCTTGGGTTAGACAAGGAAATGAAAAACCAAACCTGTCTCAGAGTATGCAATCTGCTTCCCCTGACTCTTCTCCAGATACACAGAAGAATATACCTACAGTTATTGTTCAGGTGATATAATTAATTTAATATTTTTAGATGTCTTAATAAAGGTGATATTTTATTGTTCTGAGATTTCCTAGTATAGGCCTATAGGTTATTTATCAAATATCTTAAGTGCAAATGAAGGTACAATAATGCTTGTTGGTGTTCTTTAAGCACTTATTATATTATATTAAATTTTATTTACTCGTTTTGAGCTTCTGCATCTATAATATTATTTCTAAAACCACCTTTTTAAACATATATTTACACATTTATCAATAAAGTATCACGGTTTAGCTAAATTTGCTGCATGGGGTGTATGAGACAGGATCAGAGAGAACAGCTTCTATACATGGTGACTTGATTGTAGACAGCACGTTGTCATTACAGATCCATTTCACATAAAGGTTGATGACAAGTTGGCATCACTTCACTTTTTCAAAGTCCTACCAGTTTAAAAAAATGCTGCAATGATAGTTGACTTGTGTCCATCACATCAAGTGAAGCCTTAAAACTGTCTGACACTTTTTACCATGTAACTCTACCTTTTTGGTTTTTTTAATTAAATTACAAATGAATTATTATTCCTCATTTATTAATTATTGATTATCATTGTTAATAAATTAATTTTAATTGTTATAAAATGTTTTAAGTTTAAAAACCTACAATTTAAAAAAAATCTTTTACTTTTTATGTTATATTATTTTGAAAATGTATTTAAAACATATTCACTGTGAATGGTCTGCCTTGTGGGTCAAAGGAGACCTACTGCAGTGGGTGTAACTTGTGATGAAGGTGTATTGCCTTCTTATAAGGGATGTTCAATCTAGCTCAGTAAGAAGGTGATATGATAACACAATTGTTGTTCCCTAGGCATTTACTTCTAGTGTGGTGGTCTCTTAAACTAAAGTTTGTTGACAGAAAAATGGTGAAACTATGTAAAGTATGGTGATGGAATTATAGTGGTCAAGTGGCATAATAAACAATATTTCACTTACATATCTACAAAATTTTAAAGTAATATAACAACAACAACAAAACTAAAATACCCGTTACTATTATATAGTATAATTCAAATATGGATGGGATGAGTGCTTGCGTGCTGTGACCAACGGATGGCACATTATTCATTACATTGTAATACTTTGAGCTAGTCTATAAATATTTTTTTAATTACTTACATACTGCATGATAATGTTTTATATGTAAATTCTTTAATAAATACAACCTCTTATGAACATCTCTCTAATGGCATTCAAAGAACAAATTATTTATGGTCTTACCTCACTGAATTCTACATTTTTCTGTTTACCATAACACCTTCACGTTATGCACCTGTACACATGACCTGACAAAAAAAGAGAGAGCAAGGTGTTCTAAAAAACAAAAACATATTAATTCTTTTACAAAGAAACTGTACAGGAATTAACAAAACAGCTGTCAATTTCCAGAAAAAACCGGTTTGTTTTCATGAGTTTCAATCAAAAATAAATTATCACCTTTTAATATAAATAAACCAATACTTTGTTATTGATGTCTTTTAAGCTTTATTGATAAATATTGCTATAGCAATAATGGATTAAGGTGTTCAAACGAAAACAACTATACAAAGTGATATCAACGGATCTGTCTCTATGTGCAGGTGATGTTATGTATAAATGTCATAATATGATGTTATATGAATTTCGGAACACATTACAATAAGATTCTAGCTAATTTATATTTTAAGCACTAGGTAGAACCCCACGTTTTCAAGTCAGCAGTGAATGTGTGAACTATTTTTATTTTGAGACTTTTACGGTAAATGATATTTAGATTAAAACTAATAAAAAATAAAATTTTATTTAATTTTACACTAAATGGCAATTTTTATGGGTTTTGGAATGTGACTAAACATTTAGATTAAATGTGTAACTAAAGACAAAATGGATATGCAATTTTAATTTGGAAAATAATAGTGTTATAAGCCTTTACAAAAACCTAATTATAGTCATAAGTAATTATTTAAAGGACGGAGTGTAAACTATTAACTGGATTGCTCTCTGCATCTTGGTCCCACATCCGGGGTTGTTGCTTATGTAGCGATGTCTTGCAGGAGTGAGGTGTCTTGGCACATTTCCTGACAAATCATGAATAATTAACAAAACGCAAAAACTATTGTAATTACTTCTTTTTTTTATATTTATTGATTCCCTCTTCACGTGAGCTACTATTTTTCACTAAAACACTTGTAAACATTTACAAACTAGCCTATAGTAGTACTTACTTATATCTGTTGAGAACGGACATTTTGGGAGATGTGTCCCATTGTCAATTCAGACCGTAACGTTGAGTTCTCCTGAAACACCTGTCCTCAACAGATATAAGTAAATACTACTATAGGCAAGTTTGTAAATATTTACAAGTGTTTTAGTGCTTCTTTTTTGTTTTTAGTGGAGAAAAACCATTTGTAATATTTTGCATTGGATTTTGATTTAATCTCTTCTTCATTCTAAAAATCACTGAACAATGACAGAATACCGACTTTTGATGTAGAAAATTACCTTCCCTGAACTTGGAAAATATAACCATCAGCTGGTAGAGATGCTCTTAACTCATCTTCAATAGACATCATACGTCACAAAAAGTCATTTTTACTTATTTTATTTTTGTAAAACTTATTTCTTTCATGTTTTGGTTTTCTTATACATATAATTTTTAAACCATTTATGTTAATTTGAATTCCACTTTTATTTTTGGGTATTTCATTAAATTTTTTGCCACTGTTGGTAACACTTGGCAGAAAACCACTACTTACTAATATTTTTCAGCAGACATATCTAATGTGCATTATTCCTCACCACATAAGTTTTAAAGCAATGTATTATGATTTCAATAAAATATTTACAATCTTGATGAGACAAGTTATTTTTCTGTGCATTGCCGAACAAAACTATGAGTCTTAAAAAAACACGAGTTCTGGAAAAACAACCAAAGAACAACTAACTGTTATGTTACAAGTAAATAGGATTGGTGATTTTAAAAAGCCTTTAGTAATCGGAAAAACATGTCAACCAAGACATTTCAAGTATATAAATGTAAATAATTTAGGAGTGATTTGGAAAGGTAACAGAAAGCCATGGATGGCATGTAAAATATTGACAGCATTTTTTTAATGGGATTTAATGACAGAATGGCCAAAAGTAATCAAAATGTGGCCCTTTTCATAAATAAAGTATCATCAAACCCTCTAGTTAAATTAAGCAATAAAAATATCATTTTTTGGCTTCATACACTACTTCTCATTGCTAACCATTGGATCAGGGTATAATCCACAATTTTAAACGGCAGTATAGAAAATACGTACTTAACCATATTTTATCTAGAATGGAAAATTGTCAAAATTCCAGCCACCTTATTAAATCTATAAATGTGTATTGACCCTGTTTCATGGATTGTATCTTCTGTAAAAAATGTTAAGAAAACCACATTTTTTCATTTTTGTTGTAGGGCCTACATATAATTTTTAAACCATTTATATGATTTTTAATTCCACTGTTAATTTTGCATAATATTTAATTTTTTTGCTAGCATTGGTATTACTTGGGAAAACCCACTTCTTACTGATATTTTTCAGGAGATGCCTTTTGCACTAGATGAGTGAATTGTTCAATTTATTAGTAACAAACAAATCGTAAGTAGTGGTAAATAAATATCAGCAAAGTGTTTTTTTTTGCCAAGTGATACCAATAGTATTAATTTAACAAATCTCAAGATGTACAACACAAAAATTGTCTTAATTTGTTGGTTCGTTCTATACTTGTAATAGCTGTCTTGTTTCTCCTATTGAATGTCTTTCTAGTTTGATTTTGTTGTTTTTTGAAAATTGTTTTTGTTTACTCCTTACAGAAGCTACAACGCAGTGAAGAAGAAGATTTTGCTGGTAACTATTTCAAACCTAGAAGAGCTACAGAATTGCTAATTAGGGCCAAAGAAGATGCTGGGCGAATTTTTAATAAATGGAAAGGTACTCACTTAGAATATACAGTTAGAGCACTAAAAAATAGTATTTTCAAATTGGCGTTATTTATCGACATTACTTATTTATGTAACTTTTATTTATTTTAATTTTTGTTTACTCTAATCCATTGTTGGGAAAAGCAATGTTTGCAGTGATATATGGTCTAAGGTACGCCTGTCCAAGGCTGTCTAGGAACATCTGCAATGCAGTAATAAAGAGTGGGTGATGTATGCAATGCGCTTATACTAAACTTACTCATCAAGGAGATACTAGATTGACTAAAGCTTATGTAGTCGCCTACAAAATAACGAGATGAAATAAAATGTCCAAGACAGATCAGTGGGCAACTGAATCCAAGAATGGGGGATAATACTTCTCAAAGAGCACTAATCAGTGGCGGTTTGTCCAAAAAGGGCTCTGGGGCGCAGCCCTCCCAATTACAAAAATTAATTTTTAATTAATATTCATTTGTCTTAAATTAGGTTAAGAAGAGCTTAGAATTATTTAAGCAATGTTAAAAGCATAAAATATTTAGCAGTTGACGCACAAAATTAGCCGCAAGCTCAGTGCGGAGCTCACAGCAGAGAGCCCCAGACTAGTGCATTGAGTGTGCGTGGAATAAGCTGAAACAGCCAAAACCGTGCGGTGACATCACTCAACGCGCGTGTTACGGGTGGCCTGGGATGGAGTCCCGTAGTCATGCGCCCCACCAATGTAATTGGGCAGAAGCCGCCACTGGCACTAATATCAAGATACTTAATACACACGTATAATACTAGTATTATTATCTAGTGCAAAAATCTTTTTTTAAAGTTTGCACTATCCCTTGTTGAAGTATTATATAATTCAGCTCTGTGTTCTAAATCGCCTAAATTATATTTGACCATATTGTAAGTTATTATTGAGAAACATTAATTTTGTAGTTGCAAAAAACAAATGTATAAATCGCTCTTGAAGTCATGAACTAATAACTCTCATAAAAATATACACGTGTTTACTTGTGATTTAAGGTAATAACTGTGTGAGGTTGTATTATCATAGTAACTGTAAATCATAAGTAACTAAGTGAAAACTATTAATTTACTTGCTAACCCTTTACGAAACTCATTTCATTGACCAAGCTAACCCTCTAGGAGTGGCGATCGCTCAAGGTTGCAGGCTTATGATTTATGGATGTGGGATAGGCGGATTGTGCACTATGTAATGAAAAAGTGTTAGATTCAAAGTGTGTTTGGTCGTTCAAGATATGTTGCTTTGGTGTTGTGTGATGATTGTATACTTCAAGTGTTTCTGTATTGGTTAGTTTTTTACTATGGTTTAGTATTTAGAGAATATTTAAATTAGTCTGGATGTTTGTGTATGTGTGTTGGTGTTTTGTATATGTGTTGCATAGCTGGATTTTAGTTTTAAGTTTTTTTATGTCATTGATGAGTGACCTCGTTAATACAAGATATAAAGATTTTATTTGTAATAAAGAATTTAAATATTCTCCACATATGCAATATTTGTGTTGTTCATCTTAATGGTTTTTTTTAATTACTACTTTTGGTACCACTTGGAAAAAACCACAACCTACTTATAGAGTAATTAGTGTTTTTTCCAAGTGATAGCCAAAGTAGTATTCTCCACATACTAAACCATAGCAAAAAACTAACAACTACAGAAACATTTAAAATATTCAAACATCACACAATACAAAAACAACGTATCTTAAACGATCACACACACACACACACACACTTGGAGTGAACAACAAACACCATTTTCCATTACATATTGCACAGCCTGCCTATTCCACTTCCCTCTACACCCATAAATCATATACCTACAACCTTGAGTGGCCATTCATATAGTGGGTTAGCTTCGTCAATGAAACGACTGTTTCAAAATGCATCACCAAGTAAGTTAGTTTTAATTTAGTGAATCAAATATTGGCTTATGATATTTAAATTAATAAAAGTCTATTTTCAGCTTGATTATAGTAATGATCATTGGCCACATGTCAGAGAGCTATATTATTCAATAATTCATGTTTATATAGCTCTGGATATAATCCATATAAGATGATATCCATATAATTCTGCAGATGAAACTGATTAAACTGATGAGACTGATGTCATGATACATCTAAGTATCACAAGTGCATGGTCGGATAAGGAAGGGAGCCTTACTTTCTATCAAGACGATAGTGAGGTGAGGTGTTGTTACACTACAGTGGAGTAAGAGGGAACAATTGATTAAAAGTAAGACTAAGAAGATTCCCCCGCTAGTAGAAAGTGATGACAGTCATTATTAGGACACTGGCAAGTTGCATGACGACCATAGAACTCGATTGAAAGATCAAGAAACAACTGGCTGTTACTAAAATGATATTCTTCTAATATTAGAAAGGTAGACATCAAGAAAATAGTGAAGTTATGCTGGAAGATATAATATAACTTTATTTAATATTATCATTATTGAAGGATTAAACTATGAAAGTATTGTAAAATTTATAAATATTATAAAATATCATTATATTTTTGTTCTAGACAATAATAACGTAAAAAGCAATGGTATTGGCACTTTAAGTTCAAGTTATTCATCAAACAATTTGATTTCATCTCTAAGCTCAATGGTTAGCCCACTTCCGGGTCAGGCTTTTCTGAATAGTACTTGGGGAGCAGGCCAAAGTCCCTGGCTGAGTAAGTACTTCAATTTTTTAAGTTCATTACCCATCAAATAACATGATTTCACTTTAAACTAAATAGTCAATCAGAAAATGTTCTGTAATCTTTTACTACTAAATGTACCTCGCTTAGTTTTGGTATGAGAAAAATAAACATAACCAAATCATGTTGGGAAGATGCAACTGATTGTACGTTTTTCAAGCAATCATTCTTAATAACTAAATTTAATTGATGAGCGTAACAGTGTATATAATTACCATTTAATTTTGGAGATTTAGATTTTAATAAAGTTTGAACATCTCCATGAACTTATCTCCATGCCACTTTTTGCAGCTGTATCATATATGTGTATGGTTTTCTTATATGGGAAAAGTTTCTGATTGAGTTTAAAAAGGTCTAAAACAGCTTTTATAATTTTAGAAAGTTTGGTTTACTGTGTAATTGTGGACTTCTACAAAGGCAACAAATCTTTCCCCTGTTTTACAATCTTTAATAAAATATAAAATAATTATGAATTCGCCCGCTCAGAATATATCAGTTGTTTTATCAGCTTTAACGGAAACAATATATATATATATATATATATTAATTACAACTTTAAACAAATGTGTGGTAGTATTTATTAAATAAATAAAATCTTTTAACTCAAATAAACTTTTTTAATCAGTTACATTCTGATATACATTTTGGTTGTAAGACAACCATCATCAGAGGGACGAGATAGTATCAGAGAAATCATTAATATCACAGGGAGGAGGAATTCACAGTAAGAGAATCCCCTGATGCTCATTGTGTGGCTAAGAGGTTTCATTTATTTAACAAAATGTGTAAAATATAAAATGTGTATTTGAAGGTTAAATAACTCGTTAGATCAACAGATCCCAAATATTTTGGTACCATGCCCATCCTCTTTAAATGAAAGCCACCCACGCCCCCTCCACTTTACACTATAAATAAAAAGTATGGGCACATGAAAAAGAAACAAATTTATATATATTGAAAAGAATTTGTTTCATTATGCAGACCTTCACAAGAAACGTGATATAACATTCCAAGTTCTAATTTGCAAGGTAAATTTTAACTGATAAGAGAAAAATCTGTTAGTGAGATGGATGAGCTTGCATTTTTTTTAACTGGCATGCCTATTTGAGGTTGTATTATATATTTGAGGAAAACTTATATTTCTATTATAAATGCGTACATTTAATTTAAATTTTCTAAACATCATGGTCAATAAAATTACCTACGTACAAAAGAAATCTGAGGAGTAAATTTTGTTTTAAATTTTAATAAATTGTGTACTTTAATTTTAACTAAATGGGAATTTATCTTATTATTTTTCAACTGGCCTCCCAGGCTCCCTGGCTTGCCTTACGCCCCCCAAGGGAGGCACCTCCCCTTTTGGGAACCTATGCGTTAGATGATGGTAGATGATAATAGACGCTTTTTAGGTCTTTTCACAATACATATACTAAATCTATATAAAATGGAGTATTCATCAATTGTAGGGTTAAAGTTTAGTTGAGTAAGTCAGTTAGTTTTTTATTGAGGGATTACAATAATCTTTCAATAAAAGTATTTTGTAAAAAACACAGAATTGGTGTCCACAAAATCATTAGTAAATGATTATAAAAATAAATCAGATAAATGATAAATATATGAATTTACAACATTTGATACAAAATTTACAATATGTTTTAGAAATAAATTATACCTCTAGCATTCATTGAAATAATATCTTTAATAATAAGAGTCATGTTATAGAGTATGTGTTTGTGTGTGCTAAGCAGACTTTAAGTATTTTTATCAAAGGAGTACAAATATTTATTTTTGGCCATAACAATTTTTAACACTAAATAACTCAATTCAGACTAAAACAACCAATTGAGTGTTTAAAAAAATATTCACTATGAGTCTGGAGATTGCAATGGAGTTATGTTTGCTTATGAATCAGAATTTCTGTCATTAGACCCAAAGTTTATAACTAATTTTTCCATTCTTGAATTTTGTAGTCCATTACATTCGGTGAATCTTTATTAATCACTTAAACAGTAGTTTATGACTATCCGAACTTTAAATTTTGTAAATTTGTTAAAACTTACTGAGACAGAACGCTTTCAATCTCTATGTGGCGATCTTCATCAGTGTCTTCTGATGAAGGCACTGATGAAGATTACCACATAGCGATTGAAAATGTTCTCTCTCAGTACGTTTTAACAAATTTACAAAACTTAAAGTTCGGATAGTCATAAACTGTTGTTCAAGTGATTAATTAATTTTTCCAATTACTAAGTGGGATGTTTGAACAATAAAACTAAAAAATTCATAACTCCCTTTACACTAAGCTGTTAATTTAATTTTAAACAAGGTTTTTAGATGTTTTACAAAAAATATATATTTAAAATTTGTTTACACTTTTAAAATGTTTTAAATTTGCCTAATGTTTTTAAAAGTGTAAGTGATTACTAGTAGCTCACGCGAAGATGGAATCAACAAATGTTAAAATTTGTTTTTAAATATTTTTTATTTGAACGTTATACATAGTTTATGACTGCTATATTATTATTATAACTACAATTTGTTATTAGTATTACATTTTAATTTTTTTTAACCTGTTTTATTAATGGATTCTATGCACCATGATTTTTTTTAAATTTTTTTTAGGACTTTAACGACAAAATTGTAGAATTTTTTAAACATTGACTTTAGTTGTTATAGAACGTCTTAATAAAAAACTCCTTTCAAAATTATGATAAGCTCCTTATGAAAAAACTCCTTTCCTTATTCCTCTAAGCTGATAATACCATTGTGTAATTACATACATTTTGTTCAGATAAGTTTGCTAAAAGTAATACTGTATATTCATAAAGAATTTTAACTTCATAAACCAAAGAAACATTGTTTTTGACAACATTGATAGTGCCAAAGAATCAAGTGGTAGTATAAAATAGCTCGATTATTCTGCATAGACCATATTTTTACAATATTCCATAGGGTAAACAAAATTTTAAAGTTTTCTATTTACTCTGCAGCTGAGATTATAGACATATAGTTGTTGAATCCAGCTTAGTCATTTTTTTAACACCTTATATATACTTTATATATGAGGTATAGAAGTGCATTTCCTTAAGGGCTTATATTTTCCAATTAATTATGAGTCCTAAATTATATTTAGTCGATCAGTATTGAATTATGTTATACTAAGTTAACTTTCTTCTTGTAATTTTTAAATATTGAAATCTTGTTGCAGTTCATGACGAGCTGGTTGTTAATTACTTATTACACTTTGATATTACTTGAGACCAGACTTTTTGTTAACTAAAGGTTGTTAAATTATTTTTAAAACAATTTAAACTTTTATTAATCTTTTGTATTTTTAATCAGAAAAGATTAGAAAAGAGATATAATTTTTTAATCTATCTTGTTTGGACTTGTTAATTTATTTTCAAGCCACAATGTTCCTAGTAAATGAAGTGTGTGGTTTTGTCATTTAGTAAATAATAAATAACTGCACACTATCTCACAAAACAATATACTTTAATGATTGACTGTTGGTAGTTGCTGTTTAGAATTTGTAGTAGTGTTACTGATGATGATGACATAAGTCATTGAAACACGTGTGACAATGTGAGTTTGTCTGCAGTTATTATTTATGACTTTAACTCATAAACCAGCTCATTTATTACTTATTGTTATGTAATATAGATTGTATTATCTTTTTCAGACTACAACGGGCTGGTTACAATTTTTGAATAAAACAACAAAGAAACAATTTCAAGTATCTGATACATAAAGATAAATTGTTTTATTATTTCTAACTTTCATTTTGATTTTTAATGAAATTTTTAATCTTTAATTTCTCCTTCTATAATAATAATTTATTTTTGTTTGTTTTAGATAATGGAAATAGCTTATCTCCAGAAATGGCTAGAAGACCGGTAAAGTTGGAGGCATTACCTATAGACCGCAAGTCTAACAGAATAAAAACTGGTCTTAATACTTTAGATGTTATTTGATAAAACAAACACTTCCTGTATGCTATATATGTATTAACACATTGACTGTGGCAGTCTAGAGTCACAATCGCCCTCGGTGGCCTGTGGTTGCTGAACAATTTATTCAAGCGAAGTTTATCAAGACACAAAACTCTTTTTCTTAGTAGAGCTGCTAATATCATAGTATAAATTTCCAGCAAAAAAGTCCCCTTTGTTATGAAGCTCATCTCTAAAAATTGTTTCTGTAAGTGACAAATATTGTCTTCAGCAAAACCAACTGCTCTTTATTGGTTTTTATTAAAGTATAACTATCATTGTAAAATTATGTTTTATATTTACTAAGTTACTTTTGTATTAAAAATTCTTAAAACTAGGTATTTATAATCACTTATAACATGAGTATTGTTTAAGTTTCCCCCCGTTTCATCTGACAAACTATTAAATTATTCAGAACTCTACTTTTCAGTCATAAAACTATATTTAGTACCAATTACCATCAACTGATAGGTCAATAACCTTTTTAGTTTTAAAAAAATACACTGTTTATAGTACCTCCTTATATTCTGACCCACATTGAATGTGTTTTAGGTATTACATTTTCAAAATAAAAAGTGAAAGGTGTTTTAAAGTAATAGATGTTGAAATTTTAAAATAATTTTATAAAGATTACAATTATTTTTTATGAAAATATTAATCAGTAATAAATAAATAGGTTTAATAGTTCATGTGCAACTGTTTTTTTTTAATTAACCTAAATGAAAAAGGTAAAATTAAATTGTAAAAGAATATCAAGTAATTTCGAGACTTCATCTTATACAATCACCACAAGTTAAGTGCTATTCCTTCATTATAAGCTTAGTTGAAAGCATTTTTTTTTAAATGAAGTAACAACAGTTGACAGTCACGGCATGGAAGAGCCTTCTGTTCTCACCCACAGTCAATGTGTTTTACACAATAGTTTTAATAAAATATGATGTTATAAACTGATGACTAAAATTTGATTAACCTTCAAGAGGACGCATAGGGTTTAAAATGGAGAGGGCGCTTGTGAAGGTTTATTCTGCATAAATACCTTTTAAAATTTGATCGGTTTACGATTTTATATTTGGGTGACTTCACAATTAAATACTATATAAATATATTGTAAATAATTTTAGACATCATTATTGTACATTTTTAATTTTCTAAACGTCATATTTCTAAAAATATTTCGAATTATTAAAACGTGTAAGCAATGTATACTAGACCACTGTTTTCATTACAGTGGAGGTGTTTTGGGGTTATTTATCTGTAATGAAATAATTCAACGTGTAGACGTATAAAATATATTATTGTGATAATAGGCCCTACAAATAAGAATATGAAATTAATTATAATATTTAGTAAAAACAAGGAATATTTTTATTAAAATATATAACCCTAAAAATTAGTGAATGAAAAAAAATACTGGCGTTATAATACAACAGGTTCTAGCAGAATCTTACAGTTTTTGTTGAAACACCAATTCATAATTATTCATTTCTAAGCTTACTAGTCACCACTAGTGTAGCGTGAACATGACCTACTCTCATGAGAATTATGTTTCTCTTTGCTGTTCTCCCTTGCCTTGCTGGTTTAGTATACCACAGCATTTTTCGTTTTTTACTAAAAAGAGCTCTTCTATTGCAAAACTACACGGTAACAGTTTCCTGGTGAATGTTTAGCTGGATTTTCTCTATAACATCAAAATCTGACAACATTTCAACAAATTATTAATTTTTTGTCTTTTCAGATTGACCTATTATGTCTTCATTTGTTTCGTTTACAATTTCATTGACTTCTTTGTCAGGTTCATCATCTTGTCATATTCGTTTTCATCAGAATCATCAAAGAGGTCTAACAAAAATTCCGGTAGAAAGCATTTATTGATTTTCTTTTTCGACCCCAAATAGCATTTTACGAATTCTTTCTTCTTCAAATGGAACAACAGTAAAATGTAAAACTTAGATACTAAAAAGACATACAACACTAATATAATAATAACAGCAAAAACAGTAATAATTTAACCCCACAAATAACTTTAACTCAACACAAATAATTTATTTAAAAGGACGCTTGCAGACGAAACCTACGCAATTTGACTGCGATTGACAAAGATTAAATTCACACTAATGCTACTTGGAAAAAATTAACAAAAATAGGTTGGGCCGTTTCCTAGAATGCAGATCGAGGAGTAACGAGCTGGAAATAAATATCGACAACTGAAAAGACGTTTTCTTAACAAATAATGACACGTGTGGAGAAAAACTCTGCATGCGCCCTCTCGAGGGTTAAAGTATGTTCAATTAAATTTTATTCCATTTGTATGATAAATATATTGTAAAAAGTGTAAATTTATTACAGAAATTATATAAATAACATGTTTTATCATACAGTTTGTAAATAATAAATATTATTTTTTGTTTTGAAATAAATGTGTAAATAACATTATCAAGATGTATTTCCTTTTTTATTTTAAAAGTAAAAACGTACTAATATATGCACTATAATACAGCTAACTACATGACAAATCATTCAGCTCTATATCGAGTGGTAAGAGAAGCTGTATTTCAACACATTCACCACAAACAGTAACCTTAGTAACAACCCTGATAACAAACAAGAATTAAAATGTATATGTCTGTTACTAAAGTTATGGTAAGATTGGTTATTACTTTGGAGCAAACTTGTTAAATGCTTTGCTATCCAAGTTCTCCCTGTTATAAAATTTTATCTTGTTTTGTTTATTACATCTAAGTTGACTATATGATCAACTTTAGGGAATAATGAATCCTCTGCAAAAGACTATGAAATTATGACCCCAAATGCTTAAAGCAATTCAATCCATGTGTTCATATATCTACAACTTTATCTTATAAGTCGAGGAAATTATTGAAGTTAACAACAAATTACGTACCATATTCGCAGTTAATGAACACTTCAATTAAATATAAATTGTTTTTTTCACATTTGATAATGTAAACAAAAAATGTCTCTGTGTGTGTGTGTGTGTGTGTGTGTGCGTGTGTGTGTGTGTGTGTGTGTGTATGTATGTGTGTATATATACTATAAACACTTTTCTTCCTCACATTCCACCTTGTGGAACTTCCAAAGCTCTATGATAAGTGTATCTCAATTTGTTTAACACTTTTACCATATCATTAATATACAGTTATTTACAGTATCACACACCCAATCAGAGTGGAGAGGAATACACACTTTCTGTTTTGAAAAGATTCATGTTTCATGCAGAAAACTTTAGTGTTTTAAAGTTTGGAACTTTTTTTCTCATTTTCTATTTTTGTATCGTAAACTAAAATAGTATTTTTTTTTAATGTTGTATTGTTCACATGAATATAAACAATATTATAAATGTAGTTAGAGCTGAAAAATAATTTGAATCAGAAAAACTGTAGTAGTAAATAACAGTTTTCAATTCTGGAAATTTTTAAAATATTTTAATTTTATATTTTTAAAATATTTATTATATTTTTTAAAAATAGTATCATAAAATTACTAAATAGATTTAGTTTTTGTATTATAAGTTGGAGTTTAGCTTGTAAGATTAAATATATAGAAATCCTGTCTTGTAATTTAATCACTAATTAGAGCAACATGGTTGCCGAAAAAAAGTTATGATCAATAAAATTTGTGTTCTGAAAAGGGTATTTACAAATTTACATTTCTTATAGATTTGTTTTTGTTTTGTATCAATTTATCAATTGTTTTGAGCAAATTAAAACACAATTTGCGATTGAATTTTAAAAAATTCCAAAGTCATCAATCTGGTTGTGAAAGGATTACCTTGAAATGAAACAGACGATGAAAGTATTTACACAACTAATACAAAACATTTGATAAAAGATGGCTAAAGGACATCGTGAAGTTCTAAAACTAGAAGAATAAATAGCACCTTTCATATTAGGTCAGTCAACGGCTGCCATTTTTATAGCAACACATTATTTCTAGATGGTTTTCACCAGCTTCAATGCTGAGGCGCAGACTTTCGATGGATAAAATAGTACAACAGGTTTATTTTATTAAGGCACTACAGACAGTAGAATGGTAATTCTTGCAGAGCCATAAAGAATTGACCCAACACATCTGTCTGGATATGATAAAAACTCAGGTGGAATTTCATAAACATACAGTATTAATTATTTTTACAATCTTTGGAGCCTTAACTATCTTTTTGTATAAAAACTTATTTTTGTTTATTATTAGATAAAGTTATTTAAAATATTTATCTAAATGCCTGAAATCCTACTAGCAGACCTTTACTTTCTGAAACGTGGTTACACGCGTAGGCGAGAATTCCTTGTCAATTCGAGTTCGATATGGAGTTTTATAAAATACTCTCTAAATTAATAAAGTCCTTCTAAATTAAAACATTGTTCTTCTAAATCCCGTCTGTGTTCAAAAATAAAACTAATAATTTATATAACAAGATCTATACATAACTAAGTCAAAGAATAATGTTCTTAACATAAAAGAGTTTCATAGTTACACGCATAGGCTGGGATTCTCTGCCAAAACCACTTTAAACTGTCTTTGTGGGCTGTTTATCATCTCAAGATCAACTGAATCAGTTTTTTCTGGTGCTTGGTAGGTACAGGGAAGATGCGCTCGAGTATCACTCAAATATACCCGCACGTTTAGCAATAATACAAAATTAGGTAAAAAAGTATAAGGGTTTTCTAAATGAATACAAGAGTACCACTGTTTACATTTGAACTTAATAAACTATGACTCGCTGGACTTATTAAGTAAATTTATTATAAAAAGATATTCGTTCATTGATGTGAACAAAAATTCCATAAGTTCACGTACTTTTTATCGGATATATTTTTATAATATTAAACACTATTTATTGTTAAAACAAATTTGGTTCTTGCACTCAAGGGAGTCCTGACAGAAGTGATAACAAAACAGAGCTAATACTGATCAAACCACAGAGCTCTTAATATCAATAGAGATGTCACAACAAAAGGCCCAGTGAAGCAGGCTTCCTCAGCCAAGATGGAACCCCCTCCACTTTCCGACCCAGTATCCTAGAGTCCCGAGTGTCAGTCAAGCTCTGTTCACGTTTTTTCGATGTTCAATGCGTGTTGTTGTACTGTACGTGTTTGAAAGAATGTGTACAATGTAGTTGTAGCGTATTTTATAATTATTGTATTATTTCATTTGTGATTTGGTTCGACGCAGACTAAAACCTGTTCTGGTATACTAAAAACATGCCAAGGACTTGCTCGGCACTTGGTTGTAGAAGCAGTCGTTATAAGGTCGGAAATACTTTTCACAGGTAAGATTATTATTTATCCTTAGCTCTCAGATAACCTTAAGTAAATTTTGTTGTCAATTATATACTTAACCATAGCATTACTATTTAAAATAATAAATATCACCGCTTTAAAAAAAATTGATGCAGCTAAATAAAAGAACGTAACAATACAAAAAGATGTATTTAATTTTTTTTAATATGTCAGAATAAATGCATCAACTCCTCATTGGAGAAGCTTAAATGAAGAAGACCAAAAAACAATCCAGGCGCAGTATGCGAAAAATGAAGTACTGGAAGCACACCATGATTTGGCATGAAACATAATTGAGTATATAGCTGGTTATATTTTCAGATCAATCAGGGGTATTATAATATGTGAAAACTGCAGAACTGCTTTCTACAAACAAACCTAAACTTAAGAGTTTAATTGAATGTAAGAATAGAGGAGGATTTTTCCAGCCTTAAACAAGGCGTCCAACAAATATGTAGCTTTTGTGAAAGTGTATTAAAACATATTAACAACTAGCCACTTGAAATTCGAAAAATTGGTTGTAAATAAAATGGCGTCAAGAGTGTTGTTAATGTTTTGGCAAAGACATTTTTTCAAGTGCTCATTTTGTAAACCAAGGTTTAGAGCACAATCACTATGTGCTGTTGATAAAAGTAATATGTTTTAAATATTTCAACATTAGACTTAAACACTAAGCAAAATTATTTAATGAGAAAATGCACGGCACAAAACAAAAAATAGTTTGTGCAATACCGTGTTGTTTTTAGGACAATAAGAAACAACAGTGTACTTAGTAAGTTGTATTACTTCTTATAGTAAGTTACTACAAACAAACGGTACCAGGTAGCTGACACAAACTCTCTCACATTAATACAAAACATAAAATGTTATATTTTTAATATTAATAGAGAACCTTCAAATTATCTAGTTAAATACATTTTAATTTGTATGTAAAAAGGTAATCATTTACATGAGTTAAAATTATTTCAATGAAGAAAGTATACATGAACAAAAGCAACGATCTACGTACTAGGATAGGTCTGCAGTAATCGGCGAAAATGTGACGAGCAGCGTTTAAAAACTTTTCACTTTACCCCTTCACTAGCAGCAAACCAAAGGTCTACAAACACGAAATAAAAATAATAATAAAATCTAACTAATTATCTGAAACTTGTATGCTTACAAAATGTTTCTAACCAACAAACACGAAAAATTGTAGCTTACTAACTTTTTTATGTTTCTTAAAGTGCAACTCTTAATAGATCTAATTTTTTTAACGTTCTTTTAAATAAAATATTACTTTTATGGTTTACATTAAATTTGTTAATTCCATCTTCACGTGAGCTAATAGTTTTCACTAAATATTTACAAGTGTTTATGGTTTAATATTCTGAATGAGGGAATCATGCTCCTTATTCCTACTAAGTTTAAAAATTTAATTCTCACTCTAAATGCTTTAAACCTTAATTTAAGTGAAAGTGTTTAATAAATTGTGCGCGTTGCACGGCACTGTATTAAAGATATTTTCCCCAACCAAGATGGCGGGTTCGGCTTCCCATCTCCCTATATCTATTTCGCTATACGACTACTCTATTTGTATTAAGTGCTCTGTGATCAAAGCTGTTTAATAGTAATCTATGTGAAAACGACTATTCTACAATATGACCTAGAACACAAAATCAGTTGTATCATGAAACCATATAATTCTCCTTCGAGGTAGTACATAACGTAACCTGACGGAAATTTATCCTATGTGGTATGCGTTTCAGAACTACACGCAAAGCTGACGCGAAAGCTAAGATTGAATTTCATGCTTTGTTAAAAGCTAGCAAAGAAGCAATCACTTTAATAATATTGATTAGGGGTAAAAAGTATTGTTCATTTTCTTTATTTTATTTCCCACTTATCATGTAGCCTATATTTATATATGTACTGATGATTTTGACATTTGTTTATAATTCGTTACGGTAAAACTAAATATTATTGAACATTTGAAAATTTGCTGATTACCTACTACTAGCTCGAACTGGGTTTACCTTGTCTCGTTAGAACAAGATCTTGATTATGAATAATCTATAAAAGCCGGTTTTCAGTAAATAATAGCTTGACTGCCCAAAACAACCAACTTCGATCTGTCATTCAAACGAACTAGTACGTCTTTCATAATCTGCAATCACAACAGCTGTTTTAGCAGGAATAGCAAAAAAGAACAGTTCCCTAGAAAGAACTGAAACATATTTATCCACTGAGAGCCGGGACAATCTCCCTATTTTTAACTAACCTAACTTTTAAGAATTTTTAAAGGTTGAAGACGGTTTTATGAATATTAAATCCAATTTATATATTATAATAAAATTATATTTATAAGCAATATTTAGTATGGCTGTCAATTTCAAATCTGAGGAAGAAGTAAAGGAGTTTATTACGAATTTAGGAATAGAGTATAGGTTTGGTTGCTATAAAGAAAAAAAGCCAGAAGGTAAGTGTTTCTTAATACAAAGGTTTTAAATTATGTATGGATACATGGTGTTATTACAGTGAATTTTTTTAAAGTATAAAAAAATATTTTTACATTTATAGTATAGTATTTTTAAATCCTCATACATACAAATCCAACATCCATGAAGCTTTATATAATGTCTTCATAAAACAACGAATTACTATTTTGTACTATATTTTAATACGTGTATAACAATTTAGACGTAACGATACGGACAGATTAATACCTTACAAAGACTGCATGTACTTTGATTTGTTCGTCTCCACTGCATTTACAATTACTACGTTAACATCCTTATAAATACTTCTAAAGAAGAAACTGTTGATTCAAGTTGCAGAAAATTTTTTAAACTGCTTAAAATTTATCAATTGTAAACAATCTTAATGTACAAACGAAAAAGAGACATAAGATACACAATTTAAACAAGTTCCCATTACTAAATACATACAAAGTATTAAGTTAGAATGAATTTGATAATATAAAAGTAATAACTTGACAATAACACCCAAATCGTAAAATGGATAACATCACATTTTTCAGTAGTAATGTTCAATAACACCCAGAACACTATTATCATCTTAATACTAGCACATTTCATTTCTTGAGAAACTAGAGAAACACAGATTCTCGTCTTTTTTAGTTGAAAAGTTGTGTGACATATGTCGTCTAATTGGACAGCATCTTGCGGGTCACATGACTATGGTTTTCCAGTAAGATTCTCGCTTTTTTAACGAGAATAAAAAATTGTGTGCAATCAAAGCGTTAGTGACCACCTAGGTCAGGTTAGGTTAATTTATTTTATGTTTGCCGAAAAAAATAATTTCAGATTTGTGTTCAGCATGGTCAAAAATATAAGGAATATAAAAATTTATAGTGGTAGTCGCTGATAATAGTAATTACCTCTAATTTAAACCATAAATTTGTCATTTAAAGTTTCACAAAGAAAATGTAGAGTGACAAAGCTTTACGTTCCTGTTGCAGTAGAACAGGAAACGTCTTATTTATAATAAACTGGAGTTTATTTATAATAAATAAATGCAGTAGACATTCTGTTTACAAACGCTACATTTTATGTGCAGGAAGTTTTTGCTTTACTTTATTTATAACCAAATCCAACTATTTTTTTTATGTAGGTTAATATAATGTGTAACAGAAAGTGGTTTTATATATAGAATTATATCTTACCGTATTATGTTTGTAAAGTGAGATTTTATTAAAAACACCATATTTCTTATGAATTCTTTAACATTATTTATGTTTTGTGGCAACTAATATCAACTGGTTCTTGTTTATAACATATTCTAAAGTTGTTATATTTTCTAAAAAACCCTTGAGTTTATAAAGTACTGGTTTGGAGGTAGATACTTAGTTACTTTCCTAATCAATATATTTAGTTGTTCTTGTAGCAAGTTTATTTTGGAATGTATGGTTTATATCTCTAAATGGACATATAAACACATTTTTAACTATCCTAATATTTAATTTATTATTACAACAACTAACCTTGAGCCATCCCGTGTTGTTTATTGCAATTTAAATCAATACACTTATAAATGCAAACTGTACCATCTAGGATATATTTATATTAATTTTAAAAATACTTAACTAGCAAGTAAGCAATTACGTATTCACTTAGTTAAGTATTTTTAAAATTAGTTTAATCAGTGAATTCAAGATGAATACATCAAGCAACTTCATATATTTATAGTTTGTAACCAGTATAATTATTTTAAGCGAATAACAAACTGTAGATGTTCTTAATAATCTGTTAAGATTTTTTTCTAAAACATGAGAAGATATTTTGATTTCATTTGCACTTGAGGTATACATTCTTCCTGTTGTTGTTGATGAATCCACTTTTTGCAGTAGAGTGAATCCTGGCACTGCTAGTATATTCCTTGGTTCTGGATAGAAGAAAAAACAAGCTGGACCTTTAGGATCTAAAACGTTGGTTCCATACATTTTTCTTTCAAAGCCACAAAGAGTTATTGTATGCCACTGTCACAAAACCAGACATGATATTCTCTAGTCAGTTGATACACTGATGTAACACATTTAAGGGGTTCACCTTGACTTAACCCTAGATCACTTATACCTCATCAAAATGATGAAGCTCCATTTAAAAAATTGCTATATCTATCAAATGAGCTTTTCGTTCATATCCATCTTCCTTGTACTTTCATACCTATAGCAGGCGATGTCAGATACACAGTTTTGTCACTAAAGTTTGCATGCGCCTTAGTGAAACAGACCTTGTGTCGTCATTTTGAAGATACATAAGGGATTGTGTAACTTTTTTTAATGTTTGTGTTCTCTTTACATATTTTAATAAAAATTCTTTAATTTTATTAAGAACTTGTACTAAAGCTCTGTTACATTCTGTGTTTTTTTTTTTGTAAATAAAATGTGTTTAACATTATTTTAAAAACACTTTTTTAAACACTTGTGTTTCATTATTCCATTATAACGTAATCATCGTAAATATTATAATTTTTGTTTCTAATAGGATTTGTAGATACTATAAAATTGTTTTCCGAATGTTGAAGAAGTATGTGATATCAAGATGTTTAATGCATTAATTAAAAAAAACACTATTTTGACAAATAAAAAATAAATAAATAGGAGTAGTCAAATTGACGATACATAAGTAATCGTGTGACAAAATTTAGGCATAAGTCATCTAGGGTTAAATAATATGTTTTTAACAATAATTTGGCTTTGCGACACTGTTAGAAATGAATAAAACTTTTATATTCCTATAATTGCTTTGGAGTCTTTAAGCTAAGAGAGTAAAAACTTTTGTTGTTCTAACAAACTTGTTTTTTTAGATGTTGAATTATTTTGGAATTTTTGAAGTGTTCAGCAATAGGAGTTTCTTCTTGGTTTGAGACTGATAGTAAACTCTTTTCTAAGCTTAACTTTATTTTGTCAAGTTTTTTTTAGTTACATAGCCACATTAACCTTTTTCCTCCTAAATGGTGATTCACCTATAAGTTCAAATGACTACTTTAAATATTCTATGTATGATTGAGGATCTGTAAAAGAGTCATCTAGACTCTGACTACTACATGATAAAACCTCTTCATCAGCTTTGTATATTACATCTTTTTTTTCATTTATCACAATTTTCATGCCACTTCTTATTTCGAAATCTTAAGAGCACATCCCATCTATAACATTTCTTCATGTCTTTGTACTTTTTTGATGATTTTGTTCATTAAATGAGTTGCAACATCTAGTAGAAATAACAGTGCAGTTCTTTTGAGACTTCATTTTTTACTAAAAATTATTTTCTTCAATCAAATAAAATAATATGTACAAGTAGCCTAATTTACTTACTGACCAATTCCATAAAAATTAAGAAGCACATTCAATATCACATTTGATTCATTTCAAATGAAATAAATTCTGAGCTTAGAAAATTAATTTAATATATATACTGTATACTGAGTATTGTTACAAAATTTAATAAACACTATATACACTACTCTTCATAAGTAAACACTATAAAAGTAGACACTGCAGTAAATAAAAGGAGAATTACTAAAATTATGAAGTGTATAAGTAATGACAGAATATTAGCAGGTCTGAACTCTTTAAAGACGATCATAATTGAAAAGATAGTTAGCTGGCTGGGGGGTATGGTTGGCTTGTTGCAAGTTGCTACATGAGAACACAGTTGATGGTTTCATGTCAGTGCTTGCTCTTCAGATTCCAACCTGTCTGAGATTTAGATGAATATACTTTTGAAGTATATTTACAGTATTGGAAAATATTTATTAATGAAAAAACATGGCCCTTGCAATGATGATTTAATGCTTTGTAAAAGTATTTTCTTTGTACTATATACTATGTAAAATCTTTGCAGTTAAAATGTAGACTAGTCAAGGATATTTTTAATTGAATCTAAATTATTTATTACTAGCTTACCTGTTGTTTGTTGTTGTGGTGACAGAAAAAAAGTACAACTATATGCATATAACTTTAACATAACTTGTTATGAAAATAATTAATTTAAATTATATCATTTTTATGAAAATGAATTATTTACACTGATCAAATATATGAAAATGTTTTTTAAATCTATTTATTTATTCAAGTGCTTTTGGATAATTAGTCTACATCTCCCAATATGATCCTTACTCACTATATTCTTAACAAAAACCTGTATTAATGAATTCTATATTGCACTTGTATTACTGAAAAACAACTATAATACAATGCCAACTGCCCATTGTATATAAGATCATTTGGCATCTTAGATTACTAAATATCAATAAGTATTTCTAGAATTTAAGCTTGAAGCTAATAAAATAATTTATGTTATTCTCAAAACAATTTAGACAAATCTAGATTTATTACATTCAAATAATAAATTAAAACGAAAAATAGAAACCTTATTTTGTAATAAATTCATTTGCTAAGGTATCATGTCTATCACGTAACTTTTACCCCAGATATAATTCATTTTTAATTTCTGGCCATTGAGAGTTGCAAGTAAAAGTTATAAATAAATCTGGTCGCCCATCTTTGCGGATTGTATGTCATGGCATCTTGAGTTTTTTCATGCATATATATCCATGGGAACTAATGAAAGACTATGATAGAATAACATGTTGGCCTATATTGGCTGCCTGAATGTTGGTATCTTGATTGATTGTATCTCTTAGATGTATATATTCATCAGCACTTAGCTTTTTTTTATTATGTCTTAAAATTTATCCGTTCAGTAATCATTTTAGCTCATATCAACAGCATTCTGATTAAATCATTTAAAAAAATGCAAATAGTTTATATTTATTCTGGTTATACATCTATAAGCCTAAAACTGCATGCAAGAAACATTTTTATTAGGATGTGACTGTTGTCTTGTAACATACTACTCATCTTCTCCTGTATGAAACATAAAAGGGTATTGAAGACAATCATACGACGATGAATTTCTGAAACTCGCTTATTTTGTCATCTCGTCCATGTAAAATATTATCTCTAGGGCCTTTGTTTTTATTTGCCAGTAGCACAGGAACTTCATTAACAATTAGATCACTATAACGGGTTCTATGTTCTCATTAGTATTACTCATATTTTCCAAATTATATTTAAAATTTTTATTAAGATTATTATTGTTTTGCAAGACACTTTGTAAAATTTCAATCAATTCTTTATTTAAATTAGGAACAGTATTTGAGCGGAGTAATAATTGATTAGCATAAAAAATAAAGTATAGTCTTTTTGTAAAAAATTATTATAATTATCATGCTGAGGAAGTAAACTTCCTTTACTGTGGTAGACTTGGCCTTGAATTTTAAATATTAGCATACAATTATCTTCTACAACTTGTTTAGCACCAAAAGAGGTCATTTGTAATAATGTATGTATTGTATTTTCTAGCATTATGAAGGAAATATTTTGTTAAGGGATGCAATTCTACAATTAATTTTGTAAAGGTTCAGGTTAAGCTGTGACAAAAAAATTTTACCTCCTGCCCTGCACATGCCAGGTCCTTCATCTTTTCATTTTTTGGCATTGCAATGATTGCAAATTTTATTCATTGAGTTGATTTTTACATGTATTGAATTGATATATTCTAAATGAGCTTGATATTCAAATGCAGTAGCATGCCTATTATGCATAGAACGAATATTCTGATTCTCAAGCCTTTGTAAACGTTCAACTGACGATTCACGATGTCTTTGAAAAGCAGTCTATAACTATCACATTTCTCTTACTGGACTTATTTTATGTCCTCGACTATTTTCAATATTTGATCTTACTTGCGAGCGGCGAGATTCACATTCCTCATAGGTTTTATTTCGTCAAACCATTGGCTTAGGTCTAGCAGCCGACATTTTTTAAAACAAATGAGATTTTAGCATTTTAAAAACAAAATATTTTGTCAAAATATTTCTAAACGCTTAAGTACACTCATTGACATACAAATGTAAAAACGTGTATTGATCACAAAAACAAATGAATAATCGTTCATCAAATCTTAGCTACTTGAGATTTTTCTACACAAAATGGTAAGATTTTGTTATGGCAACAGAAAACCCTGTTGTCACGTATCGGCCTCTGCGTGAAGCTATGCATGTGTCATAGAGCAGGCTGCAGAATGCCACTCTTACTCAAAGTAGTCCCTACTACGCAATAGCAATTAGTCCCATGTTTTTTTTTATCACAATCCATTTTAAAAAAAATTGTACTATATATAGCATATGACATTCCACGTGTAATAAAAAATCTTCATTCAAAATTTCAAATCAAACGGTCAAGTAGTTTTTGAGATTTTTGCTGTAAGGTTAATATAAAATTTTAATTTAGCCTTTCTTATGCTTTAATTTTAGTAATCTGGGCATAATCTGTCAGAATATTTACAATATTTTAAATAATAAACCCAATAACCACAAAATAACTCATAACCTCGACATTTTTTTTGCTATATATGTTACGTTTTAAATTAAGAGTATTTACAGTTTACTAATTCAATGCTACCTCATTTTAAGTTAGGATTATAATTTGATCAGCCATAAGCCTAGGTAACGAGTATGTAATTTATACTAGTAATTATAAAACTATGAAAAGTTCAAACCAGGAAGCAGGAAAATTAGAACATATTACGGTGTGATACTAAGTTCCTAGGACACTGGCCCATAATCACCATATACTCTGACAGTAACAATACAGTAATCTAATTAAATAAAAATCAGAAACTACATTAGATTTTGTAATTTAGATTGCCCTCAAGTTTGTTGCACAAACTAAAATCATGTAATTTTTTGAAACTGTTATCTGTAATACATAAGTGTGAGTTTAATAAGTTCTAACTAATGTAAAATACATATGTACTATCCAATTTAAAAATCTACAGAAAACATTCTTTAATGATATTTATTTCCCCAACATCCCTTACATACACCATTTTTAATCAGTCATGGATCAATCTGAAACAGCTGTCCCCCCTTTATTTCCGTTAACCGCAACTCTACTTTACACTCATCTGGCATATCAAATCAAAGAGCATTACAAATGTAAAAGAATGGCACAAATTTCAGATTTCTATGCGCTATAGTTTTTCAGTTACATAATTTTAAAGATTTCAAAACATGCCCAAAAAGCTCAAAAACCAAAAGTCAGATAAATCTAAAATTTTACATTTTAGCTCGTCTTGGCTGGTACAACTTATATACAAAAACAAGTCTAGTAATTCAAGGCCCAGATCATAGGGTCAAATTGGTTGATTTGACATGACCCTGCGGTATATGTTGTGAACTGAGTGTTTTTCAAAATGTTTAGTTTTTTTAAGTGTCTTTTCTAAAGTATTATATCTAAAGTAGTATTTTCTAAAATTTCAAGCAGGTCAATACTTAGCCATATGGTATTCTATGTTCATACACAGAGTGGCAAAATTAAACATTTTTTTTTAATTTATGATACAAAATAATTTACAATGCATTAAAGTAATTGTTAAATGTTATAGTGAACTACATTAATCATACAATGTTATAATATTGTCTAAATGACAGTGATGCACCACAACGTAGTGAAGTGTGTTTATCAACAATAAGACCTCATTTATACTTAAATTTTTCATTGCACTGCATTACAGTACACTTGGCTATAAGTTTGTAGTACTTATTTGTCATATACCTTTTAACAATGGACGTGACTGAATTTCAAACATCCATCCCATGACTATCTTCAGAAAGTCATTTCTTCAAATGCAATTAGTCTTCTTATTATAATGAGCAAATATCATTGGTGAGTTTTGTATATATCTATCTTACTAAAGACAACTTAGACACATTAAAGTCAATTATATCCTTCATAATTTTGTTTAAAACATGATGGTAGGAATTTTGAGGATGGGAGAGACCTATTTGTTTTTGTTTCTCTTTTCCTGCAAATTCTTTTGGCCTTCATAATACCTTCCAACAAGAGGTAGGAGTCTGGGTTAATTTTGTCAACTACTTTATATGGCCAAAAAAGTGTATTTTCAAAGATCTTATGTGTATTTTTTTTAATCTGTTTTTATATTTATACAATTTGTAAGATATAATTTATAATCATTTTTAATATGATTTAATGATCATTTTTGGATTAGTATGAAGTAACATTACATTAACATTTATTGATAATTAAACTAAGAAAGACTCTGACAGACTTTTTGGGACGGGGTAGGAGTCTAGGCTATTTTGTAGACTACTTTATATGGCCAGAAAAAGTGTATTTTCAAAGATCATATATGTATTTGTTTTAATTCTAATAAGGTATTTTATATTTATACAGTTTATAGTCTTTTGTAATACGCATTTTTTTTATAAGTATGAATTAACTATACATCAACATGTATTGATAATTAAAATAAGAAAGACTCCGACATATTATTTGTGACAACTATGAAAAAGCTACAAGCAGAACACATGAATGCTTTTATTGCCAAAAAACTATATTGGCTCTTAAACAATCAGAGGTTTGAATGAAGAAGATAAATTCTAAGATTTAAAAAAGATAATTGAGATCCAGACCATGAGGTTAACTCGATTATCAGACCTTAATTTGCATCACCTGCAAAAAGATAATGTTTCTATGATGAATCATTCTCTGACTCAAAAAGTGTTGATTATTTGTCTTGTAAAGATAAAGGAGTGAATGACAAATACATCAAATAAAAATTATTTGTTTTGATTGATATGTTAAAGGAGGATTTGAAAAATATGATCTATACATATGATTTGCATCCAGATACGGTTTTATTTTCAAACTTGCAGATATTGAAGCTATCAATAAAATAAAGTCAACAAAAGAATTAAATAAATTTAACAACAGAACTTGAGGAAATTTTAATAGATGAGTTTATCCACTTTAAAAAAGTTGTATTGAGAATAATAAACCTTGCCAAGTTTAAATGTAATGTTGGTTTAAAAAACTTCCAAGTAGGTTATTGTATTGTTTGTATAGGTCTAAAAATGTATAAATGCAGGCTTGTTTTTACGGTCTTTATAAGTCAAAAACTACATGAGGTCAAATCAAAGAGAAAGACTTATGCAACAGTGCTTTGCAATTGAATCAGTCATTACCAACAATCTTCAAATTTTCAAGAAGCAATTAACGACCTTGCCCTTAGACAAGCTAGAAGAAAACCTCTACTTAAGTAAGCTAAGAGACACTTGTAAACCTCAAAAATACTTTAAATCCAACAAGTTATGTATTTTTCACTTTAATTATTGATATTATTAAAATTATTCTATAATTTTATAAAATGAAAATGTCAAATATATTGTCAATAAATCTAAAATGGAAATGCTGTACGAAATTCTTTCTTTGAGTATATATTGAAATATATTTGTAAAGTTAAATTTGGGACATTTGACTTTTTGCACATCATTTATTGTATAAAGCTAATACCATAAAACACTAGTAAATGCATCAATTGTGACAAAAAACTGAATCACAATAAAGTGGTACATTTTAGGTTAATTTTTCAAAACAATGAACAATAACTGAATGAGTGTGGCAATTTAAAGTACGGTAGTCATATAACAAATGTTCTACAATTTATTTAATCAAATTTTTAATAATAATAACTCCTTTACTCCATTAAGATGGCTCTAAAATCACCATAATATTTAGAATAATAATGATGTAATGTCTATATGTGCACTTTTAGTAATTAATTGATGTGGATATTGTTAAACAAGGAATTGATGCCACAATATAATTTATATAAGATTATGATTAAATCAGATAAAAAAAAGGGCACGATGTTGGTGAGAGACTTGGACAGTCCTGAAGAACATGGTGATAAATAGCACAGGTGCTTTTATCGGCCATTGACACGATACTGCGGTTTGAATTTGTTTGTTATTTTTTTTGACACAGAAAACTTTAGTGGTACCACATAATTCCACACTAGCTTCATTTAACATAACCGACCTATACACCAACATACTAATCAAAGAAACAATAAACATGTTTAAGCAAATGTTAATACAAAACAACACACCAGACAACATAAACAAAGAAATAATAATACTAGAATAAAGATCACATCCCAAAATTACTTCACATACAACAACAAATACTACACTCCAAACAAAAAGGCCTACCCATACGGTCCTCCATTTCAAGCATATTGTCAAAAACATTTACAAACAATTTTGAAGGAAAATACATCATAAATAACAACAAATATGTCCACAAAATAATATATTGGTCCAGATACTAGATGACAATTTAATGCTATACAAAGGTAACAAAAAAGACAAATAAACACCTTCCAAAAATACATACACAAATTACACAATAATATAAACTTCACACAGGAAACAGAATAGCAGAACAAAGTCAACTATCTAGATCTTACAATAACAGAACAAAACAACAACCGCACATATAAAATATACAGAAAGCCCAAACCTCTGACAGAGTTATACATAATACTTCCAAGTTTGGTATTCAACATTATGTTTCTCATAGAAACAAAGTCAGCTACTTTTAGACTTATAACTTTGTAAAATTCAAACAAAAATTTAAAATTTTGCAAAGCTATAAGTCTAAAGCGCTCAATTTGTGGTCTATGAGAAACATATCATTAAATACCATAGTTTAACTTACCAATAAAAAAAGTGGTTTAAAACATATACCTTATAATGTAAGGTTTGGATGCTGGCATAATGTCAAAAGCTTTTAAATGTTCTCTATTTTTTTTGACCAGCACCCTAGACTCCATTTGATACCTCAAAGGCAATCTTGTGCCCCCCCCCCTCCAGAACAAAACTTGTAACACCGCCCATGCATATCACAACAGCTCATCCCAATAAATACCTTCCTCATTCCGTACATTCAAATACAAAGTAGCCTTTAAAACATCTAACACAACTAGAAAACACCTATACAGTACAAAAACACTCTAGAACAAACACGAGAGGGCAGGAGTATACAAGACCACATGTAACAACTGCCCAGCTTCTACACAGATAAAACAGGGTACACTTTACCACACGATACAAGGAACACATAAAATACAAATCAAATTTCCCCATTCAAATACAGACTACTATTTTCACACATACACCAATATACACAAATTTGAAAGTTCTTCGTTACATGAAAAAAAAGCAACAAACTAAACATGACAGAAGACTACAAGATGTAGAAACACCACAGAAACCACCCACAACACAGTCTAAATTACAAAACTCACTTAAAATCTAATACTATATTAGAACACATAATTAACAACTAGTCTATGAGCAATAACACACCACAGAATACCAATACACCACAGACTCACACTAATACAACACACCTGAGCAACAGTCTTGTCCGTGACTCACAGCATTAAACAATGCATTTATCTAGTGAAAAACGCGTCTACTGCCGAAAAATGTCAGTAAGAGGTGATTTTTTCGCCAAGTGATATCAATAAAAGTAATTTTAAAAAACCTCAAGATGTACACCATAAAAACTGCAAGTTATAATATGAAGCTTTAAAATGCAGCGAGGAAACCATTAATGGACAGATCAGACACATTTAACATTGTATTTGTATCAGATGAGGCTTTAAAATAGATAGAAGTCGATAAAATAGCTCTTGATTTCTTTGGTATTTCTCAGTCAACTAGTCTTAGTATCATTTGGGGCGGCAAATTCAATGCCTACTTTATTGAAGGCAGGTGTTATATGATGAGAAGACAAGTCTGTCATTATAGGTTGGATTGATTTGGTATACAGCCTAAGACAGTGTATCCACACATGATTGTACTATCATAATAGAGTCTGTAAGCACATGATTCAAAGGTGGTAATATATCAAATTGCTTGAGTAGGGCATGGTGTGGAAATAGTACTGTAGATTAGTATAGCGACTGTGTTTGGGTAATATTGACAGATGTTTGGAGTCAATGACCGAGGCGGAATGACATGCGCATCTTGAAACTCCTATAGGTATAGAGGAAGTGGAGTCTATTATTATGAGGTTTTTAGGTTGAGCACTGGTATTAGGTTCTATGTGTTCATTTGTTAATCAGTGACAGTTTTTAACAAATCAAATTACATTAGCATCCAAAAGTTATACTGGGAAAAAGTTCCATAACCTTGAGTAAATAATTAGCTACATGAGGTGCAACAATAAGGTCTTGATGTCTGTTATGGGGTGTCAGTTCCAAACCAACCGTTCCTCTAATAACCAGTCAGGACTGCGCCACCATAAAGGATGAAATAGTAAACCTACAAGCAAAAATTCTTGTGAAGTTACATCAACAGGGTTATACGTGTGTTTAGTAACTATAACCAAACAAAATAGATGTCTATAAATTATCTGTACACTCATATATTTGTAAATCATCCCTACATTTGTAGCCATATAAGATATCTATAACCTTATCAGATGTTTGTAAAGTATCTGTACGCTTGTAGCTATAAGAGATGTTCTGTCAGCTTTTGAGGTAATCTGCTTTGCTTTCATTCACTATTTTGTTGTTATTAAAGTAAAGCAAACTATTTACATTTAATTTTGTTTTGAAGTTTTGGAACAAATATGATGTAATACATTTGTTTTCAATGCATTACAAAATATTGCATAGTTAATAGGGCAATAAAAAAATGTTGCATAGAAAAAACTAATTTTTTTATTTCGAAGTTTATATAGCGTGGGAATGTTGGGAATTATATAGACAAAACAAAGGAAGAAAATTATCAAATCGTTGACATTTCCGGTCCAGTATATGCCTAGAGTTTGACAAAATATTAAAAAACTTAATTTTTGTGATGACTTTTTTTGAATTAGATCTTTCTGTAATGTAATACTTTGTAACGTCATCAAATAGAGCCTAAGAACATCGTGTTTTAATTTGTTTTAGATAAGTTGATATCTTCTGGTCATGCATAAGCCCCAAAATTTGTCAAAATATTGAAAATGTTACATTATTACTCATTTTTGGTATTTGATACATAATTAGTACTTAAACGTAATATCCGTATTATTTTTTCAAAAATTTATAATAAGGTAAAAAAATCTACTGCAATATTAAGTAACTGTAATGGTGCTTCCAATCATGCCACTGCGGCGATCACATCAAGTGTTTTGCACAACTTTGCAAAATGTTAAGGCTGAATTGTGAAGTAAATCAGATGGATTTCCACTGTTAGGTCTCTATTTAGATGGAAGAAAGGACAAAACGTTGGTGATTGAGCAAACTCATTAAAAAAGGTTTCATAGAATTATTAAGAAAGAGAATTTACTCGCTGGTTCAAGAACCCTGCTCACTCTACGTTGGCCACGTTACTCCAAATTCAGGAAGCTCTGAAGTCTAATTTCTGTTTGAGCATGATATTTCTCATGAAAATCCAATTGTCATGGATATGATGGTACTGCTGTCAATACAAGTTGAAACACTGATCTGGTTTGCTGAGTTATACTTTATTTAAGAAAACCTGTACAATGGGCAATTAGCCTCCCCTATTACAATGAGTTGCCATTCCACCACATGCTTGAGCACCTGGGTGGCAAAACAATGGGGCCTATCAGTGAATAGTTGATTTGCTGCCAAAAACTGCTGGTGGTGAACTTCCAAAGAATTGATTGTCAGATCTCACAGATAGACAGGAACGTGCTTACCAAAGATCAGCAATACCTACTTGATATTTCAAAGGCAATAAAATCAAGAAGCTGTAAAGAAGATTTGGCTGTATGGGAGCCTGGGTACTTATCACATTCGAGGTGGTTGATAAAAGCAAATAGAACTCTCAGATTGTACATACGTAAAGAAAACCCCTTATCTGAACCTAAAAAACTAGTTTTGTTTATAAATCATACATGACAATGTGGTTTACTATCAAAACAAGTAAACACTTTACAGATGACCCGAAACTTGTTTACTAAGCAATACAATCTACCAGGTATTTGCCAAACCTTTGCTTGATGTTATTGATACTGTGATAAAAATGTTTTTTTCGTCCACCCAGAACACTTACTGTTAGCCATGACTAAAGGTGACAAGAACCACATTAGAGACCTCGGACTTCGAAGAATTCTGAAGGCAAGGCTAATAGATTCAAGAAGGAAAACAGTGTTGTTCTGCCCCCATTGTTGGCAGAAATCTGTGACATCAAATCGCACATCGACAGTGAATCAATCCCTGACTGGAACATTACTCACAAAAAGTTTGTGGAGCTGAATCTCGAGACAGATTTATAAGAACCGCTCTGTCCAAATCATTCATGCCTAACTTCATCAGCAAATCAGTCTTCAAAGTACATTCAGCTATGAAATAGAGAATATTACTAATGGACAGTTCCAACTAATATGGACTATTTATTCAGGACTCTTGTTTTTTTTTAATTAAAAAAGTAAGTTTATTGTTAAAAACTGTACTGTAACTTAAATATTTAAGGTTTTGAAATACAGAGCAAGTCAAAAAGTATCATGTCCGTGTTACTGTTATCATCCATCATGATTAATTATGTAAAATTCCCCGGAATTTATACCTGGGGGATTATTTCCAGGGAATATTCCCAAAATCCATAAATTCCCGGTAATTTATGAGAACTTTTCTCCTATGGGAAAACAGGAAGTTTATGGGATTTTCTCTTAAACCCATAGGTTTTTTAAATCTCTTAGAACTAATTTTTATATGTGAACATATAAATCAATTTATAAAGAGGTATATTCAAAAATAAAAACTATTTAAGTCTCAAGTCCCTCACATGAAATGTTGATACTTGTTTATTTTAACAGTAAACTGGCTGTGTTCACCTTTAAATGCTATTGAAAATACTACATGATTGCTTGATGGATCACTATCATGTTTTCTAGTATCAGAGAAAATTATCAAATTTTTAAATCTATTACAAATTCTTGTATATTTGTTATAAAATGATGCAAATTACTCCCAAATTACTAACTTATTAAATTAAACCTTAAATCCAAAATATTTATATTTTTAATAATTTTGATTATTCAAATTAGATTTCATATCCTCACTATTAGGAAAAACAGAAATGGTTTAAAACATTTCAATTCAACCATAAAAAAAAAAAATTAATTTTAATAATATTTTTTAATAATAAATTAGCTACTTAACTTGAGTATTCTTCAAAACTTATATCATCATTTTTTTTTGAGCTTATAATGCAATTAATTTTGGGTCTCTGTCTCATAATCAACTGAGTCTGCTCTCAAAATTTGTATTACGGTTAAAATAAAAGTTTTTGCCCTGGTATATCACAAAATATTTGATTATTTGGCTTTTTTATTGATCATTTATAACCAATTAAGGTCCCAAAACAGTTTAAGACAAAATAAACACCATTTAAAAGAGTTTATTCCATAAATTCCCTCGTTTTGGGAACTTATAAAGCCTTCGGGAAGTTCCCTTGAAATATTCCCATTTATATAAATTCCCTTCCCACTGGGAATATTACCAGCTCACATCACTAATTATAAGCTGTAGGTAATGATAACCTCATAATTTTTCCCAGGTTTTGAACAATGTTCAAAAATAAAAATACTGCAACGATTACTTTTAAAAAAAAGTATATTAAAGATATAAAAAGGAACTTATAAAAATGTTAAATTTTCAGTATTTTGGCAAATTTTACTCCCTTTGCGTAACTGAAAGATATCAAACGAAATAATACCCAGCTAATACCTAGCCAAACGAAATTAAAACACAATGTCTTTAGGCTCTATTTGAAGGCTGTCACAAATTATTACATTACAAAAACGTCTAATTTAAAATTTGTTTAAAAATAATCGTAAAAATTATTTTTTTTTTCATATTTTGTCAAACTTTAGGGTATATGAGCAACTAGAAGATGTCAACTAATTTTGATATATATTTTTTTATTTGTCTATATAATTCACAACTTTTCCGTGAGATTACAACTTTGAAATAAAAAAATGAGTTTTCGGCCCAGTCTAGTGGTTAAACCAGTTGACATCTCTTGTCTATAACCTCTCTCTTTGGCTATACCAACTAGTGGTTAAACCAGTTGACATCTCTTGTTCTATAACCTCTCTCTTTGGCTATACCAACTAGTGGTTAAACCAGTTGACATCTCTTGTTCTATAACCTCTCTCTTTGGCTATCATTTACAATAGTGTAATTATTTTACCACACTTTGACACATTTTTTGTTTTGTTTGGGCATCAAGGGAGTTTATTATCTAATATATATACTACTATTATTTGTGTGTAGTAAAGCTCTATTGCATTATTGCACTGAGTAGAAATAAATATTTTAGTAGTTTTCTTTAGCAAGCGATTGAGTTCCAATACTACAAACATTTATTGTAAATACGAGTACAAACAAGTTTCTTGTATAAAATTATTGATTATTTAATCATTTTATTTGAATATTAAAAATATTTTTTTATTTTGCAAGTAAAATGAGAGTATTTTTACTCACTATAGCGTAAATTTTAATTTCCATTATTATTTTAGTTGTTTTTTTTTACTTTCATGCATTAGATTTCTATGTATATACCTATATTTTATTGTATCTAATTTACATGTTAATGTTGTTGAGAACAGTTTGTCATCTTCTGGGAGACTACTTGGAGGCCATTAAGAAGGACTTTGAGAAAGCAAGCAAGATGTATCAATCAACGTGTGATAATTACAATTATGGAAAGAGTTGTTTGAAATATGGAAATTATCTTGCTGCAGGGAAAGGCCAAAAGAAATCAGATTTAGAAAAAGTTAGTTTATTTTCACCCAAAAACATTTTTTGTATGTAATTTTAAAATTATATATATTAAATATGATATGTTTTCTTGTAATATAGTTAATAAATTTAAAATATTTCAAAAACAAGAATACTTTTAATACATATATTATTCAAAGCTTTTCACCGATAAACAGTACCAGCGTCTTCAGAAAAAATAATGATGTAACAAAATCTAATTTTGTTACATTATTATTTTTCCTGAAGATGCTGGTACTGTTTTATCGGCAAAAAGCTTTGAATAATATATGTATTAAAAGTATTCTTGTTTTTGAAATATTTGCAATTTAATTATATATATGTACGTGTATGTCAAGTTTTTAAAATGATATAAATTTTCATACAATATAAAATTTATTTTATTTATTTAATGCATGAAAACATTCTTATTAGGTAAAATTAAAAATCAAATCAGACAAATTGATGACATATAAAGACCAAATTTATAAAGATTTCAAGATAATAGCGATATTTTAGGTTTTATGATCCATACATAGTTAAATGATGTTTCTTATAAAAGAGTTTTGAGAAGTTACACATGCTTTAGAGCATGAAATTTAATTTCCTTCAAGTTAAACCTGAAAATTTTCAATTGATATAAAATATGCAATAATACTGTTATTTTATTGTTAAATTTGTGTTAGAAACCATCCTTTAAAATTTTTTACAGAATTCTATCATTCATATCTATTTTTCTGTTAAAATTAACTTAAAATGCCAATAAGTATTCCGAGATGGAATTTAACCATAATAACTGAAATTGAAATGTCAGTAAAAGAGATGTTTATGACATCAATTCTATCACTAATATTCAAGTTTAAAGGGAAGCCTTTGCAATACTAATATTTTTAGAAGATAAGACTGTGTTCACACAGCACCACCTTTCCCTGCTCACATAGAGCCAATAACGTACATTTAGTGCCCCACAGTATTCTTGTGTGGTTATCAGTCATTATAGACCATCTGCCGCAATGTCAATCTGTCATCAGTAGTGAGCGCTATGGATGTTAATAGTGGCTATCGTAACATCAAAGACTTCACCAGTCTTTGAAATTGAAAACTATCTGACTATTTGGAATAAGGAGTGAGGAAGATCTTAAAAAGAATGCTTCGGAAGCTGTAATAGGAAAGGACGCTCCAAAGTTTAATGAGATATCAGAATATGAAAAGAAAAATAACACGAATGTAAATGTGATTCTAAAATATTTTGTCAAACTTTGAAAAGTTACAATAAAATAACGAAAATAGCTACTATAAATGACTGTCCTAAAAGGATTAAAAAGGACTGTTAGGATTTAAAAAAGAAAGATGTAGTTCTCCATTTATAGGAGTAGCAGAGGATCATTGTTTGTGTGAACAAATTTGTCTCGGTAGAGTATTAAAAAAGTTGGAGAAACATGACTCGAGTGGGTTAGAGTCATTTCTCTAAAATAAATCTTTTCTTTATTGGGGATCGAAGAGAAGTGTCTTATCTTAACTGCTTTTAATTTCCTGCCTATCTCCTATACACCATTTATATAATAGGACCATAAAAAAGTTGAAATTTATTTGTTGATCCCTAACTAACATTTAGTATGGACGTTGTTACTCTGTTACAACATTATTACTCTGTTGTTACATCTAATAAGCTTTTAATTAATTTTTAAAATGTTTATTATTTGTCCTGTTTTAGAGTTTACAATATTATGAAAAAGGTTGCAGTCTTGGTGAAATAAACGCATGTTACAAAGCTGGAGTTGTTTGTATGCTAGATAGTGGCAGTAATAATCCAACTAAGAACTACTCACATGTGAGTATCTGGAAATATTTTATAATTCTCTTACTTCTTCAGGAGCTTTAAACTAGTATATACAGTAGAAGACCTTTTACATTCAAATCATAATAATATTATAAACAAATAAATCCTTCTGTTAATGTGTGTTTTGGAAAATTTAATATACACAAAACGTGTATAGTTTAATTTGTACAGTAGAACGTCGATACTTTGGACCTCTTCATTCCGGATCTTTGCATAATCCGGACCGGTTTTTGTGGTATTTTTTGATTCTTTAAAAATTGTTTACGACATTAAAATTGTAATTATTGATGTTAAAATATTAATTCTGGACATAATACTGTATGTTTATAAGATTTACTGTACACTACATACCGTAAAAGTACTTGTTTTTTTATATTGTAATTGTGACTAGCCGGTATTCCGAACATAGTGTGTGAAATGCAACCGTAGAATGGAATGCGGTGCTGTATTGAGACGTCTGTGCTGATGAAACCGCCACCGGTCTACTCGCATACCATGTTTGTGTGTGTGTGTATTATTCGTACTACATAATGTGGTTTTCTGTTAGTATATGTTTTATTTCACTGTATTTTATTGATTCTCTGATTAATCCAGATTTTCAATAATCCGGATCAGCTCTTGTCCCAATTAGTTTGAGTTATTGAGTTTCTACTGTTTATCAATTCTTTAGAACTTAAATAGTTTGCAATTTTACTATTCTGAAATAAAATGTAACCTCAGCCTAGTAGGCTTCTCATGTATAAATTGATTCAAGAAATGGTTACCAAACATATGTTCATTGACACCAAAACTGCAGAAAACACTCCAAAATATATGTAATTGCTATTGAGCCTATCAAACAGTGGATTAACCTTGTAAAACATTTTAGGCTTGACAGGTAGTTTTGAATTTTTATTTAAAGTGAAGGTTTTGTTTTATTTCAGTGTTCTTTAAAAAAACAATTACTTATGGATATATCCTCATCTTCATACCAAAACATTTTCTCTTGAGGAAGAGAATGGTATCCTGTGAAAAGGAGAAACCTAATGAACTTCTTGAGCCACTCATTTGGAAAAGTAAAAGAGTGATGGTTATTTTGTGCTGCCAAACCAGTTCTCCTCTACAGGGTTCTTGGTTTTTACAGCATCTTCTATGTTCTTTCTCTTATCTCTTTCGTTATCGTACAGTGGCGGTGTCAAAGAAAATATAGGGTCTGATTTATTCTACTTTGATTAGTCTTTCTTCTCATTTTCTTTTTAATTTTTTTTTCAGATTTATATTTAGTAAGAGATGATTTTTTGTTACATGGTTTAGATTTAGGCACTTTTTTTGTAATATTGGTTTTAGGTTTGTTGTTTTTTGCTTCTCTTTGGTTAGTAACAAAAGACAAAGATTCAGTTGTTCAGTTGTTAGTTGATATTGTTTTCATTTGAATCCAATTCTTGTAAAAAATATTTTCATCGATCTCCTCTAGGTTACAAACATGATCCGGTGTCAGTATGTATTTTTCCGTATCAACAGAATCCAAAATTTATTAATCATTCTTAAGCGATTCTAGAACTCCACTTCACTCATGCCGGCCTTTCGGATCAAACTAAGTAATACGGGCCTAAGTGATAAACACAGAATGATCACCAACTGTGGGTATTGCTATTAAAACGACCGATTTTGTAAATGTTGGTAAAAATAAGGAAACCAACCATATTATTTGGTTATGGAAATGCTAACTACAATAATATATCAAAGTGGAGTGATTAAAAAATGTTAACATACTGTAAAATTTATAAAGAAAAAACATAATCATAAATGTAAGCTGCTTACCTGTATCAAGATGTATAATTCAATAAAAGTACAACATAATTACACCAAAGCTACCACTGTTATGTATGAACATAACCTCAATGTACCTGTGAATGCCTCTATACAGCTGTTCAGCATCAAAAAGCAAGTGCTGAAAAAATAACTCTGTTTTATCACAAAATTCTCAAATAGGACTTATGGATTAACTTGCCTAATCCGGATCGAGACCTGATTAGGCATTTGAATGGTTGTTTTTTTTTGTTTTCAAAAAATAGCCCCATTCAATAACATCCTACATATTTCATCAGGTGTCAGAAATAAAAATAATTAAACCATATCTGAGTTCTTAGTTATGTTGTATATTTTTAGAAAGTGGGAATCCCATACATTTATGATTTAGAAACATTTGATTGGTCAAAAATCAGGAATAATGGTATCAGTTGATTGAGAGCAGCCTTGCGGTGGTTTTGAATCACAAAATCCTTTCGGTTTTTTGTCTAATTATGACAGGTTTTTTAAATTAGTGGTTTGATTAGTTATTAAAATTCAGGGTTCATGTGCAAAATAAGTAAATTTTTTTAAATATTGTTATTTGGTCAGTATAATTATATTTCACCCAATAACTATCTTCTTAAGAAAAAGACATAGAACTATTTTTTTTTTTTTGTTAATGGTTTAGAACATGATTCTTCTTCAATATTAAAATTAAAATTATGTGACTATTAATAATATGTTTATACAAATTTAATTCTAAATTTATAAACAATTATTAAATAAATATCCTAAATAATTAAAGAGCCTACAGTTAAATATAAAGAATGTTTCAAAAACATACTTAGATTGGTCGGTTGCTTACTCTTAACGTTTTTGACATACATGTTTACCTAATTGTTGATTCACACTCCAGAATATTATAAAAATCCGCTGTTGAGTCAATAAATATTATTTTGTTGTAATTATAACTTTAATTCCATCATCCTTTAATTTAGAAGAAATAAAATTAGGTATATAAGGTATCTCCATCAATTCTGCAAGCATTAAATGTGTTAAGCAGTTTTACATTACTTGCTAAACTTGTTTTAAAATGTATTAAAGGTGAACATAGTAATCATATCTAATAAATTTGATTTCTATTCATTAAACATAAAAATACATAGGTGATAATAAAATTGTTTCGATGGTGTCATAATAGTCATTAAATACATGAGCTCTAGCAGGGCCTATTTTTGTAGATCAACTTATATTAAATGATTGGCTGGTTAATCTGTGACCAGTTGAAGAGAGGCCAATAAAAGGGGTTCTAATGTATATATAACATCACAATCACATACAATTTCAAAATTTAAAAAACAATCAATAACACAATTATAAATATAATAAAATAATAACTTCATTACCACAAAATAAAAACTTCTAATGTAAACATCATATACATACAGACCGTCTAAAAGCACTATTTTGCGAGTAATGTTATGTTACATGTATTAAATATTGGGCTCCTGAAGAGAATACCTGAACAGGATATCCTGGATAGAAATGTTGAGAATTGCATTAAAAACTATTTGATGGTTAAATTGTCTGATTGGTTGTTGAAAAATGTAACTACAGACATTAAAATATATAAAAGAGATTATTCCTATTTTGTTTTAAACCATTTCATAGAGTCCCTGCTTAAAAATCCTTTTTATATAAAAAAAATCTATATGAATATTTTATGTAGTAATTAGTTATCATTATATCATGATGTTTGTTACAGGGTATTGATTATCTTGAAAAAGGCTGTAACGGAGGTAATGGAGAGGCTTGCTATCATTTAAGTGGGATATATATGGACGGTATAGAAAAGGCTAAAATATTAAAAGACATGAAAAAATCTTATGAGTATACTTTAAAAGCATGCAACTTAAATCATGTGTATGCATGTGCAAATTTAAGTATAATGTATAAAAAAGGTGATGGTGTTGTTGTAGACTTGGCATTATCTGAAAAATATAAAGCAAAGGCATTGGAACTTCAAGAAGAATATAAGCAGAAAAGACAACTCACATTTCAAGAAGGCATTACACCCACATGAAGTGCTAGTGAATAATATCTGTCTATTTATGTTAAATAAGTTGACCTATCAAAAGTTATAGTCTGAATTTAGTGTATTTAAAAAAAATATAATTTCAGTAAAATATACCTGTTAATTGTCAACATCATTTAAAAAATGTATTAATAACTCTATAGTATAATGAACCTGAAAAATGTTAGCTGAAGAGAAAGGATTTCTCTTGTTTACCTAAAGATCCAGTTTAAGTACATAATCCTCTCCCTAATTCCAAGGACTTTGTGCCAGTCTCCCACCTTTTTTTAATTTCTATAATTGATTATATGAATATTTATCTGTAAGTATTAGTAAGGTTAATATCTGAACATACTGTAGTAAGCGAAACTTGAAAGTTTAGATCATATATGATTTTAATTTGTTTATATGTTTTATCATGCAGTAATCACATGATCTCTTGACATTTTACTGTGGTTTGCTAAAAGCTTTTTTTGACAAAGTACTCTTGGAAACTGATAAAGTTAAAGTCAAAATGTATTTTTTTTACTGCAAAAAAAACTGTATAACTCTGATTTTTGTTTTTTGTACCATTTTAACAAAAACCTTAAAAGTTATCTATTTTATCAAAATTTTTAAACCTAAAACCATAAGAAACAATAATTTTTGCATTTAATTGTACTCCCATAATTCCAATAGTAATTTTTTTTAAAGTGAGAACTGAAATCCAGGCAAAATTTCTTACCACCACCATATCTTGCTAACACAGTGTTTAAGCTAGTTTTTAACATAGCATAGAACTAGTTACATAACTTTTTGTTAGCTGTAACTGTAAGGGCCAGCTACTGCAGTTTTTTCATATATTTTCGATGTCTTTTTGATCTAAAATTGATTTGCGAACTTGAACTTGCCTTGTTTAATATAAAAAGTTAATGTTTTCAAGTCATTGTAAATAAAAGCTTTTATCTTATTTAATTCATCGACATCCCTTATGCATCGGAAGATAATAGCCTTTATGTAAAAATAAAAAAATGTAAAAACAAAAGTTATCTAATTTCAGCTCTATTCTTTTAGCATTAATTTGTTATACTTTAACCCATTGAGGTAGATACATGAGCCTAACCTGTTGCACCCCTTTTTGGACTAAATCCGGACATTGGCACTACTTGTGTCTAAGTAAAACAAATTTTTGATAATAAAATGCCTAAAATGTCTGGTAGATTATGTTCACATATCCTAATCACACATTTTAACTTGAATGGAATATTTATATTACTTATTAGGCCTACCTATTACTGGTGTAATTTTACAATGTTATAGTACCATGTGCACCTGTGCATCACCCGTTTATATTGTCTGGATCTTATGATCAGACAAATTTATAATTTGTCTTATTTAAGTACACAGATGATGGATAAAACTTTATTTCTGTTTATGGTTTTAGTTGATTTTATAATAAATATATGGAATGGAAAAAATGGACAACAAGAAATATCACTATGTGTGTATGTATATATATATATATATATATATATATATATATATATATATATATATATATATATATATATATATATATATATATATAGTTTATTTTATGAGAAAAATATACCACTTACAACTTTTTTTTAAAAAAATGTTTTAACTTGCCTATAGTAGCACTTACTTTTTTGTGTTGAGGACGGCCGTTTCGGGAGATGTGTCCCTTTTTCAACTCAGACCGTAACCGGAAAAAAGGGACACATCTCCCGAAACGGCCGTCCTCAACACAAAAAAGTAAGTGCTACTATAGGCAAGTTAAAACATTTTTTTAAAAAAAAGTTGTAAGTGATTACTAGTAGCTCACGCGAAGATGGAATCAACAAATGAGAAAAATATAAAAAATTATTACTTTAAAAATGAAAATTTAATAAGATATTTCATTTAATTACATAAAAGTTATAATAATTATTTAATGTTCATAAATGTATATAACCATGTTTAACAATAACATAACTTACAAAACAAAACTATGACTATAAATGTATTTTTACAAATAATGATTTTTCACACAAGTTTTTTCCAAGAGCAGTGTTTAAAGCCTTTATAAGCACACTGAAATACACCTTTGTACATTTTCACACCCTCCTATGTATCTAAGTTCACACTCTCCTTAACCCTTAGCACTCGACTGTCGGGGGAGCCCTGCCAAGCGTATATTGTAGTTTACTCGTATGTCGGGGGTCACCCGACACGATTTTCAAATGTCTATAACTCGTCTGCGGCGAAGCCCACGAGATTTTGTTTTCACCCGGGTCTGAGCCCCTAAAACCCGCCCAGCCCTCGTGTAAGCCAACCTCTAGCGAGCTACCTCCGTCTCACATGCGCATGCGGTTAGTATCCCTACCGCGAGTGAAGGAAACGGGATTGATTGCCCGTGTACCAAGCTCATAAGCTCTTTCCATGGATAATCAGGAGATAGTGAAATGAAACCGTACGATAAGTGTCGCGCTAAGAGCGGGATGAAAAAACCTGGCAAGAAAGAAACCCTGCCAGGAAAAATCCCGCGACATCATGCAGGAACCCTGGGGGCTTGGATCACCTTATGCTAAGGAATATGAGGTATTACCTTGCAAATAACTTGTTAGTGAGTCCATGGCAGGAATGACATTCACCTCTTCTTCTGCTGCCTACTCAAAATTGAAAAGGCATGCAATCAAATTAGTACTTCCGTTGGGGCTAAGGTGCGGCCCTGGAGATGTGCCCCTGCGTCACCTGGAACATAACTGTGAAGCAGAATTTATTAGTATGTATATTTTATTTTTGTGGTATGGTGTGAGCTAGGCGGTCAGTAAGGACAGCGGCCGTCTGTGTGTGTCGTGGGTGGGGGTCATATCTTCCCAGTGAGGAAATGAGTGTTGATGTTGTATGTGCGTGAGCCTGTTTGTAGAACTTTGTTGCTAAGTGTCGGAGGTGTTGTTTGATGAAAATCCCACGGCATTCAATCTTTTACCGTTTGGTGCTACACTCTATTGAAAATAATGTGAACTAAGTTGAAAATGCCTAGGAATATGTGAGTCATCACAAAATCTAGTTTGCCACTACGTTGTAAGCTGCAAGTAGGTTACAGTTTTGCCGGTTATTTGTTTACTCGTAGTTTGCCGTGGCTTCACGTCCAATTAGTGATTCTGAAATTCCTGATCTTTTACTTGATCCTGATTTATTAGAGTGTAGTTCAGTTTCATCAACAAAATAATTAAACCAACAGGTATTTGTAAATATAACCAGTTTATGGATGGTATAGATTTAGCTGTTCAGTATAATGAACCGTGCAGTTTTACAAGATGAACAAATAAATGGTGGAGGACAATGTTTTTCTGGCTATTAGATGTAGCTGTAGTAAATAGTTTTATTATCTATAATAACAAAAAAAGGAAATGAGAGAAAATCCTGTTAAAAAAAAAAGTTTCGCCAAAACTTGGAGAGGGAGCGCATTGGTGATATCAGGAATAACCCATATAGTAAGAGGGGTCGGCCATCAACTATTGACAAAGAAGAAAGACTGAATGGGAAATTACATTTAATCTTTTCCAATGATAAAAGTAGTTTTAAGGATTGTGCAGTTTGCAGTAACAGGAAGATAAAAGGAGGTAGAAGGGAAACAGTTATTCACTACAAAATATGCGGCAGAAAACCAGGACTTCATCCGGAAGACTGTTTTCAGATATCATACTCTGCTAAACTACAAATAAGATAATAAAATCATGTACATACAGTATTAGTGAATAAAAATAGCTTAGTTTACTAAAATCATGTAAGGGAAAACAAAGTTTTCCATAAACAATAATGCAACTTGCTGGTGAGGAATTTGTCTCAATTTAATTACAAGTGCAAGCCTCAAATTAAAAACTTTAATTTTAATGCAAAGCATGTTACATAAATCCGAGCGCTAAGGGTTAAATATATCTTGTTCAAATTTTCAATCGTTAATAATTCTTATTCATCCACTCAAGGTCAAATACATTTTTTTTTTAACTTGTGGATGACACTAGATACTGTTAATATAGTTTTTTATTTTAATAATTATTTATTACTTCAATTTAATAATGAATTAATTTTAGTTTTATATGCGAAAAAACTTTTCACAAAAGGGGCTTGGTATGCAATATAGTTATTTTGTCCCATTTGGATTAAAATAAATGATAACATGTGATTTCATAAAACAACTGATTTTATGTTATAAGTTATGTGGTAGGAAAGCTGTTTTAACACATAGTTTATATTACTTTATTTAAGTTGTATTAATAGTAATTATATAATAAAAAGTAACTAAAATAACATTTTTCTTTGTTGACATAAGTAGAAATTGGTCACGTCATGAATTCAGAATGGTGTGGTTAATTTTTATAATTTGAAAAACACTATTCTCCTCGGAGTTCGTATAAAATATCACATAAAAAATGTTACTAATCCAAATTTTTTAGTATGTTTCCTTTGTGTAATTTGAATTATGTTTAAAGATAAGAATATGAAGTTTTCTTAGGTCTCATATTAGACTATACCTTTATTTTATAGTAGTCCCGTACTCTGCAATAAAAGAAAACACTCCATCTATCTCTCTTGATTCCATTCTATTGTGTATTAAGCTTCTATTTATTGATTGATTTAAAATGACAAAATAATCCCAAAATTGTACTTATTCTTGTGTAGCAGAAAAACAGTGGTAGTTTTATAAGTGGGTTTTTCAATTTTTTTCATTTCTAAGTCTTGTAAGGTAAAATAAAAACGTTTTACTATAGGTATAGTTTGTATCCAAGGTAGGAAAAAATACAATATTTTTCGCAATAATTCCATAATGTTTACATTAAAACATTTAGGGAAGGTAAGATCCAGACTCACTTCCTTTAGCTATGCCCATGACATCTAAAATATCAATACTTCTAAATTCTGTAAAACAAGGATTGTCGAGCACCAGCCTTTTTTTGAGACAATCCTAGCAATAACTCCATCACAGACTGAACGGATCGTTCTCTACAACATTCCATGATGTTTACATTAAAACATTTAGGGAAGGTAAGATCCAGACTCACTTCCTTTAGCTATGCCCATGACATCTAAAATATCAATACCTCTAAATTCTGTAAAACAAGGTTTGTCGAGCACCAGCCTTTTTTTGAGACAATCCTAGCAATAACTCCAACCATGGGCGCCCATGTATAATTTTATAGGGGGGGGCCAAATATGATACCTGGGGGGATGGGATTCCCTCTATGAGAAGGGGGTTCTGGGGAAATTTTGAAAAATTAGGGTTAAAATGGTGAGTTTTAATTCACTTTAGAAAATTCGAAACTTCTAATTTTTACAGGTTTTTTGTATCGATTAATTAATTTTTTTATAGAATGTGTGAATCTTTATTCCTTAAAATACTAAAAAATATAATAAAAAGCTCTTAGATAAAAGGAAACGCCCTTATAGTATGGCTATATTAGTAGAATATGAATGTATGGGTAAATGGGTTGAAATAATATTGGAGTGTATAAAGTTAAATTATAGTACTATGCAAATCCTTGTATTAGATCACTTATTATTATACCTACTTCATAAAAGGTTTGTTTGTTCCCTTGTTTTGTTTTATGTTATGAATAATGAAGTAGCAAAGTAAAAGTTTTTCACCGGCATAGGCATTAGTATGAGTCCTATAGTAGAACAAAAGTATGTTAGTGTAGGGTGAAGGGTACATCTCTTACACTTAAACAAACAAGAAAAACAATAAGTTGAAAATATATAAGTAAGTATAATAAATAAGTAAGACAAAATATATAAGTTGAACAAACAAGAACTGTTCCGGTTGAAACAAACATGTATCACAAAACTATTCAAGTAATCAAATAGAGGATATAATAACAAAAGTTGTTTAAACGTACTTGACGTTTGACGTGTGTTATGTTTTGTTATTAGAAAATGTTTTCCCTTACCAATTAGGCTAATAATTTATCAATTTTGTAAATCGTAACATGGTACTGTACACTATATTCAATATATAATCTCCCTGCTTCCTATTTGCACCCAATACAGTACTACAATGTCGAACGCAGATGGCATGCAACAGAGAAGAAATGCAGCGTCAGTCGGAAGGGCCTAAGTAGTCCTTCCTGTCACGTTTTCCTAATCATTGGGATAGCTGGCTCGCTGTGACAGCGTCTAGGATATTAGTCGTGTCCTATTTAACTGTTTTTTTATTAATTGACGCAACCATTAACTGGTCCACATTGACATAATCACATAATATGGATATTCGATAGTTACTGACTTTAAAACCTACTTCGTTCAGTCAAGGTGTTAATATAGCAGAATCGCATAAATATACTATTTATATTGTTAATACTGTGAAAATTTTTTATAATTGAAATATAGTTCTTCCACATTAGCTGAAAATAAAAAAGAAATATTTGTACGAAAGTCTTAATAATTTTAATTCATATTTTTAGGGGAGCTAGGGGGGGCCACAGCCCCACCCTGCCCGTGTGTATGGGCGCCCATGACTCCAACACAGACTGAACAGATCGTTCTCTACAACATTCCATGATGTTTACATTAAAACATCTAGGGAAGGTAAGATCCAGACTCACTTCCTTTAGCTATGCCCATGACATCTAAAATATCAATACCTCTAAATTCTGTAAAACAAGGTTTGTCGAGCACCAGCCTTTTTTTGAGACAATCCTAGCAATAACTCCAACACAGACTGAACAGATCGTTCTCTACAACATTCCATGATGTTTACATTAAAACATTTAGGGAAGGTAAGATCCAGACTCACTTCCTTTAGCTATGCCCATGACATCTAAAATATCAATACCTCTAAATTCTGAAAAACAAGGTTTGTCAAGCACCAGCCTTTTTTTGAGACAATCCTAGCAATAACTCCAACACAGACTGAAATGATCGTTCTCTACAACATTCCATGATGTTTACATTAAAACATTTAGGGAAGGTAAGATCCAGACTCACTTCCTTTAGCTATGCCCATGACATCTAAAATATCAATACCTCTAAATTCTGTAAAACAAGGTTTGTCGAGCACCAGCCTTTTTTTGAGACAATCCTAGCAATAACTCCAACACAGACTGAACAGATCGTTCTCTACAACATTCCATGATGTTTACATTAAAACATTTAGGGAAGGTAAGATCCAGACTCACTTCCTTTAGCTATGCCCATGACATCTAAAATATCAATACCTCTAAATTCTGTAAAACAAGGTTTGTCAAGCACCAGCCTTTTTTTGAGACAATCCTAGCAGACTGAACAGATCGTTCTCTACAACATTCCATGATGTTTACATTAAAACATTTAAGGAAGGTAGATCCAGACTCACTTCCTTTAGCTATGCCCATGACATCTAAAATATCAATACTTCTAAATTCTGTAAAACAAGGTTTGTCGAGCACCAGCCTTTTTTAGAGACAATCCTAGCAATAACTCCTCTACAACAGTAACACTTTACCATCAATGGAAAAGGAGTTTTATTGTTATACTTTTTATCTGTGAGTATATTTTTAGCCTTACCATTGCCAGTGTCTACATAGGGGTCTCAGAATTGTATGATGTTATAAGCTGGCTCAACACTACTAGGACTGAAAATGAAACTCAATTCCTCAAGATTTATGAAAAGTCTGAAAATATGGCTTAATTTGTTTTGGAGAACAAAATAGAAATGCTCAACTAAGTAAAGATGCAGACAAAAGAGATAATCCATCTCATAGTTCACCAGATGAATATACAAACATTTTTTGTGACAAGTATTGATTACCTAATTGTAAATCTTCAAGATATATTTGACAAAACACGAGTTTCTCTTTGCTTGAATTTCTTTTACCACAAAACTGCCACACTGAAAAAACTTATCTATAGAACTTACATTTTTGTACTATGAAGACAAGTTATTACTGGCTTGTTCTTGTCAGTTCATTACCTTGTTCCATTGACAGCCTAAAGAAATGTAAAAGTTATTTTTTTCTTTTATGAGATTTGAATTCAAACCTTAAATGTGACAATCCAATTGCATCAGACTAACAAGACATGGCATAATTAAATTTTTGGCAGAATGACATTAAAGGTTGAGATATTAACCCCTTTGGAGAAACCATTTCTAGACCTATGAAAAAACATTTTTTTTCTCAGTGAATGGAGCAAAGATTCACACAATTCCTTCTAGAAAGGTTGCATTGTTCTACCATCAAGTGTGACTCTCAACGCCATTGGCAAAGAAGCAGATTATAGAGATTGCTTTCTTGAATGAAAGATTTGTGGTTGTTTTAGTGTTCAAGGAACCCCTAACCCTATTTTTTTCAGCGTTCCTTTAAACTTAAAGTTAAATCTATCTGTCATATAGCTGTTCATTTGTAAGCTGGATCGATATAAAACAAAAAGCTAGCCCAATTCAAAAACATTGGTTTTTGTAGTGCGTTATTGCTAAGAAATTGCAGGTGTTTTGGTCGTTTAGAAAACTGATATAAGTAAATTTGTTCAAAACTATATGTTAGTGATCTGTTTAATATGAAAATAAAATAATATTTATAGCCGCCTTGTTAAATCTACATTATTGTAATATAAATATACCTCATATTATAATGTCTGTGGAACAGTCTTTTGCCTCCCTACCATTCCACCGCCTATGCTCGCCCTTTGATGTAGCTTATGTGTGACCAGCTATACCCAATAAAAAGTTTTGAAATTTCTTTGATTAGGCTCTATTTTCCAGTGAAAATTCTCCTATTAGTGTTTTCATGTTTTATTATAATTGTATTTTTGAGTTTGGTTTTGACACAGTCGTAGCAGTACTGACTGCCAGTACATAATTCCACTTTGCAGTATTAGGTAGGTGAAAGGCAGAAACAGTATATTAAGACTTAGGCCTAACATTTATATTGCTTACAACATATAAGATTACCGTAATTGGTAAGCAAAAACTAACCTGGATTTTCTACTTTAGACATATTCTTTTCAATTGTTTTTACAAACTATTTTTCTACAAAGGTAAGTCTGAATTTATGTACAAAGAATAAATCAATATTGTAAATAGTGCAGAATATGTTTTTAAATTCGAACTTCAAGGGAAATGCTAAAATAGGAATTATCTAAAACTCGTAAAATTCACATTATACAGTAAATGTTGAAAAGGGCGATTTTGTAGTGGTTTAAGCGATGTAAAACTGTAGTAGAATTCTCATTTACAGCGGTTGCATTATGTAAGTATACGCCTATAGTAGTTCAATGTTTATTTGTGAAGAACTTTTACCTTTTTGATTGTGATTATTATTCAACTTTGAATACGTTCAAATCACTTCATCGCTCACTGGCGCCAAAAATTTCGATCGGCATGTCTCATTAAGCTCCAATAAATCGCTTCATGCCCGATAACATAGAAGCTTCTCCAAAGTAGTTGGAGTTCGTTCTCTGGTTGAATGTCTCCTTTATTTCCTTCAACAGAAGATTCCTAGTTACTCAATCAGCACACTTTTAACAACCTCTGCATTTGTCAGTGTCACGCTTGTGGTTTTGCTATTGACATTTAAATAAACTTCTTGGCTAGCTTCAAATTTAAAATTCCCTAGCTTTCAGTAGTAGTGTAAGTTTTCCAAGCACGTTTTCGGAATGCTTCTTTCCTCAAGAAGGCCAGAATCTACAATATTTCTGTCAGCCATGTTTGATTCTTCCTCAGTTCAAACTGAAAACCAGCACTCTTAAAACAATGCACTTTCATGTAATTATTCCACGCACTGTTTAAGCCGCATCTAGTAAGCTTATTGTTCGAATATTTTTTTCATTTGGCTTACCCAATATTTTTAACACAACTAGTTATCGAAGTAGTTAAATTTTTTATCACATTTTTGTTTCATAGGTTGAACAGCTGAAGCCCATGTTTACGGGAAATTATTCAGCACGAGTTCACGTTAAAAGAGAGATCGCTGGAGAGAGGACAGTTATCAATCAACCAGCAAAATCTTTGTATTTATCTACCAAATTGGTTGTTTAGGCTCATAATACTCAGCTATAGTTTTAAGGCAGTGCCAAGCCTTTTTTTTTCAAACAATACCACCGTCATCCAAGCTTTGCTATTAGCTTTGTAAATAATCTTTATACATTCAACTGATTTGATGCCTTTCGCTTTACCTAACAATAGTAACGATAGTTTTCAGGGATATTTATATTATCATCATCGGAATTGCCATTATATTTGTATTACTCTTTCCCGTAAGTAATTTTTTTTTAATGAAAATGTCTTGTTGTAAGCATTTAAATTACTCTCCGGTCACGTCCAAATTAAAACTATCTTGTTGCTCATAATCTTCAATAATTTCGTCAATGCAGTTTGCTACTCATTCTCTAACTTCTGAAACACTACAGAATAAAATTGCAATTATGTTTTAAAGCCTGCAAACAGTACCGGCCTTTAGGGGTTCAAACTCTGAGGGCGCCGGCCTTTGATTGGCGCTGAAGGTTTTCATAATTATAGGAAAGTTTTTCATACGATATTTGTAGGTACTAAACAAATTAAAGCGAAAATGTATATGCAATAGAAAGTAGGTATGAAAAAAAGTTCCAATTTTTTTATTTCTTCAGGTAAATCTTTATTTTTTAAATCCTTCTATTAGCTTACACTCTCCTGATATATATCGCGTACAATTTTCAATCGTTAATAAATACGTTTTTATTCATCCAATCTAAGTTCAAATAGGCTTACATTTCTTTTAACCTATTGTGAATGACAATTGATGTTGATACAGTTTTTCAAATATTTATTCGATAATTAAATTATGAAACTTTGGGGGTCTAGGTAGGATTCGAACTGAGTATCTTGTATGAAGTGTAGCGATTTGGCACTGAGCCAACTTTTCCATAGTTTAAAATGTATATGAATTTTTTTTTTGCCCCCATCTGGTTGTCGTAGAACCTCCTTGGCACAACCTTGAATTGTTGCCATGGTTACCACACAATGCCATAAATAATGCTGTAGGATTAAAAATGAATGAAATAAACAAACAAACTGGATTAACGGTATCGAACCTTGCTTCACAAATGGACAATCTGAAAGGAAAGCGATAAGAAACTACAACACAATGGAAGCGACGAAAAAAAGCGTATAAATAGTAACAAACAAAAGTAATAATCCAACACCATTTTTTTAAAAATTATTATTATTAACTTGGGAGCGGGTTTAAACTGCCCGAAGCATTGCTACATTAGGTATATTGTACTTACCTCCCTGATCTAGTCAAAGAGCCCCTTCCCTCTTACCAGGTTTAGAAGTTTCCTGACTAGTGTTTTACCTACAGCATCCTCTTCCAGGGCTGTGCTATCACCAAAGAGGTTGAAGCGCCTCTCGGCAAGTGCTTCACATCTATAAATGATGTGTGTGGCGGTCTCCAGTTCTTGCCCGCATAATCTGCACACTGGTTCATCTTTGAAGATACCCGTATTATGCAGATGTTTCCTTAGTCCACAGTGTCCCGTGAGTAGACCTGTGGCTATCCTCAATTCCTGCCTAGACAGATAGATGAGACTCTCCTGCAGCCCCAAGGAAGGTTTCCTAAGGGTTAGCTTACTGTGTCTCATTCCTTCAGCCGTGACCCAGTCCTCACAGTGTCTTTCAGCCATCCACCTTCGCACTGCAATCTTGACCATGGATTTGGAAATACCTACCGCCGGCTCCCGTCCAATCAGGGGAGTTGAAGACCCCTCTCTGGCCAGTGCATCTGCGGCTCCATTTCCAAATATTCCCCGATGCCCTGGCACCCAACCTATCTTGATTTGATTGTACCTTGCCAGGGCTTCTAGTTTATTTAGGCACTCCCTGACTATGGCCGAGGTGATCACATGTCCGTTAGGTGCCTTAATTGCTGCCTGACTGTCAGAGAAATCCGGGTCCTGTGTATTCCCCTTCTCGCTATCTCTCCCAGACAGGCATTTATAGCATATATTTCGGCCTGAAAGACAGAGGTATGCCTCCCCAAGGAAAAAACTAGTTTTACCCTCGGGTTTTTACAATACACCTCCGCTCCAGTGCCGAAGTCCATCTTGGAGCCATCTGTGTACCAGATCTGAGCTCCCGATGTTACTGACCCTGACCATTCCATCATCGTTTGGTGGGCCTGGTCAGGTGCAAACGTCCGAATAAGGTGGCCACTGCCCATCTCCAAGACAGGTTCTTTGACCACGCACTCGATACTCATATGTCCCGAAACATCTGGGAGATTAGCCCAGTTGTTCGAGTACGCAATCTCTATGATCTTGGTTGATTGCTTCCCACCTGTTGCACCTCACCCCTCACAACATCCAAGCCCTGGACGTTAACATGCTCGGCTCGGTTTTGGCCTCCCCTGCGTTGTGTGCTCAGGATTATTGGCCCTCCCGCTGCTCTCGCCTGATCTCTTCGGAGCCGCTTTCTGGCCGCTCCAACTCTACAACCATTTCACTGGTTTCTGCAGTCGGCAGCTTGGTAGCCGCCCCCGCACCCCTAGTGGTGGTTGCCGTTGACACATCTGCTACAGGCTCACGGTTTGCCGTCTCAATGGCTCCCGCTGTCTGTGCAGACTCAACATCAATTTGTGTACTTTCTTGGTCCATTAGCTTCCCAAGTATAGGGGAAAGAACGGTCAACCAGAGAAGAACCCCCACTGCCCTAGCAAGACAACATACAATGAGGTTTTGTCTGGTTCCTCAAGGGGATCGTGTGCTACTGCATTTTATACCCTGCAGCCATTCATCCATCGGCACGATGCCTTACACCTTGGATTGGGTATTCAGTCACTGACCTTGAAGCACACCCCAAGTTCAGGACACTATTAACTGTTGCTCATGGAGCGAACAGCCTGCTTTACTCTCTTTTGTTACAACTGTGTCGTTAGGGTAGTTTCCCGCCCATACTTCACAGCCGCATTGCCCTTGGTTCACCTGGGAGGTGAGCGTAGCATTGTGAGGACTTAATTCCCAACTACCCCAGTCCCCAGTCAGAGCAGTTATTTCTACCACACCCAACCGGTTGACTGACGAGGAGGGATAATTCCTCACCTTTGAACCATTGCCTTGATCCGGGCCTGCTTATTCAGAAACCTTCCGGAATCCTTATTCACAAGTAACCTACATATCTGTAGGCCGTTCCACTATCCGCCACCCGTGGACCCGCTCGGTTGCTCAGGCCAGCTATCCGGGATCCAACACCATACATAGAAGCGAAAATGGAAAATTGGAAGGAAATTCGCTACCTATTCTGCCATTTAATATTGTTATTCTGACATATGTATATACATATTTATATTAATTGTAATTATAAAATAAATTTTTTTCTTTGTTGATTTAAGTAGGAATTGACTTATAAAAAAAAAATGTATTACTTGTTTATTGATAAACTAAAAAAAATCATCAATATAAAAATTATGATCATGAGCAGTTTTTTTTTTAAATTTATTTGAGATCTAATAAAATTAATTTTTCTGTTAAGGTTTATTCTATCCAGTGATTAGACTCGCATCATAATCCAATGACAGAAAAACTAATCCATTGCGAGTTTTTGTTTCATTCGAAGCAGTTAAATAAGTTTCAAAATATATTGTTTATCTTCATTTTGTTCTTTTAATATTTATTTTCGATGCGAGTGCGTAAAAGTGTCGGAGCGAGCCGACATCGAGGAATGTCTATATATATAAAATTAATAAATTAAAAATATTTCAAAAACAAGAATACTTTTAATGAATATATTTATTCAAAGCTTTTCGCCGATAAAATAGTACCAGCATCTTCAGGAAAATAATTATCTAATAAGATATTTTTACAAAATTAAATCATATGTGCTACAAACTACCATATGTTTATAAGTATTGCACTTTATGTAATTTTGTCTATAACATCAATGACCTTATAAATAGTTTGGTGCCTTGATCTCACTTTAATTTGTTCATCAATTAATTTGTCTTTAACTTTATGCTTATAAATTTCCAATGTTTCAAATATATTCATTTTTAATCCTTTATTTAATTCTTTTATTAATTTCATATTTTCTATTACCGAAATTTCGTGTCCATTATTAATACAACGCTTAGCTAAATTTGATTTGTATATGTTTGGTTTGATATAAGCGTTTAAATGTTCTTTGTATCTTTCTTTTAATTTCTTTTTTGTTTGTCCTACATATAATTTATTACAGGTTTGACATTTTACATTATATACTCCATTTCTTTCGTGCATATTATTTTGATTTTTGTTATTGTTTATTAAATTTGTAATTAGATCATTACAAGGTCATTGATGTTATAGAAAAAATTACATAAAGTGCAATACTTATAAACATATGGTCGTTTGTAGCACATATGATTTAATTTTGTAAAAATATTTTATTAGATAATTATTTTCCTGAAGATGCTGGTACTATTTTATCTGCGAAAAGCTTTGAATAAATATATTCATTAAAAGTATTCTTGTTTTCGAAATATTTTTAATTTATTAACTATATTACAAGAAAACATATCACCATATATAATATATATATATATATATATATATATATATATATATATATATATATATATATATATATATATATATATTCGCTGCAGAACACCTTACAAGTGTTGGAGCGAGCCGACATCGAGGAATGTCTATATATATACTCGCTGCAGAACACCTTACAAGTGTTGGAGCGAGCCGACATTGAGGAATGTCTATATATATACTCGCTGCAGAACACCTTACAAGTGTTGGAGCGAGCCGACATCGAGGAATGTCTATATATATACTCGCTGCAGAACACCTTACAAGTGTTGGAGCGAGCCGACATCGAGGAATGTCTATATATATACTCGCTGCAGAACACCTTACAAGTGTTGGAGCGAGCCGACATCGAGGAATGTCTATATATATACTCGCTGCAGAACACCTTACAAGTGTTGGAGCGAGCCGACATTGAGGAATGTCTATATATATACTCGCTGCAGAACACCTTACAAGTGTTGGAGCGAGCCGACATCGAGGAATGTCTATATATATACTCGCTGCAGAACACCTTACAAGTGTTGGAGCGAGCCGACATCGAGGAATGTCTATATATATACTCGCTGCAGAACACCTTACAAGTGTTGGAGCGAGCCGACATCGAGGAATGTCTATATATATACTCGCTGCAGAACACCTTACAAGTGTTGGAGCGAGCCGACATCGAGGAATGTCTATATATATATATATATATATATATATATATATATATATATATATATATATATATATATATATATATATATATTCGCTGCAGAACACCTTACAAGTGTTGGAGCGAGCCGACATCGAGGAATGTCTATATATATATATATATATATATATATATATATATATATATATATATATATATATTCGCTGCAGAACACTTTACAAGTGTTGGAGCGAGCCGACATCGAGGAATGTCTATATATATATATTCGCTGCATTAAACTATATTCGCTACTCCATTAAATTTAAAACACTTTATTAAAATAATCCGTTTTCAATCATAAAAGTTACCACTACAGTAATTTTAGAATAGTATTCAAGCTAGGTGGAAGGATAGAGGCAGTGCCAGAATAAACGTTATGCTAATTTTGACGCCGTTGTCTTCTTGCGAGAATTTTGGTTTTCTGGATGATTAAAAATAACAAGAATTTAGTGAAAGAATTCACCTCGAGGCTTTACGTGTGCATACACACGCGTCTTGTGCGTGGCTCACTGGTTTGCCTTGAGGAGTCCGGGCCAGTGATCTTTGTGGATGCATCTTCTAAGCACGACCGATGGTTTCTGAAACACACCCTACACGTCCGATGCGAACCACTGCTAGTTCGGCAATATCTGTGGTCATGAAGTGTCTTTGGTGTAGGCACACATGCAACATAAAACCCTGGTTGTGTTTGCTGCTTTTATCTCTAGACGAAAACTAAATTTGTAATTGAATTTTTTAAAGTGTTTATTTATTTAAATAAAAATTGTTAAAGCAAATTAAAAATAACATCAAAATATACTGTTTTACAAGATGGCCAGCCAACAGTTATTAAATGTAATTTGTTAGGTATGTTTTATGAAAAAGAACTGTGAGTTGAAAAAACGTGCAAATCTAGCAATACCGCGAAAACAAACCGGCAGACGATTGTTATGACTTTATTTTAAATCTTCACTTTAAAAACTTACCTATGTTACCTAGAGAGAACTTATATTTGCACCTCTACGCAATACTTCTATACCGAGATGATCTCAAACGGAAAAAAAGAATTTACAGGTACCTCCGATTTTATTTTCAACGTGGTATTCTTTGTTCTGGATGGATTACGACAAGAAATGTATGCACATATAAGATTGTGAGAGAAAGACCAATGAATGGTCGCCTTGATCGCCATATGTTGCCTCATTGAACTATTATCTGGGGGGGGGGGGGCTATGTAAAAACGTTAATATACTGTTGTAAAAATAATACAAAAGAAAAATCGAAGACAATAACTTGCAGTGCTGTTAATGGTCTAAAATTTAACCCGGGTATCATGAGAAGAGCCATAGAAGGAGGAGAAGGGAATTTTAAAACGAACACAGAACTGTGCCAATAGCGTTTTTGAGCAATTATTATTAAACATAAACTTATTATTAATAATATAAAGTTATTATTATTTTTGTACAAAAATTAACACGTTTTCCAGCCAGATTCCAGCAAGAGCAGCTCCAGAGGAGGGGCAATTGCTTCCCTCCCCCCCCCCCGGAAATATTTGTACCACTATTTTTTAGAAATACATTTTTTACATTCGGAACGTATTTAAATTTATCCAGTTTACTTATAAAAATGTATCTTTCAATCGACTTTTATTTTAAAGCAATGTATATTGTTTTTACATTTATGTAATGTTAGGTGTAAAAATGCATCTGATAACATTGGTAGTACCTCCCAGCATAAACACTGACATGTTACAAGTCGCGCACTACTAGTACTCCTTACCGGCTCGGCTGTACTAACAGTCTGTGTAATACGACTCCGCGTCATCCTCCTCAGACCGAGCTGTTTGATGAAAATTAAACAATATTTTGTATTATGTTCAAAATAATAATTTTGGTATTTATGTGAATTTTGGTAAAATGCATGTTTTGATGAAAAAAATTCCAAATTGCCTGTGATTTATAAGTAAAAGAATAACTTAAAATTTCATTATTAATTTTATTTTTGAAAGTTTTCCGCCCCAAAACTCCCAATATTTTCCTGTTATTGTACCCCCCCTTTAAAGCTGCTCTTGGGTCCTAGATATTTTAATGTACATAAAATTTATATTTGCAAGTTACTTTTCTTTTTAAAATAATTTTACTTACATTAATTTGCTCAAAATTAAATTTCCAAGAGTTTTATTCAAAAACCATTATGTACTTATTACCCGTTTTACTTAATTTTTTAAACGATGTGTACTTGTCAATCAAATATAACAAATGGGGGATTTACCGCCATTTATTTCTGTTTTACCCTCAATATCTCAAAACTACTCAAAGCACGGTTCTGTGACATGTTTTATTCGCTTTCACAGGTCAAAATGCTTTAATAATACACTACTTACGCTCCTTGTTTAACGTCCTAAAAGTTTCAATACGACTTTATTTCATTGGAGAAGTTGAAATTCGGGGGATTACCTTCGCTAGCCGTAACTTGCATTTCCGGACCTTTGTTGATCCGAAGATGTCTTTTTATTTTACCATGTAGATTCATCTTCCGAAGTATTTCCCTTTCTTCGTGAATTATCCTGTATATTTTGGATATATTCATATACTGTACTTAAGTATTCGCTACCAGCAGATATTTATTAATTATCAACATTTCAATACAGTCTTCAAACTTAGAAATCGATTTTTTGGCCTAACCTAAAATTATACAAATATATAAGATTTAAGCCTCACATTTTGTGAAGAAATTGAAGGCTTGAGGAGCAACCTTTTAATTTGCGAGAAAATATATTTTTGTAAACTGCTTTTCATTGTATGCGAAGTAGGCCTACTCTAGCGCCGGAAACGTATTTTTAGAAGTGTCGCGTCAGTTGCACCCAGTGACACTGGGGCCCAGTGACATGTACGCAACCTTAATGCTGTTGAAGGATGAAACAACAAACTGCGCAACACCCTTTGGAGACCTAATCCTAGAATCAAAGATTAGTTGTTTCAAAACTGAAGTAGAAAATGCAGTCTGTGCATACATGAAATACAATTAATCCTTCGGGGGAAGAGGAGAAAGTACACGTATATGAAACTGGGCGAGAGAATTAATAAGACTGTCAAGAGTTAGGTAGAAACTGGTGACATAAAGACATGTATTTGTACATTGACCGACTTACAAAAATTAGACCAAATTACGTTCTAACTGAAAACAGCTAAAATTTATGACAATATTTGTAAATAGTATGCCTTCTAATAAGTTCATCACAAAATTAGCAAAAAATTAATAATATTAAATTACAAAAAAAAATTAAAATGATATACTATAATATATAAAAGTAAAAAATATAAAAATTACAACGCTTTTAGCTGATTTTAAACACGCCTAAATGATAGAAAACTAGTTTTCCAAAATGACGGAGAAACTGATTTTCTAACACTTAACCACCCCAAAACCGGGGTAAAGTGTGATGGGATCATAGAGACTATAATCGTACTTATACAGGAAATAATGTAGGTATCCCAAAAGCAGGTATATTTGGGGTAACTTGGACGCAACTGTCGCACATTTCACCATGGGTGCATGTGTCACTGGGAGCATCTGTCTCATATTCATTTTTAGAATGCTACAGTTTTAGAAAGTTAATCTTTTGAGAATGCAAGGATAAAAAGTTTGAATTTTTTTTAATATTTTGCGCAAAAGTCATATTTTTTAAAATATTTTGTAGTAGATCTATTATTTTTATGTGTTTTAAAATCAAACAACAAAAGTACAGTACAATATACAACACAACACAAACATAAAACAACTCCAAACACCTGTTACATAAATTAAATTGTACCGAATAATAAATACTACATCGATCAACAAAATGTCAAATAATATATAGACTCTCAACAAAAATATAATACTGAGACATACTATACTGTTAACATGGTAGAAACTAATCACAGCTACGGACACTTTAACTCTACCTGCAAATCCTCAAGAAATACTATATCTCGACACACGAGAACAATATAAAATTTATAGATGTCAAAATAAAAACATTTTGAGTGAATATACCCAGTAAAAGTCATCTACACACCGAACACTGGCCTTTAAAACCAGCACCACCCAGCCCATAAAGCACTGTAAGCGCACTGCAACCCAGCACCACCCTGTAAGTCATAGTAGCCGTGAAGAAAAATTGCTTCAGCGTAAATTAAACATTAGGCTACAGGCAGCCAGCTCTGTATTAAATAAGTAAATAGTGGATGGTTAGAATAAAGCCATTTTAATTTCAAACTAGCTACTAATTCTCAAAATGAATTACCACCCACCTCATATATTCTAACATTTTTTATTACATCTTTCCTTAATATAGTTTATTACTTCTTTATTTCGTTTTTGTGTGGAGGGACCTTTTAGTAGGCTTTCCTCAGGCACTTTATAGTCACTGTAAAAACTTATTACAAACAGGTTTTGTTTAACAACTAATTTTTGTACAACTAATATTAATGGCGTAAATATGAACGATGTTTTGAGAAAAATTGTGTGGATGATATTATATTTTCTAGTTGTTATAAATAGTTTGTATTAACTACCCTTACCCAGATTACCCTGATGGCCTCCTGGAAGGACGTTCGAGATTGCCGCGTAAATGCAGTGGGGATGTAACTTCACGTTAGCTCGGGTAGATGGCTAGCCTTCATTTGTTTACTTAGGCCTTACTCTTACTATTGACTCCGTGAGCAGAGTTTGGTTTCATTTATTTGGAGATTTTAATCGAGTTTCTACAAGTGAGTGTTTGTTATGGCTGACGAGACAGACATTTCTGTTGGTGGATAAGTACAAGAGATCTATTTTTAGTGATTTTATGCTTTTAAGCGTATTTCTCCTTTCAGAAGGAATCAATCTAAGTTTGTGAAAGTCACAGTTTTTTTGCTAATAGTGTTTGGGTAATATTCAGTCTCAAATTTAGAAGGCCTTCCAGAAGGACTTCAAGATAATACGACATATTTTTTTTTCTTATTGCAGAAAGAAGCTGACACTTCATGAGCTGTTAGAAATTCTTGAGGAAGATGATGGTGACGCGATCCCTTTTTTGGGGTTAGATGTAACAATTTTACCACCATCTAACTGCAATGATAATGTAACAGACGAAGATTCTGGACCAGAGGAAGATCCAAACCTGAATTATCTTCCTGGTAGTCAACTTTTAGCCGAAGTGATGGTTTCTGTTCCAGGTACAGAAGTTGCATTTTTCTTCCACGTCAGAACATGATGCAAAAACCTATGTAGCCTCAGACTCAGCTAAGCCTTCGAGACAGTCAAATCCTGCTCAAAAATGTCATCGAAAATGAGGATAGAGAACTCCTTCAACTCCTCAGAATCAAGGAATGATCAAGAAAAAGACGATTACGCTGACATGGAAAAGAGATGAGCTAGAGAAAACTGATAATGTTTGGCAAACGAAATCTACGTGTGAAAATGAAAAAGACAAGTCACCTTGAGATTATTTCCGATATTTTATTGATGATGAAGTTTTGAAAATAATATTACGTTTTACAAATCAATACGCTGTGAAACAAAATTTGTTAGGAGATATCACTGAAGAAGAATTACTAACTTTCATCGGAGCCTTATTACTCAGTGGGTAGTCTACTCTCGAGTTCCTCGGAAACATATGCATTGGCAGTATAACAGGGAATCACGCAACGAGCTTATTGCTGGGGCCATATCGCGTGATCGGTTCTAATTCATCTTGTCCAACCTTCATGTTTGTAATAATGATGAACTTGATAAAACATAGATTTGCAAAAACCCGACCTCTCTTAGATATGTTGAATAAAAGATTTGTTGATTTCCTCCAAACATGAGCAAAATCATTCGGTTGATGAATCTATGGTGCCGTATTTCGGCAATCATGGGGCGAAACAATTTATTAGGAGTAAACCTATTCGTTTCGGTATGAAGTTTTGGTGTGGAGGAACTTCAAGCGGATATTTAGCTTGGCTAGAGCCTTATCAGGGTGCAAACAACAAAAGTATGGGATACGGTGTAGTCATGTCATACATTGACGAACTTCCTCCAATGATTCCATATCGAGTATATCTTTACAACTTGTTTACAAGTGTGGAATTGTTGGATACTATGAAACAAAGACATATAGGAGAGACAGGAACAATCAGGGCAAACCGTATTCATGGGAGCTGCACTTTGAAGAGTGTAGAGGAAATGAAAAAAAGGATAGGGAAGCGTACGATTATTCAACTGATCATCTTTCAGGAATAAGTGTAAC